>JBBPDH010000018.1:12029344-12046990 GCA_037974565.1 Clupeocharax schoutedeni
GACAAAGGAACACACCATTCAAGTAAGGCAGATGTGTGTCGACCTTCACAAGTCAGGCAATGGCTACAAGAAAATAGGCACTCGCCTGTACCTGCCCATATCTACTGTCAGAGAACTCATTAAGAAATTTATAACAACTGTGGGATTTTTTCCCCCACTGAATAAATGCACTTAAATTAAAGTTTTTTTAGAATTTATTAGAAGCTAAAGAACACATCTTACCCGGGGGTGCCAATGATTATGGAGGGCAGTGTATTTTCTTGTAGCTTGTAGGGTTTAGAAACATCATTTTTAGAAAAAACTAAACTTGGTGACTTGGCTGAAATGCTCTTTTGTTATACTTATAACTTTTTGCATATTAATATGTTTTTTGTTTGTTGTGCATGTAGATAACAGGGGTGCCAACTCTCACGCTTGAGCATGAGACGCATCGGTATGACTAATATGAAAATAATAGTGGTATTATAACAATCTTATAATGAAAACTATACATACAATTTAGTTTATCTCTAGAACCATTAAAGGAAAAAAAACTGATGCAATTTTCTGAATCAGCCTTCCAAACTTGACTAAGCAACATCAAAATTTACAGTGAAAATTTGTTACCCAGTGTAATCTAACACATCAGTCATTTGGTCCCAACCTCTTGGTCATCCTTAATGTTGAGCCTTGTCCAGGCTGAAGCCTTGGCCATAAGCGAAGGTTTCCTCAGTCTGTAAAGTTGAATTCTCACTGTATTTAAGTGAAATAAATGTCTTTTATTCCACTCAAATGACCCACACATCTATTTCACTTGAGTTGCATAACTTGAGCAAGTTATTTGACTGATATAGAATTACCCAGTTGAATAGCCGATTAAACTGTTCTTAATCTCTCCATGAGGCTGGAGGTTTTAGCTCCTCATTAGAACCTCAAAGAGTCAGTGTGATTGGCCAAATGTGGAGAGATGGGGATGGATTGCAAATAGATGTCGTATTTAGATGCTGGAGGGACATTAGTGCAACTGTTTCCTTTCATTAAAAAGGGAGCATATAGGAGGGTGTTCAGGAGTCACAGTGGTGTGTGAAATCAGAGATTCATGCCTTTGAGCTTGTCAGTTTTGCATACATGTAAGTATTTTCAGTGTTTTCTTTAGATAGTCACTGATGATGATTAAAATGGAAAAGATTCAACAGATTCATATAATAACTTCTAAGATATGTATTCGTTATTTTGTTTTGGAACAAATGTCCAGGCCAGACAAGAAAGGTGTGAAAGCACCCGTATACAGCCCCTGTGCTGTGGAAACTCCTGGCTTACACAGATGAAGGATATTACTCTAATAAGGAAGGAAGCTACAGGAGGCCAAGAATCACTTTGATGGTCCAACGGAGACTGAAAATGTCCCAGTTAATAATATCAATGAGTTCTCCATACAAAAGTTTAGCTTTTTGGTCAAAATATTAAATTCTGTGTGGCACAAACTAAACACTGGCCGTCTCAACAAATGCCACCCCAGCTGGGAAGTATGGGTGTGGAAGCATGATGCTGTGAGGATGCCTTTCCTGTCCTTTTTCTACTGAAGGATAAATCACTGGTGCAAATACAGGGAGATACATCAAGACAACCCAATCTAATGTACAAGAAAGCTACAGCTGAACAACAAAAAGGTTCTCAGTCCTTCCAAGAATCTGTGACGTTATTTGGAAATTGCTGTCTACAAGCATCACCCAGCCAGTCAGAATTATCCGGGTGCAAATCTGCCAAGAAGAATTGACAAAACGTTCGAGTTCTCCTTTTATTAGATGTTATTTAAGCATTTCTCATTTGTAATTCATTGAAACAAGACAATTAAAAATTAAAACTGAATCTGAAGCAAATAAATCTTTCATGGGTATGAAAGGTGATTCTGGGGAGCATGAGGAGATATTCTGATTAAAACTGATGAAAGGGTGCTGTTGTGCATACAAGCTTGTTTTGGTATAAACCAAAGCAAAATCAACCTAGACATGGAATATGAATAGGATGCAGGTGTAATTAATTCTTGTATTGTATAATTACATAAATGATCATGCAATGTAAAATTAATAGTAAAACAGTAGTTTTAGATGAGTTAAGTTCTTCATTATTGTTCTGATTGTACTCATTTGACCCCTAAACTGAGGTTCTGACCACAGCTAGAGTGAGTGTGTGGCTTTGCTGCTAGCGTTGTCCGGGTGCCATCAGTTATGTAACTAAGATATGACGATAAGCTGGTTATCATGGTGAGTTTGGCTACTTGCTGACAGAGCTTTTCCTCTGTGTTTGGCTATTTGTGTGTGTGGTGGGTGAGCAGGTGTTGCTTGTGAGCAGCAGCCGGCATCCGGATCAGTGGATCGTTCCAGGAGGGGGCATGGAGCCGGAGGAGGAGCCGTGTGGAGCCGCTGTAAGGGAAGTCTATGAGGAGGTGAGCTAAGACCACATTGAAACCCTCTCTCTTCATTTTGGCAAAGACAGGTGTCAATAATGTTAAACACATAAACTGATCAACAGACTGTCCAAATGAAATTTTACTGCCATAATAAAGGACGCACCAGATTTATGTTTTCTCTTTCATTTCCAAAATGATTCATTGCTGTATGCTGTCAGAATTGTGACAGACATTTATATTAGTGCAAAAGCACTTGTCCTATTCTAAAATGGATGAGTACTGGTCATGGGCCACCTCAGGAGTTTGTGTGATCATATTCCCAGGAATAAAACTGTGTACTGACTCCATGTCGCACACTTGTTGGCAACTTGGTTCTGCCAGCTTTCTCAAGTGCTTTATGTAAGACAATACTACAACATTGACCACAACCATCAAAACTACTCTGAGCTAAGTTTATTGCATGCCCTGCCAGCAAAGCTGCATTCCTGTGAACTTTTGCTCACACCTTCAGGACTGTTTTAGACCCTTTAGGTATGAGAGTCATGTACATATGATACCGTGACAGTACTATAGCTTCACCAAATACTGCTGATTGTCACCCAGGGTTTGGGCCCGTTACATGTTCGCGCTGCCTCACTCGTCATGTTTATACAGAGCGCATCATGTGCCCAGGTTGTAGTGTTAATGGTTTTAAAGCTGACTATCAAGGGTAGGCTGAGGAGTTAGAAGAGCATTGGTTAAGACTGACCCAGGGGGTCAACTGTTGACAACTGTGAGACATGTCGGTGACATTTGGAGGCAGTCTCTTGTTACCATTGGCCTCTTCCATTTGGAAAAAGACTTGTCCCTAAATGAGGGTGAATGAGTTATTTCCATTGTTTGGAATCTCATGACTGCCTCAATCTGAGGGCATTACATTGATTTTGCTCAGAGAAAGTGCCAAGACATCCCTTTGTTGAGAATCTGCCTCTGATATTTCATGCGTTTTAATTGCAGCTGAAGGTCTCCTTCTCTCTGTCGTTAATCTACAGAGGTCTTGTTACACATGAGTAATGACTTTCAAAGTAAGGCTAGACATTGGACATATTTGGCTATTTAAAGAAATGACAAGGTAGTCCCACTGCTGAAAGCTACAGACGCAACACATGCTAAGACAGTTAGAGCAATTAATGTCTGATGAGATGACATGATTCTGTACATCTCTTTTAACTGTAATACATCCAACTGTGATAACTTGTCTCTGCTCAGGGGAGGGTTTGGTGGAATGCAGCTCAAAGTTATGGTCAGTTTTCCATAGAAAGCACTCTTGCCACGTGATGATGCAGTACTGATCGTTATTTATAAACCAATTTTATTTTATTTTAAACAGCTTTGGCATAGGAGTCATTTGTGCCAGAATCACTCATTGTCACAATGGTTTTGGGTTTGTAAATTTGTAAATGGCATATTGCCTTCAGTTTGGTTATTGTATAGAAATATGAGATGCAGTAAATGCTTTGAGAAATAGCCTAACCTAGGCCTGTCATTATAATATAATATAATGTTTGAGATTATCACAGCTTTATTTTGTTTTTATTTATTTTTAACTAAATGCTATATCATGGCATTGCAGAATGCCAATAATTAAATCCTTAATTGTTATTAATCATGATAGGCCAAATTGATCACGACAGGCCAAATGCTACTGTTTAAGATGTTTTCTGCATACACAGTAACTCAGCATGCTACCTCAAGAGTGTAATCCAGGTACACTGGGTGTATTTGATATTTGTACACTGTTTGTTATTCAGGGATTCAGAGAATTTAATATAAACAAGACATTTCCCCTTTTGCAATGTGTACTTGAAATTTCTAGGGATCTGTTTGTCTCTTAGTGCTTGAAGAGCTGTAACTTAACCTATGTCAGAAACCCAGGAGCAGCCTATAAACCTTGCTTGTAAATTACAACATTCTGCGAGGCATGCCGTGTCTCAGGGCGTCTGTGCACTACCCTTTGGAGCTTTGCCAGAGGTGGGATGTCCCAAGGTTTTTATGAACAGCAGCAAGCTTCTAAAATATCCTACCCCCCAAAGAACCACTTGCTTAGTCTTAAGACATCATTTCACTCTGACCTGCTGTATTTTCCAGAGCTTGATTTCAGGCAGTTTACCGTATCGTGTAAGGACAGAGTAGTAGGATAGAATTTTCGTCGTGTGTCAGCAATGCTGTTTGTGGTCTGAGTTTCTTACAGAATGCTATTATGGTGTTCCACTAAAGGTCTAGTAAGGCTGACTGCTTTTTCTGGCACATATTTATTGAACAGCAAAATAAGTGTTGAAAAAAAGGGCCCGACTGGGAGCGGAAACCCACACTGAGTTTCTGTAAAGAAACATTTGTGTGGTCACTGCACCTTACATAACCAGTCATGCCATACTGGAGCATCAGCTTTGATAATGAGTTGTTCTGTGAATCTGTCAGTCAGCTAAGCCTCAAGCTGATTGGCACAGTGGGAGAGGACCTCCGTAGACAGGGTAACCAGAGACGGGTCAGGTTATTTCACAGTATTCAAGGGCTGACATGCTGTTCTTATGCAAGCATGCTGGAATCCTGTCTCTGTTATGGAAATATACGGCTCAGGCTTCTCAGGTCAGCTTCGGCCACATGTGTCAGGATGCTGGCTCAGCTCCAGCCCGTCCGTGTGCCCATCCTTTTTTTAAGCCAGTGCGATCAGACAGATCTACTACACGGCCCCTCTACTTATGTCAGAGCTACACCCATAAAACACTTTTTATGATACAAGTAGCACAACCCAGGCCTAAAGGTCAGATCCTGCTCCATGGGGTCATGTGTTTCACCCACATCATTCCTATAATTCAGGCACGGATATGAATTTGAATATGTAGTTTAATTTAACAACATATGTGCCATCTAAAAGGTGTATTATGTAGATACATTTATCTGGCTAACAGGGAGAGATCACCAATCACATTATGAAAACCCACTGTCTTGTGTGTAATGAGAAACACATTTGTTTTTCCACTTTCTGAGGATGTACCACACATTAATTTTTCCCTGTCTGTTCTGTCCCTGACCAAACAGGCTGGTGTTAGGGGCACCCTTGGCAGACTACTGGGGGTTTTTGAGGTGAGACGCCAAGCTGAATTACATAAAGTCAGATGTGACTGTTAACCCTTCACCGTTCAGTAATTCTGCTTGATAAATTTGCTGTGGTTTGCAATTTGAAATGGACTGTAGATGTGTAAGCACAGCATGTTACTGTAGTAACTGTCAGAAAACATAGTTTTGCCTTTCTTGCAGCAGAACCAAGACAGCAAACATCGAACGTATGTGTATGTGCTCACCGTCACAGAAACACTGGAGGACTGGGAGGACTCTGTTAACATTGGTATGTTCCTCCAAGACGCATACTTTACATTTTTCATGTATTTGCAGTTTTCAGTCCTGAGGCTATAACATTTGTAAACATACAAAGTATAATTCGTTTTAATATGATGATCTTCCAACCTCTCCGTGCTTTAGAGCTGCTCCATCTGTAGTAGCTTTAAAACTGACATTGAAAGAAACATTACATTTAGAAATCACTTTTAAATGTACAGAAGAAGCTGATGGACCCTTGTAAATTCCTCATGAATAGAGTTGGGAAACAGTCCCTCACATGCCTGGAACTTCTACAAAGCTGTAGTTATACATTTACCCTTTACTTCCTGACAGTCAGAAATAGAATGGTGTTTGAGTTTCTTCCTTTTTCACTCCAAAATCTCTGGTACAAACCAAACTTTATTCAGTAACAGCACTCCATATCACATCAGTGTGACTGGGTGGTTTATGTAAATATCTCTGTGGTTGTGACATCACAACATTGATACATTCAGAGTCTTAGTTTCCATATGTTGACTGTAAGGACTGGAGTTATGTTTTGAAACTTTATCAATGAGATCAGCATTTTAAAAATGCAGTTTTTAAATGCAGAAGGCTTGGTTCTCTGTGGCATGCGGTGTGTAAGTATGTATTTTAAAAGTATACAGCAAGAACAAAGACGTCATTAACCTGAGCTGTGTACTCCAAAAGCTTTGTAAAAGAACGCGGTTGTATGGTAGCATGTGCCTGATTTCAGATTCTTCCTCTGCCTTTTAACAATAGCTGCTATCCTGGTAGCCTTTAGGAAATGGGCCCCTGATCTTTTCATTTCCCATCTGGACTCTTTCCCTGGGCCTTCCAGAAAATCCATTGAAAGATCACATTCCAATAGATATCTAAAGGAATGAACAAAACCAGAATAGAAGTATTTTGCCTTGCTTGGTGAATGCTGGTTCATCATATTTCTGCCAAGTACAAAAACTGAATCTGTACCATTGTTGTCTGTAAATTAAAAAAAAGTATATTAAATTGTAGCATAACATCAGTTTCAAACTTGTGAGCGTGGGCCCCATACTGAGGGTAAACTCAACAGCCGCCTGCAGTGAACCAGGGCGAACTGAGGGCTTAAGTCCTCCCAGCGCTTGTCCTGCAAATATCCAGCTTTGCTGGTTTAGGGGGCTGGAGCACACTGTCTAAACCAGCAGAAAATACTTTCTCACCAGGGCACCAATGGACAGTTGAATGTTTAAGGCCTTTATTCAACTATGTGCTTTTGCCCTAGAAATGAACATTTTTGCTATTGGGGTAGCGTCATAAAAATAACTGTTTGTCCACAGACTGTGTAATTCAAAACGTAAACTATTTGTAGATGGTGTGGAAAGAGAAAACCTGGTAATCCTTTGCTTGCCGCTGCCGTATAAATAGCCCAGAGTTTGTTTGCCGGGAGGCGTGCCACAGTTGTTTTCCAGTCAGCGTCATTGCACTCCACTTTCCTCAGTCCCTCTCCCAGGCCTCTCTTGCTCCTGCTTGGACTCATGGCTGCCAAATAGGGCACAGTAACCTCAGTACACTCACAGAAGCAGGCTTCACACACACAGGGAAGGAGAGTGTATATGTGTGTGTGTGTGTGTGTGTGAGACATTCAGAGATTAAAAAATACACAATGCAGCCTGAGAGTATTTGGACGGTGGATATTTCTTGTTGGATATTTATTGCTGAAATGTAAAAGCGACTATGAGACTAAAATGCATGATGTCACATTTAATCCAAGGGTGTTTACACTCACACTACAAGCCAGAGGTTTGGAATTAAAAAGGGTTGGGATTTTTGCTTTTTCAAAATGTATTACAAGAAAACATGCATAATACATAAGACAACATGTAACTGACTGGTTTTCAATATTTTCCAGCATCACTCATTTTTTCATCATCACACAATTCCTTCTGGTTTATGTTATCTTTGGACAAAATGTTATTTTTCAAGAATATGATGATCCAAAATGGTGTCAAAATGATATCCAGTCCAAAGAAAAGCAAAGGTTTTCCTTAGATCTTTCTCCCATTGAGCTGGCATGGGATGAGCTAGTGAAACAAGTTCAAAATTCTCCATTTACTAAATGAGAGTGAACTGTTTGCCTGCTTGAAGGTGCTTAGACAAAAATTTCTGGAAAAGATGTGACAAATCTGTGCCTCTCTGATAAAGGTCATTAAATTGCACTGACAGTGTATGTTGTTACATTACACTTAAACAGTCAGTTACATTTTTAGGTATTCCGTACGTTTTATCTTTATAATGTTTTGAAAAGGCAGCATAGTTTTGTTTTGTTTTTTTTAATCTGAGGGTGGGGCCCAAACTTCTGACCTGGGACTAAATCACTCAGAAGGGTTTGATGTTAAATGTGCATTTCTTAGGTCATAAAGGTCACAGAAAGCTATATCTCACTATGGTGATTACATCTGAATCCCTAGTATATACTGAGGTCTAAAATATTTTATGTTGTACAATATGTTGCTCAGGTCGCAAGAGGAAATGGTTTAAGATTGATGAGGCTATCCGGGTGCTACAGTGCCACAAGCCGGTCCATGCCGAGTATCTCCGCAGACTCACCCCTCGCTGTGGCACCAACAACGGCAACGGTCAGGAGCCCCAGGCCCTGGACGACAATGCTGTCCTTCACCAAAGCACCTCAAAGGACTGCAGTCTGCCCCACTTACACAGATAGAACTGCCAACAGAGGGCAGCGGTGTGCCATGTGCCACACTCAAAGGAAATTCTTCATGGACTAGGAAAGACCATGTTTATCTTGCATGTATCATTTTCATGTTTACTATTTCAGATGTTTTTTTTAAAACTAAAACCAAACCCTGGAGGACAAGCTGCCTTGGGGTCAAGCTTGTTAGTGTGTATTGATTTTTTTTTCTTTTTTCTTTTCTTTGTGCTGGAATGGAACAGAAAGTGAAAGCTGGTGGACAATTTGCAGTGTAATCTATGGATGTGTGCCTTTGATGGAATTACAAAGAGGTGCAGGAGAACTGACACATGACACCTGGATTTGTAGTGTTATTTATTCAGGTTTGAGTGGTGGTTCGAAGAATGTCGAAAATTAATCAAAAACTTCTTTAGGTAGTAACAGGTTTATAAAGCTGTGCAAGAAAATACTTGATGTAAAAAATCACAACCAAATGGCAAAAAGGATTGTTTTTAAATGCTGTTTTCATACAAATACAAACTTTGAAATGAAGGAACTTGGGTGCCTTTGAAGGAGTACTCGAGGGCATCCTCAGGTTCACTGGGATGTGCTTTTGATTCCTTTTGTTGCATTTCCTGCCTATAATGTAGGTATAACGTGCTGTGAACCTTTAAGTTGTTTTCACAGGTTTGTCTTAAATGCGAACTCCGCTTGTTAAACAATGTAGGCTCATGTACCCCTTGTTCTTCCCTCTGCACTGACAGAAACTTCACAAAGCATCTTTCCCTTCAACACAACAGCAGTCTTGTTCTACAGTTTATGTCTGTCCTCTCAAAAGCCTTGGATATGCTGTGGAGGTTTAATGCAAGAGCTAAACTTTGGGCCTAGTCAAGCATGTGAAATAGATAAATGAATTATAACAGCAAAACTATGAGCAAAGGTGTGTGTGTGTATATATATTTTACATCGGAGCATCTTTGCCTGAACACCAATTTTTAATGTTCCATTGCAAGATTTTTCCTTAGTCACATCATATGTGGAAAAAGAGTGTCCTTTTGAAACAGAGGGAAAGTAAAGGCCTATAAAGTGCAGTATAACAGAAGCAAATACAAATGTTTGTAACATTTTGTGGTTTCATTGTTCTGAATGCATGAAACATGCATTTTGTGGTAAAACTGTCCAAACTACTGTACTCTAAAGAAAGTTTTAGGCAGCTTGTGCTGGAAGAAACTGTATTAAAATGCACCACCAAAAGAACACAATATCACCAAAGTATTTGACACCTGACCATTACACCACCAGGGACTTGCATTCAAATACATAGGCCTGGCTCACAACTTCCAAGCCAGTTCATCCCAAAGGTGTTGGATGGGGTTGAGATCAGGGCTCTGTTTGGTACACTCAAGTTCTTCCATACTGAACTCATCCAATCATGTCTTTATGGAGTGCTTTGTGCACTGGAACACAGTCATGCTGAAAGAAAAAAGGTGCCTCCCCAAAGCTGAAGGCATGGCATTGTCCAGAAGATATTGCTATGCTGAAGCGTTAAGACTGCCTTTCACTGGAAATAAGGGCCTAGCCCAAACCCTGAAATACAAGTGTGTCCCAATACTTTTGACCCTATAGTGTGTCATATTCGAAGTCTAGGGGGTCTGTTTCCTGGTCTACAGAAAAATCTTTGTTCACACTAAATTGTTGAAATTGATTTTTGTCAACAACTGTACATTGGCTTTTGCCACAATAAGCCCACCTCCTCCCTCCTGGCCGGTAGGTGGTGGACATCTGTTGTGTGGTATTAGAACTAAATACAGTCACATGGGATGAGTGACTGTAAATGAATTTGGTGTAAGAGGGAAAGAAAACGTGCGACGATTATAGAAAGTAACCGATGCGGTCGTGAGACACTGTAAACTTTCTTGGGTCGTGATGTTTGAAAATAATAATTTAGATTAAACCACTGTCACCTGTTCTGCTTTAGCGAGGTGTGTGAGAATCCCTCCCGGTGCCAGAGATCCTCCTCTGGCTGGCTGGACGCTCCTCTCCGGGCAGGTGGAAACACCAGAAAATAACACTACACACCAAGGAGGGAGAAATAACAAACCTTGACCGTTGTGTGCTTTATCAAAGGAGACACTAACGAAGAAAATGTTCAGGCGAATATTACAAATGGTAAGAGAAAACTAGAGAAAGCCTTGTATTATTTATTCAGTGTGGAAAGCTAGCTGGCTAGGATACGGATGCTAACGTAAACTCTTGTAAACGAAGGCCCGCCCGGGAAATAACAGGACGAACGAAATGGCATAAAAGCTTGTCTGTTGGTCATAATCTTATGACAGTCTTATACCATACGTCTTAGGTGTCAGTCTGACCAAATACACTGGGTTGTGTGACACACTGACTGTTTATATCACTGCTGCTAGCTTAGCCCAATAACGGACTAGCCTCTTGGGCAAATGAACTAGCTAATGCTAACATATGTCTCTGAGGTCCCAAACTGTTTAAACAGTACAATTAAGTGCTGTAAATAAAAAAAAGCAGGCGTCACATTTACGAAAGAAGGTTGATGCTGTTAAAAGCTTTTACTCGTTCATTTAACAGTACTGTAGGCTTCTATTACAGCACCGTCACTGTTTCTGTCTGAGTGAATGTAAGATGGACATTATATATATATGCATGTGTGTGAGCACAAAACCTTCTATACGTTTTATATTATACTTTTGTGATATATCGCTTTTATTATATTTTATTATAATTTTTATGCTTCTCTTACTTTTGAACGGTTCCCATCCTATCATAACAAGGCAAATTTCCCGCTTGTGGGCTAATAAAAGGTTATCTTATCCGAACACCCAAATGCTATCTTCTGAATGGCCCTTGATGACAGCAGCTGCTCTGTGTTGGTGATGCTGAATTAGGCTTGAATTACTCTCCCCTGTTTAATAAGGCTGTATTTTCAGCCCTTTGTGGGGACCTGATAACCCAGAGTTATGTAAAACGGGACATTTCCCGTTTTATCAGGAGGTGAAATGTGGTAAGAAGTTCCAGGGTGCAGACACCCTCAGTGTGTGACATTGGTAACGGTAAAGGTGGACCTGCAGCTGAACTGATAATGGTGCCACTGTTCTGTGCTTTTATTCTGCTCTGATGAAGCAGATTCCTCACCCTTGTGATATACAGATGTACAGCATTTAGTGTGCAAAATATGGTTGTCAGTCATTTAGAAACATGTGAAACAGCTGTGTTAACTCTGCCATAACTGTTTAATAGAAGGTTAATAAGACACATTATTACACAGTGATTATATTAGTGATAATGATGTAGTAGTTGCAGTAATTTGAAGTAATTTGGCTTAAAGAAGCAAATGACTCATTTACCCCAGAAGAACAACTGGCCTGCAGTCACATTGTTATTTCAGTGCAGCTTCCTGTTATTTCATTGGCTTTGATTTAGTCTACTTGGAAAATGTGAGTGGCATGCTGTGTGTCATGTAGTATCAGTGCTGGCTGCTATTTTCTGGTTGCTGGGATCAAAGTTTGTTAAGAGAACTGTTGAGTGTTTCTCTAAATCAACGTTGTGTTTCATTCAGAAAATGCAGTCCCAATGCAGTCCAGAGGCCACTGCCATACATCTCTGGCACGCCATTTATTTTGGTTTATTTCTTTATTGGAAAAGACACCTGAATTTTTTACTTCTTAATTTGATTATACTCATTCACATAAATATATTTAAATAGCCTGAATGGACTAAATAGATGTGATTTCACAGTAATTTGTTTCTAAATGTTATCACGGTATAGCAGAAGGTTGGATTCAGCCCAGCTGATGCTAGAGATTCCTGGTGGGTGGAATGTAACAGCCAGGCCAGCCCAAATGCTCACCAGTGATCCACTGCCATCAGCCATGCCAAATCAACAAAGTGCTGAATGTGATAGAGACATTTAAACCAACCCTGTCCCCTCGGTCTCCCTCTTTGTTTATCCTCCCCTGTTCATCTTCATTCTACTGACTCTCCATTTCTGTCTGTGTCTCACATAGACTCCTGGAAAAGGAGGCTCCCAGGCCTCTGAGTCTGAGCAGCCTTCAGCTGACATGAACAACGAGACTTCAGAGGTAACATAAATGAAGCATAATTATATTAAACATGCACTTTCATTAAAATGCATCTTATCCTTTTCCATTTACGGGCCTAAAGCAGGGTTAACGGCCTTCCATGTGATCGACTTTCTCTGTTTTTGTGTGCAGGGCTTCATTTGTCCACAGTGTATGAAGTCTCATAACTCTGCTGAGGAACTTTTCAAGCATTATGAAGTTTACCATGAACCCCAGGAGCATCCATCTCACCTTGGCACTGCCAGGTCAGAACGGAACCCAGCTCTCGTCACAAGTCCTCTCGTTTTTCTTTATATGGATTATGACACATCTTATTGTTTAGTGTCCTCACTTAGTGTGAGAAATAAATTTACTCTTTTATCTCTCATGTCATCTTAGCTCCACATAAACTCTAATGCTTATGCACACACACACACACACACACACACTCGCTCTTGAGACAATGGCTACAATTCATGAATGCACTAGGGCAGATTTGTGGTCGTCCACTGTATGAGTTGTCTCTCTTAGTAATTCATACATGTTAACACAAATGCACATTAAGCATATCAAGATTTGGATTGTTAAACACTAAATGGGCCATTTCAACCCAAGACTAATTTCCCTTATTGTTTTTGAAAATACTAAAAAAAAAAGTGTTGAGTTTTGAGTGCAGGCATTAGTTACTGTGGAAACAGCACAGCCAAACATTCTGTTGTGACTTCTCCAGGATTGAGAACTACAGTCATTTGTTTATAGCGGTCTATTCAAGTTGAAGTAATGTTTTACTGCAGACACTCTGTGAAAGAGTTGTTACAGCAGGAGATATGAGGATAAACATGATTAAACACTGGGCTGCTCTTGGCTTCCAGGAAGCAAATATAACATTGCAGCATTTTAATAGGTTCATTTGAAAGGAGTGGCTGAAATGTTTTTTCTCTTGACACTCCCATTTAGATTCCTGTCTGAAGCTTGCACTGCTTTTTGACAGAGGCAAAATAACAGGCAGCCAGTCAGGACAGTGTCCATTTACATATGTCAGTCATGAGAACAAAGTAACAACCACCCCTGTTTTTGAGAGGAAAGATTTTTTAGAGGATGGCAGATGGACATTAAAAGTGTATTGTGTTTCTGGTACATAAACTGACGCACTTTATAAGTGGACTTGAATATTTTAAATGGTCTAGGTACATTTTTGTAAGTACTTGATGAAGCACATTAAGTGGTATTCATTAGACAATCCACAATCATCATCTGCTTAGGTAAATTGACAATCGAAACAGGTGGATATTTGGCCTTCTCTGTCAGTTGTTTGAACTATAAGGAAACAGTGCTGTTGTAATTGTGATGATATTTCATGTTTTTTGTCATGTTAGATTTAGATTTTGTTCCACCATAAAGGACTTGTGGTGTAATAAATTAATTAATCAGTACTTTACGACTGAACTAGGGATGCTCCGAATTTTCGGCCAGCTAAAATTTTCAGGCAGAAATGGGGAAAAAAATCCATGAAATATATTTTTTACGCCACTGAAACAGTGATGACACAGTCAACAACCACAGACTGCACACGCCAGATTGGATTACAGTCAGCATGATATAT
The DNA here is from genome assembly GCA_037974565.1 of Clupeocharax schoutedeni. Classification (NCBI taxonomy): domain Eukaryota; kingdom Metazoa; phylum Chordata; class Actinopteri; order Characiformes; family Alestidae; genus Clupeocharax; species Clupeocharax schoutedeni. The sequence goes on from JBBPDH010000018.1 coordinate 12,043,471, forward strand.
TTAAAGGGGGTTTTCCACTGACTGGTACCAGTTCGGTTCAGTTTGGTTGTACTCTGTTCAGTTTGGTTTCGCCCCAACAGTTATCCACTACAATTGGTCGCTATAGCGACAAACCATTCTGTGAAGAATCATGAGTGCTCTAAGCTGAGTTGAACAACCCGTCATCATTACAATGATCAGCATAGAAGGGTTTTATTTCTTGGCCTTGGTTTATGGCTGTTTGCCACAAAACGGAGACACTTGGCAAGACAAGGCTTAAAGAAGCAACACTAGAGTTAGTTTATGCTAACGCTAATGCTAATGTTCAGTCAACAACACTGACGTAACTATAGCGACCACCAATCAGTAATCTCCAGTTCGTTCATGTCATCATTTAGTATCAGTTCAGCATGCTTTGAACATCGGCCAAGGTGGTACCAAGAATAGTACTGGGTACCAGATTTTAAAAGTGTGTAGAGTTGAACCGAACCGGGCTGGTACCAGTCAGTGAATACCCTCCAAAAGAAAGATACTCGGAAATCCATTTGTAAAGCGTGGAATGCCAACATTTCAAGAGAGGCTGCATCCACAAAGGCACAGAGTATGAAGCATAGACAAGGCGAGACCCTTTGAGCACACCCACTCTGTCTGTGTTTTTGAAAAGACAAGGGCATTTTCCAGTGATGAGAGTTAATACATGGGCTGTCAGTCTTTGTTTTGATACACTTTTGTTTTCTGTCTACAGAAAATGTTGTTTATCTTTCAGCAGTTTTAAAGCACTTGTTCTGAATGGACTTTGTCCATTCACTTCGTCCAGAATATTGAAATGCACTTGAATACTTTGAGAGAGCATATTTATCTGTATAATATTTTAGCTATCTTACTTTTAGGCTATTCATGTGTGAGGCCAAGTAAAATATTTTATTTCAAATTTTATTTTATATTGTGCATTGTTTGAATGTTAAATAAGTATTTTAATAGTTTTGTAACAGATTCTTTGAATAATTTAATAATAATTTATTTTGGTGTTTCCTCATTTTTGGTGCATCCCTAGACTGAACACTTTCAAAATATTGATCATCCAAAATGTTTGCTCTTTGCTGAGTTATGAAGTTTCTTTTTTAGGGATGACCTAGCTTTTTTGCGCCAGGAAGTGCAGGATTTACAGGCATCGTTGAAGGTATGCACTGTCCTCTGCCTTTATTCTATTTAAACTTCAATGAGCATAAAATCATAGCATTTCTGTTGATCATTTGTTTCTCTGTGGTTTTATTCATCACATGCGTTTGTCTGGGACCTTCCAAACTCTTTTTCGTAAATGTTACAGGAAGAACGATGGTTTTCAGGGGAACTGAAAAAAGAACTAGACAAAGTACAAGGACATCTGAAGCAAGTAATTTCTTTCAAATACTAATCAGATGATGTTTGTCATTCTCACCTGAGGCTGTCATACTTTAAAGCTGAAACAACCATGAAGGTTACCTACCAATTGATTTGCAGTAGCTTCTCAGGGTGATACTGTATTTCATGATGGATTTGTTTTTTTCCATACTAGGGGCAGCAGAATGATGGTCAGGCCAGTATGGAGGAGTCGGGTAAGCCCTCTCTAATTTTGGTTCCTAACTGACTGGTTCATACTTACTGACTTGACTATATGTGCGGCCTTTTTTTTAGTATCTTCTGAATTAAAGTATTACCTAAACTTCATTAGACTTTCATACACCTCCTAAATGTAGACTTAGAAAAGCCAATTAAACAAACAAGTCATAAATATAACATTTGATTCTTTTTAATTGAAATGACCAAGTGAAATATTGTAAAAACAATACAATATTACATATCTGTAAGGTTCAGGAGTACGAGAATCTCAAAGATTTGAAGGGCACATTAAAGTTTTCAGTCTATTAAAAAACAGGGAAAACAAGCAAAGTCTGGTCGACACAATGTGTTTGGGGAAGTGTATAATGGCACAAAGGACCTCCGAAAAAGAGCTATTGATTCATATTAGGTTAGAAAAGGTTACATCTCTAAAGAGTTTGGACTCTGACGGTGCACAATTAGACAGATTATGTACAAATGGAGGAAAATTAAGTCCACTGTTAGCCTACCCGGGTGTGGTTGACCAACAAAAAAAAAAACACTCCAAGAGCAAGCCAGTAGCCCACATTACACATGGTAATTTCTAAGCAACTAGGCTTCTCTTACTTTGGCTATGTTCGAGAGTCCATTAACAGGAAAATAATAAATGACAGTAGTGTACATGACAGGAATGTGCCATAAAAAGCCTTTTTGCGTTTACATGAGAAGTATTACATTTAGAGAACTGCATAAGAACCCAATACATCTGCGAAACGTGGTGGTTGTGTAATTTGTTTTTGCTGCATGTGGGCCAGGACGACTTGCCCTAGAACAATAAATTCTGAGTTATACTAGCTAATTCTAACTAGTTTCAATCCATGAACTGAATCTTAAGAGAATGTGGATCATGCAGCAAGGCATAAGAACACAAGTCGTTTTACCACAGAATGGTTAAAGAAGGATAAAGGCTCTTGGAATGGCCAGGTCAAAGTCCTGATCTTAACCTGATAGAAATCTTGCAGAAGGTATAACATGAAGTGAGCAGTTTATGCCAGGAAACCCATTGTTTGTTGAGGAATGGGTTAAAATTCCTCAAAGCCAAGGACTGATTAGCAGTTATTGGAAATGTTTATTTTCAGTTTTTTCTGCACAGGTATGTGAAAGCAAAGCTTCACATACTTTTACCATTTAAAGATATGTCATACCATATTATTTATCTCAATACATAAATCAAAAGGTGTTTGTGTGTTTGTTCGTTCATTTAACAGTACTGCATCAAGAAACTGATTATATTTTATGTCGTGTTTATGCAGGAATGTAGAAAGTTCTGTTTAAAAACGCTCAAGCAAGAATATATGTCAGCATGTAGAGATTTCTGCATGTTCTAAATGAAAGCATTGATTTGGTAAATCCTGTTTCAAACATTTTGGGTGTGTTCTCAGAACTGGAGATGAAGCTGCACGAGGCTGAGACAGAGAAGTTCAACATCAAACAGATGAAAGACCTTTTTGAACAGAAGGCTGCCCAGCTGGCCACTGAGATAGTTGGTAAGGGGATTGTCAATCTAAAGTCAGATCAGATTGTTGATACTGTATTTGGGCCATTTAATTTTTTGTATGTGCTGATCTCCCCGCTTGCTGACTGTATTACGATCATGTGTGTTCAATCAGACATCAAGTCACGGTATGATGAGGAAAAGAGCCTGAGAGAGGTAGCAGAGCAAAGGGTGGCCAGTCTGCAGCAGGACCTTCAGAGAGAGAGGCAGGAGAAAGACAAATTTGCCACAGAGCTGGTAATAAATCTGTGATTCACACACACAACTCTGTTATTACACTTAGTTATTACTAATAAGGTGTGTCTCACAGTTAGTTTTGTGGAGTACCTGCTAGAGCTGCACAATTAATCGAATTTTAATCACGATCACGATTTTGGCTGCCACGATTAAATTAAGATGATTGTCTGC
>JBBPDH010000018.1:12050317-12062740 GCA_037974565.1 Clupeocharax schoutedeni
CTCAGTTTTTGTTACCCCTACTACCACACTTTTAGTAAGGATATAAGCAGTAATTACCCCATGAACATCATCTTCAAACCACGTCATCTTCATATACTCTGGTCCTGCATGTCTGGCAGCTTTTCATGGGACTCTGCATGCTTGTTGACCTTGAGCAGTTCCTCTTGAACCATGAAAATTCAGATGTTTTGACTGTTTTTCTACAGACAACAATTGCCCAGCTGAAGGCTGAATTGGAGAAAGGTCCCCAAGAAGCTGCTGTGTACACACAACAGATACACCAACTACAGAGCAACCTGAACAACCTCCAGCAACAAAACCAGGTATTTTACACACACACACACACACACACACAGTTATATTGGTATTTCAGTGATCCATGTATTATTCTAACAATTAGATAATCAGTTTATGATGTTTGAGCTTTTAGACCCCAATACAGTTCTTGCTGATGTCGCTCATTTAGAGTATAAATAGTTTAGGCTATGAACTGTCCCTGAAAATAACAAAATATTATTTGTATTACTTTTAAATTGGGAGTGCAACTTCTGACATAGGGTGTCTAACAAGTTCAGGTGGATGTGAAGGTGTTCATGTATTTTTGTTCATATACTATATTCTCGTCAAAGGCAAAAGGCAACCTGAGTGTTAACAGCACTGTGTGGGGAATGTACAGACTTCAGAGTATGCCTTCAAAATAACCTGCAGATACCCTATTAATCTTTTGGATTTTGAACTAATCATTAAGCAGATGCATTTAGAACATATGTTTCAGTTTGTTTTCGAAATTAATGAGGAACTAGTAATCAAGAAAAAGTGCTACTACTACTGACTTTTCAATGAACAGAAATGTCATAGTAAATAAACCTTCGTCCAAGTTTGTCTGGTTTCTTCAATGAGCTATGAATGCATAATAATTAAAGGAAATGTGAGAGGCTAGAAGGGGTGACAATGGAATACAGTAACTATGTAGTACTATATTTTAATGACCTACTTTATGACCCCACAAACTCCACATGTACTATAACCAGCTGCGATGAGAGCTTGGAGGTTATAAACACCCTGTAATTTGAGCCAATGTCCAATTTTAAGTCTACTGTGCTGGTGTTTGTATGTAACACAGACTCCCTTTCAAGAAACAGTGTGACATGGTTTTACTGGAAACCCCGTTTTGCTGCTTGTGTGGGTTGGCCAGTGCAAGATAACCTTGTCAGCACACCACATTTTCTGTCGTCTGACACTATTGCGAGAGAATTGCTTCACAACCTCTATAATTAAACCAGCAGGGGGTGGTTGTGCAATGCCAGTTCGGTGTTTCAGGGTTAAAAACCCGCTCAGGTAATGATCCTGAGTGACCAAAACCTTTGTTCATGTTGTCAGAAAGGATTAGAAGGTTTCAGGATTAGAAGGATTAGAAGGACAGTGGGCCTCTGGAAAAATGGAGGGTCCTTTTGTGAGGTGGTAACATCACCGTCAAGTAATAGTTTTACTATTTATATGCTTTTTAATGCACAATTATGTGCTGAATGTAATGTTTTGGCAAAAATGTCCAGCACAGATGTGGTAAATTAATTTGATGTGTTCTGTTTTATTCTTTCCTTCAATATATGAGCAAAGTGTTGTGCAACACAATGTGCATAAGAATATGCCATATTGTGTCAGTGCAAATATGTGCCAATAAGTGCTGCATTTCAAAGTATATAGTTTAACTAGGCATGCACTGTGTGGTAGTTTAGATCGGTTTGGTTGTTGCACACGAAAACATAATTTCAGCTTCATTGTTTTATGTGCAGGTTGAGAGGACAAACGATGACCAGTTAATTGCCCAAAACGAGCTAAGATTGTTTGGTCAAACCGTTGCTTGGATTATTGACATGCTAGGAATTTTATGTGCTGTCTTACAAGAGAGTTTCTCTAAACTGCTTGCAAACCACAGCCTTGCATAAACACAACCATTTCTCCTACACAGGTTGCCATTTGTTGTTTTATATGCTGACTTTATGTTTGACTGAATGGAATGGTGGTGTATCTCTTTTCAAAATAAACCTCAGTATCTGTACTGTCTCATCTCATGGACATCACATTCTGTTTTGTTTGTAGCATGCTTTTACTGGGAACTGGGATGCGCAGCATATTGCTTTGAATGAAAAAAACACGAGCAACCATGTCAACTGGACCAAATATGTTTGTCCACTGTGAGCATATAAATCATAGGCATTAGCTGAAAATGATGAGCAAATGTACAATGTGAGCTTTGAACAAGAATTCTGAAAACTGGCTTTGGTCAGTCTCTGAGTCTCAGACAGGCAAACCTACAACCAAAAAGGATGCATTTCAATTGGAGTAACATTTTATTCAGTGGAACTGGTTTTTATCTCCTTCTCCTCCTGCTTGTTCACTCTGTCTTCACCACCACTGTATACTAGTTAATTGCAGTGTTAGTTGGCTGAATGCTGAGTAAGCATTCATTAACAGCGTTAATTTCATATCCATGATGAGGTAATTGAACTTTTTGTCCTACGTAGACATTGTTCTCTGATTGATTGCGTGCATTCTGGGAAATCTGTTTGAAATAACTTCAGAAGAACCCTTAGATGTGTTCTCTGAAACCTACACCTCAATCTAAATGGGTCTGATGAGTCACCTGTACCATTACTATAGGGTAATAGAAATAGTGTCACTGAGGGTGGAACTTATACAATACGGGTAATAGAGAACGTACATGAAAGTAATAGGCCTGTATAATGAATAAATGCAACAGGTGAACAAAAGACTGGAGATATTAATGACAAAGAAGACAAAGAATAGATGAAAGGAAAGAGAGTTTGTTGTAAATACAAGCTCAGCTGTCGTCTGCGTAAGCAGCACATGCAGAAGGCTTAGAGGACCGACCTGTCACCACACCCTGTTAGCATTGCCATGTCGGCACTGACTTTATAGCAGCCTCTGAACAAGATAAGCGTGTTCTGCCCCTGGCATTTCTTGTTTTCAGTTCAGGCATTATAAAATTGCCCTGTGCTTAAATGTCACTTTGTTACTGTTTAGAATCTCTGAGACTGTGGACTGTGATTCTTGGACTTAATTTTGTTTTGTTTTGTTTAGTTTAGTTTTTTTCATGTGATCAGATTTGTGGATTTAAGCATGGTAATTTGCGAATGTTTTTTTCTGTTGAAGATGGACCCTTTCTTGTATTGTAGTTTTTGCCTCTGTGATCCACCTATGCCATTTTGTTTGTGTAATGTACCAAAACTATTAATTCATAATTCCATTATCCGTGTGCGTGTGTCTCATAGGTCAGCAGCATCTGTTTTGATTGTCTATCCTGTAATGTACCTCATTCTATAAAGAAGTTCAGGTTAAAACATTCCCTATTAGTTCAGTACACATGAACAGGGATGAAATGTTATAGGGAGAATAGGCACGGTAATTGCACTGATTTTCGTAACTGATTCCAAAAAAAACTGTTTTTGCAGAATACTTTCTGTTTATGAAGAGAGTGGTATTGAAACATTATAGTACTAATAATGTTTACTTATTGCCTCAAACTCTTCTGTTTCAAAAATGAAGTTAAGGTAGTTTTCAGTGGTCATGGTGGTGATTTTAAATGTCCTAAACATAGCTCAAGCATCCTCTTGATCAACATTAGTGTCTGAACAGTCTTTATCAAACATAGCTTTCATAGTATAACAAAGTTGAATGAATATCTGAAAAAACACGATCACAATACACAAACATTCTTAACTTCAGTGTACAATAACAAGAGTTTGTTCCAAGTAATTGTCGATCCAAATCATTTCTGTTGTGTTTTATCGTAATTTACTAGGATAAAGATTACATTTGCAGTGTCTTACAGTCAAAATATGTCTGTGTGGCCTGATAACAACCTTTCATTAAAACACATTTCATTCATTGTTATATAGATATGCATTAACTACCTAGACTAAATTGAGTTCTTGGCTTCCTCAGCTGCTGTCGGAGAAGCTGTCCCGCAGGGAGAAGGAGAACCAGGAGCTAGAGGAGCGCCTGGGACAGGAGCAGGTCTCCAAGAAAAACCTGCAAGCCAACCTACACCAGAGAGAACTGGAGCTGCAGGAGGTCCAGGCACGGGCATCTGCAGGTGAGAGCTCACTTGGCCGGACTCAAACTGAGTTAGCTGAGCGTGGTGAGGAGGTGACACGCCTTAAACAGGAGCTCACTGAGCTGGAGAAGAGCCACCAGGAGCTGAAGGCTGACCGCAAACAGCTTCAACAGCAAAGAGAGGAGAGAGAGAGCCAGGGTCTGCAGCAGCAGAGTGAGATCAGTCAGGTGAGCACATTAGCTCCTCACTTTTTTGACTGACTGTGTAGACTTATTTGCAGCTCACTGCTCTGTCCTGTGTTGTTAAGCTGCATGCAAAGCTCCTGGAGACTGAACGTCAGCTGGGGGAAGTACAGGGCAGACTGAAGGAGCAGAGGCAGCTGTCTGGAGAGAAGCTCAAAGACAGAGAGCAACAGGTTGTTGACTTGCAGCTCAAACTCTCCCGCTTGGATGAGCAGGTGGGTTTGGAGAGGGACTTGTGCCTGAAAATATGCATTAATTGCTGTCATACAAATCCAGCATGTATATTTTCTCAGGCAGACAGGTGGAAGACATCACATTCCTTATCATGATGTTTCACGTTCCTTACTGTGGCCTTGGTTTGACTCTGTGGTTAGCTGTGTTGATTCGCGTTTGTTGTGCTCCAGCTGAAGGAGAACGCTACCAAGTCCACAGATTTGCAGCACCAGCTGGACAAATCCAAACAGCAACACCAAGAATTGCAGGCTCTTCAGCAGACCACCAATGGCAAGCTGCGAGAAGCACAGGTAAACTGCCCACCCTAAAGTTTTCATAGGCACTTCACACTGCAATATGGGGTATCAAAAGCACATGACTAGTCGCATATGCCAAGGTTTGATTGGACTATGAGCTATATCTTCATCCCTGTCCTTTGCACCTCTTATACAGAACAGTTTGTTTTTGAATTTGAATTTGTTTCATGGGTTGCGTATGTGTAAAGTATAAGACAAAAAAGTCTTAAATTCCTGTGTTTTCTCTCTGCCAGAATGATTTGGAGCAGGTACTGCGTCAGATTGGAGACAAAGACCAAAAAATCCAAAACCTGGAGGCCCTGCTGCAGAAGAGTAAGGCCAGCCTCACCCAGTTGGAGGCTGAAAGAGAGGACCTGTGTGCCAAGATTCAGGCAGGAGAAGGAGAGGCTGCTTTACTCAACCAGCTTCAGGAAAAGAACCACACTTTACAGGAACAGGTGCAAGAGACCCCTTTCTGTGCATACAAATGTGCACATACATACATAACATTTCTTCTCAAATCTAGGTTATTCATAGGGAGTTTATCCCCTTTTGTTGCAGTAATAGCCTGTACTCTCTAATAGCCTGTACTCTTCCGTAGAACCTTAAGAGCTTTACAAACACTAGAGTGGTAGTAGTTCACTGGGTAAAAACACTTGCCTGAGCACCCGATGACTACAAAGTCACCAGTTCAAACCTCCACTTTCTACCATTGTGTCACTGAGCAAGACACTTAACCCTCAGTTGCTCACGGGGGACTATTCCTGTAACTAACAATTGTAAGTTGCTCAGCATAAGAGTGTCAGCCAAATGCGCCCTTTGGAGGATGGCACGTTGTTGTAAAATTTGATTGCTTTAATCCCTTTCTTTGTTTGTCTATAGATAACTCAGTTAACGGACAAACTGAAAAACCAGTCAGAGAGTCATAAGCAGGCTCAAGAGAACCTCCATGAGCAGTTACAGGAGCAGAAAAGCCAGCTCCGTTCAGTGCAAGACCGCTGCCAGGGCTTGGAGAGCACTGTGACTGATCTGACTGCTCAGCTCACCCTGAGTAAGGAGAGAGTGGCTCAGCTTGATACCCAGGTACTTTATGATCTTTTATAGGATGTTCAATAAGGAGTTTGTACATGCAAAACTAAATGACTAATCAGATAAGATGAATGCAAATGGTTCTGATAAAGTAAAAAAAAAAGCTTTTTGTAGAGGAAGAGTGCTCTAAAAATCTTGTACTGAAGCAGCGTTTGTGAGATTTTATGTGATTTTGGTTCATAGCTGAAAGCTAAGACGGAAATGCTGCTGTCTGCTGAAGCCGCAAAGACTGCCCAGAGAGCTGACCTCGAAAACCATTTAGAAACAACACAGCATGCACTGCAGGACAAGCAGCAGGTACAGGCCCAATTATACATATTGTTGTACTTTATTTTGATTTTTTTTCAGTGTAACTGAACCTGGACAAAAAAGAAACATTTATTTAAATCCAAGGTTACAGACAGTCCAACAGAATTCATCTATTTGCTTATCTCTTAACCCTTTCAGTAGGTTCACAGAGTATGTAACTATTCGGTGTGTGCAGGAGTTGAGCAAGGCTAAGGCACAGTTGGAGGAGCTGGGTCATAGACTGCAGGAGAAACAGGGGCATTGCTCTCAGCTTGAGGCCACTTTAAAGGAAAACAGGGACCATCTGCTGGCTGCAGAGCAGAAGACAGACATGCTGGAGAGTCAGGCCAAGGTCAGCAACACTTGCCTCACAAGCCATACCTTCCCTTTCTGCTTAGTCATGTCACATCCACCATGCTGCCAGCCCTCACCTGGTCCATTAGGACTGAGAATTCCCTTACTGCTGTCTATCCTCTACTACCTGCTTCATGACTTTGTCTGGTCATCTTGAGCTCACATCTTTTAGATAGCATGCGTGCTGGTTGTTCATGTCAATTTAATGGCTGTGAATGTGTGACAGAAAGTGGCGGCTGAGTTGACAGAGCTGCGCTCTGGAAAGGAGCAGGCACAGAAGGAGCAGCAGAGACAGCTGCAGCACATCAGTGATCTGGAGAAGAACAAGAAGGAGCTGAGCTGCCAGCTAGACACTGAGAAACAAGGGTAGGCATTTATGTACCTTTGACCTTTTACACACCAGGGGATCACAATGTATTGTTTTTTTTTTTTATACAATATTTACTTTAGACATACTGGTACATTGTGTTGCAAGTTGCAATATCCAAAATTGCATTTTAAAACTTCAATTATGTGCTCTGAGTATTCTGAAAAAGATTTTGTTAGATGTTTTAGTGATTTACATAATCACAATGTTGTACATAATGTTGATTACTATTAAATACTTTAACCACACATGAAATGTTCACAAAGATGTTTTATATTTTGTACAAGGCATATTGCATTTTACTGCAGTAAATAGCAAGGCAATTACAAACACATTATGTTCATATCGAGCAGACCATCTTCTGAAACTGATGCATGTTGAGTGAGAGACTACTTTAGGTATTAACAATAAAAGAAAGGAAACTTAATCTAAGATTATTAAAATTCCAGATTTTTGTGTTTGAGCTGTGTCACTGTCGCTGTCCTTCAGGGCTGCAGTGCTGCAGGTGGAATTGCAGAAGAAGAGCTCAGCTTTGGCAGACACACAAAAGCATTTGGAGAAAGTGGACAAAGAGCGCAGTGGGCTGCAGACTAGCCTGGACAAACTCACCAAAGAGGGACAGGCACGGCATGCTGAGTTAGAGAAAAAGCTCCAGGGGCTAAGTGCAGAGCTTCAGACGGCCCAACAGGAGAAGGATACTCAGGCCAAAGAGTTTATTTCAGTGAGGGAGGCTCTGACCAAGGCCTCCTTATCCCTGAAGGAGAACCAGACTCAGCTGGAGAAGGAGAAGAAGAGTAGTGCGACTTCTCTGGAGGAGAAGGTGCCTGAATTATGTGCTATTTATGTCGCTCTTCTGTTTATAAGTTAAAACAGAAAGTCACAGAAGACTCTGTTACAGTTGTTAAGGATTGGAAATAACCAAAATAACCTGCCAGAGTATATAACATATACAAGTGATTAGTATAGAATCTATTAGTAATAATTAGTGCTGGGCCGTTAACGGCGTTAACGCGCGAGATTCTTATCGTGCGATAAAAAAATTATCGCTGTTAACCAATATTGCTAAACCAATATTGTGTATTATAATAGTATACACTGATTGAATGTAAACGAATATATCAATTAGTAACCTGAACCTGGCCTTTCAAAAATTGGTGAAATACCAAGCATTTCTTCTTTTGTCTTTCTACAGGAAAAAGCTCATAGGAAGTCCCTACAAGAGCTTCAGAATAGTCTGGGTGCTACATCTAAAGAATTAAGCACAGCTAAGTCTCAATTAGAGAAAATGGCAGAGGTAAGAACGGCAAAGAACGTCTTATGTTCTTGAAAATATGCATGTGGTTAATGTTTGAAGGGTGACTAGGCAGACCTTAAAGAATGTAATTGCATTTAGGCTGAGAAGGTGTTTCAGACCCAGCTGGCAGCACTGAACGTCCAGTTGAAACAGACTCAGGATGCACTGAAAGAGAAGGAGAAAGAGGTACAGCAGCTACAGACACAGCTGAAGACAGCCCAGGGGTCCTTCAGTCAAGAAGTTAAGAAGCTGCAGAGTCAAGTGGCAGAGCTGCAGACAGCCCAGACTCAAAAGGTATGTGCCTGATGTAGGGCTGCACGATTATGGGCAAAATGATAATCATGATTATTTTTACCAATATTGAAATCCCGATTATTCGGACGCAACTATACTCACGCGCTCCTCTTAATTTAATCTTGGCAGACAAAATCCTATTGTGCCTGATATGTCTTTGGTGGTGTGTTAGTTTGGTTGGAATTTTTCCAGTTGTAGCAAAAGTGTCTGAATTGTAGCTCTTGAGCAAAGTGTCCTCATGCCTTTATTGAAGGAAACAGCAGAATTCACAGCACTCCCAACTTCACTCTATTGTGGAATCAATCTAAAACATTTAAATCAATCTAAAACATTTTTTATAGTCGAGGAAACATTGTGTGAATCAGCTTTAGAGTGTAAAGCATGTACTGCATGTAATTTTTCATCCTGTGTGTGTACTTTAGGTGGAAGAGTTGACCAAACTGAAGGAGCAGATGGCAGGGGTGACAAAAGAGCTGAGCTCGGAGAAAAGTCGCAGTGCAGAGATGCAAAAGGCATGTGACCTCACCAAGGACAGTCTGGCCAAACTACAGTCTGACTACTATGGCAAAGAGTCTGAGGTCTCTGCCCTGCGTCAGGATCTCAAGGTGTGTTTGTGACTGTGAAATTTTACAGCACAGATGATCCATTATAAATAGGAGCAACCTTTTTCACATAGATGGCTAGATGGACCAAAACACTAAAGGCTGTTTGTGTATCCTGAGTCTGTTTATTCTTTTTTTAGAGTCATGCTTCATGCATGGCCATTTAAAAATAATTTTACTGAAATGGATCAGTGTATAATTTAACTGAATAAGCCCTCATTATTGTTTAATCAGACTGCAGTGTTAATCATGGTTTCTTGATCAAAATAGTAGTGGTTTCTTTTTTGTTATTGACCAAGGATTGTTAACAGTATAATTGACTAAAGATTCTTACTGTGCATTAATAAACCATTATACTATGATAGATGAACTCAAATGCTAGAAGGATGGTATTTTAAACATGAAATACTACTGTAGTGTAGTTAATCGCTCAGCTTGGGTTGTCCTGCATAGGTGAGCGAGGATAAGTTGGCTTTGGCTCAGGAAGAGCTGGTAAGTAGCACCAACCAGCTAAACAACCGTGAGGCCCAGATCCAGGATTTAAAGGCTGGCCGAGCTGCTCTGGAGAAGGACCTAACAAAAAAGGATGAGAAGCTCAAGCAGCAGGAAGAGGCACTCAGAGAACTCCAAAAACAACAGGTACTGCCACCCAACTTTGTCTACTTTTCTATAATGCTGAAAGGAGACAAGATAAATATACTGTGAGTAATTCTCGTTTTTACTAGTCCTCACCATCTGTGCAAGGTTCAGCCTCAGATGCTCCAGCCACAGAGGATCTGATACATATTTTATAGAGCTTGGGAATCAGTGTAACATTGCACTGCATTATGGATTATTCTGTCTCAATGAGTTAATTCTTTGTTTATATGCTCTGAATACTCATAGCCTTGTTAAGCTTGAACCGAATATGATTTATTGGGGTTTTGGATATGTGTCATGCTTATTAAAAAATGCTTTCTGTTTAAATTTTATTGTACTGCACCTGCACTACATTTACATTTTGGCACCTATACTGCACCATGTAAGGTGGACTTTTACACAAAATGACAGTCTATCTAAAGTTGTTTCTCCCTAAAGGGTATTAGCTTAGTTACAATATAACTCAATGCCAACTCTTTTTGCTGGAACAGTGAGTTGTGTGTTACAAAACATAACGTTGCTAAATGTTTTAATGTTTAATGACATGATTCCAATTTAAATAGAGCTGTGTTTACATTGTTAAAGGGAACATCCGTTCTTATCCCCTTCCTTGATTTTGTCTCATGTGTTAGCCATTTGGATTCACACATTAGTTAGCTAATTAGTATTGATACAGATAAAGACAAATTAGAATCAAATATCCACGCTGTCATTTTGAAGGCTGACTAATCCTGCCAAAATGATGGATCCATAGGACATGAAATCACATTCCCAAGCCCTGTTGGAATCTTGCCTACACTCTCAAAGGAAATTGTCACTTCCCTGGCTGCTTTGCATAATGTGACAAAAGACCTTTTGGGGAGTCAGTATCGTAAAGAGGAACAAAAAAGATTGTGCACGTCCAGTTTGTAAAAGTATCAAATAAAATTAACAAACAAACAAGATGTACTATGATGACAGGCTTCACAAGTTTATAGTTGTAGCACCAAGGGTCTTTGCTTTATTTTACATATCAGTCAATTGGCCTCTTTCTATCAACATCAGCATGTCTTAACTATGTTGAGCGACAAAACCCTTGCTGACAACAGTCTGAAGAGTGGTTTGTTAGAACTCTCCAGTGTCCAGTAATGTGTATTGGTGAATGTGCAGGAGCTGACACAAGAGGATCTAAAGAAGGAGCATGCCCAGGTGGAAGAGCTGCGAGAGGCTCAGAGTGCACTAGAGAAGGGTCGCAGCAAACTCGCTGCTGAATTCAAAGCTCTGGCAGACAAGAGTGATAAGGTGAGCTACTTACATAAACCTGAAACCTTTCCTCTGTCTATGTCTACTTGATATCGGGAAATTTCATTTTAACATAGCCTTTATTGCTGAAATTTTGTGATGTTCTATAGTAAATGTACATGTAAATAACATTCTTGGGTATAGTTGCTATGGAAATTGTACTTGTATGTGTGTATGGCTGTGTGCAGGAGATGAAAGAACTGCAGGCAGCAAAGCAGCTGTTGCTCCAGCAGAAGGTAGATCAACAGGGCAGAGTGGAGGCAGCCCAGGCAGCACTGGAGCAGGAGCAGAGAGAGCACCAAACTACTCGTGACTCCATTACGAACGCACAGCAACAGCACAAAGCAGAGACGGACAAACTCCATAAACAACTGGTACTCACTTGTTTGAAATGAAATGCCAGATTTAAATAAAGTATGTAAGAGGTCACTTATCCAGTGTGTAAATAGTTCCTTGAATAATGCTACACTATATATAATGCTGTTATTCTAACATCCATTTGATTCTTTATCTAGGCATTGGAGGTGAAAGCTAAAGACGAGGTGGAGAAGCGGCGAGAGGAGGCTGAGGCGAAGCTCTCGATGCAGGTGGCTGCACTGAATGAGAATGTGGCCACACTTAAACGTGAGTGGCAGGGCAGCCAGCGGCGTGTGGGTGAACTAGAGAAGCAGACGGATGAGCTACGCGGAGAAATTGCAGTGCTAGAAGCCACCGTGCAGAACAACCAGGATGAGAGGCGCGCCCTGCTGGAGAGGTGTGAAACTGCATAGCCCACAAACCTCATTATGCCCATGTTAGATGCAAAGGCCTGTCTTGTTCCAATTTTCTAGACTAAAGCATTGTTGTCAGGTTGATAGATTCCTTATATGGAGCATTGTTTGTGCTCAAATCATAAGTGTAGTACTTGGCAATAAAATATGACTGCTGTGCTTTAAATGCACATACATGTGCATACTGCCTCATGATGCTGTTGTGTGTTCTCTAGGTGTGTGAAAGGAGAAGGTGAGATTGAGAAGTTGCAGGCTAAAGGGTTGGAGATGAGAAGAAAACTGGATGACACCACAGCAGCAATGCAGGAACTGGGCCGAGAGAACCAGTCTTTACAGGTCCCCCATACATAGCATCTTTTCTTTCCTACTATCAGACTAAGGTTGATTATTTTTGTAACTGCGTCCCTTTATTCAATTAATCAGTTAATATAACCATCATACAAGGTCATCTCACTTTTACTTTCTTCAGTTAATTTGACATAACTCAGAATTTCATAATTTCTGTACGTAGGCATCATGTTCAGGTTACACCCTGTGACCCCACAGGAGGAAATACAGGGCAAACAATATGGCATAATGTTGATGTGTGCCATTAAACTTGTAATTTTATTTAATT
>JBBPDH010000018.1:12076654-12093440 GCA_037974565.1 Clupeocharax schoutedeni
GGCATTTATCAGACGCTTTTATCCAAAGCGACTTCCATTCCCTAACTACAGGGGGCAGTCTCCCTGGAGCAACTTGGAGTTAGGGGTCTTGCTCAGGGACCCAGTGGTGGTGCTGAGGGTATGATTCGAGCCTGTGACCTCTTGGTCCAGAGGCAAGTGTCCTACCCATTGAGCTACCTCCCCCCACCCCCACTGCCACTGCACTATGAAAAACAATCTCACAGCTGGTTAAACATATACCCCTGTGATTGGAAGGTCATAGGTTCGAGATCCATGACTGCCAGTGGCACCACTCAGGTACCCTTGTTTTTTTTTGTTTTGTTTTGTTTTTTTTTACCAAAAAATAATCCAAGGAGCTGTTAGTGAAGAGCACTTTTATACTGTGGTCATTCTGGCAAGCTGTTCTTGCACATGCAGAGATTAGATTCCTGAGCATTCTTTAAACCCGTCAATGCTGAATGAAAATACAAGGTACATTTCTTTTCAGGTAATTTTAAATGAGATTACCTCTGAGGCCCACTGGTGGCGTGTGGACAAAAGGAAACATTTCCAGTGTCACATGTGCTCTCACCACAGGCAGAGTATGGAACGTACTGGAACGTACAAACTCCAGGAATGTACGAAGTCTAGGCAGAGTCCCTGAAGTTTGCCAGTGCCTGTGTATTCGTATGGTTGACTCTGTCAAAAGTTGAAAGATGTCAGGGACCACTTTTCATCAGCAATTATTTGTGGGTTTGGGCTTTTTGGGCTTCAAAGGTCTTGCTTTAATGAAAGTTGTGCACCACACAGACAGCTTTTTTGATAAAGTCTTAGCCGTGCGGGCATTTCGGTGCAAAAACAATGCACTACATCAGGATTTTTCTCTTTGACCCACCTGATGAATTCCTTCATTGTTTGTGTTCACACCTACACAGTCTGTCCAATTTAGTCCCCATTTCTCGAGATACCCAGATGTCACCCAAGGCACTTCCTCGCCTGTTGTTTTGTCTGGTAATTGGCTACAAAAAAATAAGTGATAAGAATTCTCCGTAATGCTCTCCCGACAACATCTAATACTGAAAGTGGCTGTGAACTCCCCAAAGATGAAAGATTCAGACAGTTCTTGGATTTAGCCACAAGGTCTAAGACCCAACAGCTTCTGAAGGTTTTTCAGAAACAGTAGTAGTTCATTTTTATTTTGACTTGTTTATCAGATTGACTTTTTCAAACAACCGAAATATTCAGTGTTCTTGCAGGCTCCATGTTTTGTTGTGAGAAGTCTTTTCAGTTTACTGGGTTTACTTAACCACAGCTTTGTTTGACAGTCTTCCACCACAAAACCAAAGACAGTAGAAATGGGGCAGACGAACTGTACTTAAATATTCTTCTTTGGTTCAAACTTTGTCCATTGTCTATTGCTTTTTTCAAGGAATGTCTGTATTCTAATAGCAGACAGCTGTAGACAGTATTTATTGTTACTTTTGAATGAAGTTAAGTTGTTTGGTTGTGAGGTGTGATTGGCTGTCAAGTGGACATAACTGCAATATGCTCTCTGGGAACTGATCAATGAAGATATGTCATTTGAAAGTGCAACAGATTTTTTTATTAGCACTGAGTAGTTTGAATAGTAATTACAAAATATAAATTACTATTAATGCAAAAAAAAAAACAATTGATTTTTCCTGAAGCACACCATTCAAGAAAGATGGCTCATCTTCTACAAATAAAATGGTTCACTTGTAAATCAGGCTATGTTTATCACACCAAACATCAATAAAAGTAAATAAAACTAAGCCCTGTATATTCCGTTTTAAGCGTATGAAGGATATTTATTGCAATGGACCTGAATGTAAAGGCAAGACTAGCCCATATTTGGCAATTAATCGAATAAAATGCTTGCTGGATTTCCTCCATACTTTATCATATTCTGTCAGGAGCTTTACCAGAGCTGTTTATGAACAATTAGAGCATCAAAAGTTTTGAATGATTTTTTTTAACTGAAAAGGAGGAGCTTTTGTTCATTGTATCAAGTTGTAGTCACCATTCTGGCAACCCACCTACAGTACAGTACAGTTTATGCTCTAACTGCCTCTCACCCACCTGCAGGTGTAGTAAAATGACCCAACTAAAGAATAAAGGCTGTACACTAGATGGCAGTGTGTACCCGTGTTGCATGTGGTGCCTACAGGGCTAAAAGTGACATTTTATAGATAGTGATAACCCAAGATACATCAAAGGGCCAATGTCATTGAAAACCGTGTTCCCTCTTTTTTTCTATATGAAAAAAAGACGTTGATGTTGTACGTATGAATAAAAGTGACAATAAATACGAATACTGTTCCTTTAAAGCATAATTTTAAAGGAAATGACAAAACATCAAAATAAGAGAAATCATGCAGTTTACAGAACTTGAATAATTCAAAGAAAACAAATCTCTTGTTCACTCAAACAAAATGGCAATAATTACTTTTGACGTAGCAGTCATTCCCTCTTCCTAATTAAATAACATTTGATTCAGGTGATCTGTAATCAGTACCTCATACAATAGTAGGAGGTGTAGGAATTTAACAGACACTGGCATGGAATTGTTGTCATTCTTACCCTTACGAAAATTAACCATGGTTTACTATGATTAAATAACCATGGTTTTCTGGGTAACTATGAAGTGGTATATGTATATGAAAACCATGGTAGATCCACAGCTACCATGAAGTGCTATGGATAAACCATAGTAAAACTCTGGGTAGTACCAAAGTACCATGGGGTACCATAGTAAAACTATGGTTACTGCATAAAAACCATAGGAAACCATAGTGAATTTTCGTAAGGGTATGGAGATGCTGATTTAAAAATAAACAAATAAAGAAAACCATTATCCACAATCTATTGTTTTACAGTGATAACTCTTAATATTCATGAATGTATCTAGTGGTTACTGAGTAGTAAACAAGGGACTGTGAATGTAAACAATGCACTGACTTCCTGATTTGGTATGAAAGCTGGGGATTAAATGTAAAGTTGGTCCTCAGACAGAACTAACTTAACCCAGTGTCAATAATCAGAAAAAAAATAAAAAGCTTCATAGTTTATTTAGTCAGGGAGTGGTACAAAGGGGTGTTGCCTATAAGAACTACAAAACAAAACAAAACCTCTGGAAATCTTGGGTGTCTGAAATTCTCACACACACTGTAGCTTCACACACACACACCACAACAGCTTCTTTACACACATTTTACACTAGTTATCGTAATAAAAAACGGCTGAAACTGTTCATTATTTATTCCTCTTTTTCTTTCCTTCTCAGCTGCTGGGCTCTATAGCCCTGTCGAAGTTCAGACTTGTTCACTTCACTCACATACCACAGCAGTCTGCCTCTTCACTTCCTTCATTTCTCAGCTCAGCCCTGAACACCAGTCTCCTCCCCCCCGTAGTGTTGTAGTAGGGAGAAAAAAGCTCCGTTTGTCTCACAGGAAGAACTTTCAAACATGAAGAGAGCCGTCAGTTGAGAAAGCGCCACTCAGTTCCTCCTGTTTCTGCAGCTTTGGGGAGAAAACCATGTTTTCCTGTCTCAGAGAAGGACCCACGCCTCCTGCCTGATGGTTTGAGGCTTTGACTCGACTAGACGAAGAGTTGAGAGAGCTGGAGGAGCCCCTCCGGCCGGGCTGTGCGACTCTGGACTGCTTTTTAAACTCAACATGTCAGAACACAGGTCCAGTTTCCTCCACATCGGGGACATCGTGTCTCTGTACGCGGAGGGGACTGTCAACGGCTTCATCAGCACCCTGGGGTACGTGACCTCCCACCAGCACCACCCCTAACCTGACCTGGGGTCTCGTATCGAGCCTTGTGGACGTCGCAGACCAGATCTTTAAACGTGTCAGAGAGTTTTCTAGTATCTGAGCCTGGAATAAGGAAGTGGGCCCAACCGTGGGGAACAGTTCACAGCATTCAAATCACATAACAGGAATGCAAAGCTGTCTCTCTGTTACGACTCTTAGAATCACTTTATGGTTTTCAAATCGTGTTCGAGAGTGTAAAAGCAATCTCCTAGTCAATTTACCACGACAGTAGTCTGATTCGGCTTTGGAGCCCTCTAGACTACATTGAGCACCAGTGGGTCAAAGTAATGTGTAACATCGCGATACTTAACAGGCGTCAGTATAATGCTTTTTATAGAATGTTGTTGCATACTACAAATTGTTAGAAAGCCCTAATTTTTCTCTCTGGAATGAAACATGCACTTGATCATTATTTTCTATAAAGGGAACCCCAAGTATCTAAAATTGTGCCTTAAAATAGTGCATGTCAAAGGCCTCTTTATGTTCTGATAAAATCCGTGATATAATTATAAAGGAAAGCATATTATGGTGTGAAGAGGCAGCTGGTGGCTTGGTGGTTAGGGAGTTGCCCCTCCAATCAGAAACTCATTGGTTTGAATCCCAGGACTATCAGTGGCACCACTGAGGTACCCTTGAACAAGGGACCGTCCAAACACACTGCCAACCTTTGTGGTATATTTATGGCTGCCCGCTGCTTCACTTGTTGAATGTGTTATATGCAGAAAAACACTGTGCTGTGGTGTGGTCATGTATGACAGAATAGAGGCATTGCATTTTACGTGGGATGTAATTTATCAGGACAGTGACATGTTCTCATGACACCCACCCTTATAAAATAACCTTATGACCTAAAGTATTTTGATTTAGCTATGGTTTGTCTTTGGTGGGTTCGTTTTGAACTTATTCTCGTTACACTACAAGCACTGGTTGAGACATTCAAGTCTCATTTTTTGATGCCATGACTCATGCTTTAAATGAGGTGCTTCACATGAGGTGGAGTGTGCAGGTTGCAGCATGACTGCACCAGTTGCGTCGGCTTCTCTGTGGCTTCAGAAATAAAGAGTTTAACCTTTCATGCCAAACACCTTCGCTTCACACTGTTGGTTCTGGAATAGTACTCGATATCTCTGGGCACTGTGCATTGTAGTTAGTGAAGCATCAGCACGGTATCTAAAAAGGTCATATTGATGTCAAGTAGGCTTCATCCTTTGTGCTTGCAGACAAATTGTAGCAAGTGTTTGAATGTTGGCCACTACAGCCAGAACAGTGTCAGTGAATGACCCTGAGCAGGATGCTGGAAGAGGCCTGGAGGTGGAGAATTGCCACCCTTTCCGTTTGTCTGTATATGTGCTTCTGTAGATATCCATGAGAACCAGTCTCAACATGCTGTTGCACTGATATGAGTTTGAAGTTAGAGTTTCCAGAGAACTTGTGCTTGGATCATTGAAGCTTTTACTGTGAAACACAAACCTGAGAAATTGCTACCCATCATTCAACTGTTTCGTCTTGTTTGCTTTTTTAGAAGAGGCCAATGTATTAGGATATAAATACTTGATTTCAGGTTAGACACACAGATATGTAACATTTCTTGGATCTTTGGTTAGTTAATCTGATTTCTAGCCTTGGGTCTTTTTGGCCTCCTACCTCAGCAAGGTCTGTCTCCCTTCCACATCAAGTAAATGGAGCTGTAATGAGCATGTTTGTAAACTGCAGTCAGGCCATGTATAGTTCATATTTAACCTCTTCCACTAGGTCATGTTTCTTAAAGTAGAGCCTTAATAATGTGTTTCGAAGTTCCAGTGCTTAAAGAGAGGAGACTCCTTTATGAGCATGTGAAGTGAGTCTAATAGCGTTTTTCCTGTTTTCCTACTTAGCGCTCTATTACATATCCTATTGCCATGTTTTGTCTCTGTTTTAAGACATGAGAGGAAGTGGAAGAAAGTTATGAGCCCTGCCAAAATCAAACAATTTAATCATTTGTCTACACCTACATTCTGGAACTTCTGGGTTAAAGACTTACATACACAGTTGTTTAATTTTATATTTGATATGAAACCTTCTGCATAAATCTCAAGGATGTTTCTGTGCACAATTGTTTATGTGGTGCCTTGACATCTTTTGATGTAATGTATTTGTTTTAGAGGTGGGCATCGATAAATTTTTTTTAACGCCGTTAATCGCATGGAATCTTTGCGTTAATGCATGTTAATGTCGATAATCAAACCCCCCCCCCTCCCAGAGACAGGTTTAAAACGTCCGTGAACGAGCTGAAAATAGGGCCATTTGGATGGCCTAGTGGTCAAGGCATCCACCCTGCGACCAGAAAGTCCGGGCTCGACTCCCAAGCCGGGTGGGGGGGGCGTGGCATTGAGCATGGCCCTCAGAGGGGGCGTGGCGTTGTTAACGGCGATATTTTTTTTTTACCGCGCGATAAGAATCTCACGCGTTAATGCCGTTAACGGCCCAGCACTAATTTGTTTATATAATGTTTGATGAATGAGTGCACAGTGCTTCTTATGCACAGTGCTTCTGTACTAACTTTTCGAATCTGTGTTCGTTAGGTGAAAATCTGTTGTTCACCACAGAAGGTGAATGGACTTCCTTTGGAGGTCAATAGTAGGCCAGTGATGACTGAGCAGTTTAGGATAATCTCCATTCATATTTAAATAGCAGTCAAGGGCATGGGAGTGTGGTGAAAAAAAACCCTCTATTTTCTTTCTGGAATTTATCATAGGCAGATAAATATGCCTAATGAATTTTGTTTACAGCCACTTTGATTTCAGTCCTGTTTTCACACCCCGGCCGTTTTCTAGAACACGCCTTCTCTTGTTGACGGTTCAGCACTCGTCGGTGTGTTTTGGTGTTTTCCTGCTCTGTTGCTGCTGGCGTAGGACTGCTATAAGCAGCTATGGTGGTCTGTTACGTCACTCTTTAAAGAGGGTGAGTTACCTCAAACAGGGGAAGGGCAAGAAACCGCTGATGGAAACAGGTACAATGCTGAAGACGCGTCTGTTTCTCTGAAACGGATGATTGCACATTAATTAACTCAGCACAGAAACAACATGATAACAAAATTAATATTACTCATCACTTGTCTTCCTGATGATTAATAAAAAGCAGCTTCATCATAATGCGCTGCTTCATCATAATGCGCTGCTTCATCATAATGCGCTGCGCTGTTCATTAGTCACTTTGCTGGTGTTCAATTTGTCTGTCTTTCCTGTGAGGAACAGCTGCCCCCAGTCAGCTTGAATGACCACCGCCTGGGTTTCCTGCTCTCCTGGTCTGCAAGACCAGTCTCATGTCCATGGATCACCAACATGTGTTGCCTGTTCCCTAACCATGACTACTCACACACGACTCTTTACGAAAGGTGCTGTTAGTAATTACAGACTCTGGTCCAATTACTGCTAACCATAGTAGAAAGGTTACCACAAATAAATTAGCTTACTGCCATAATTAACATGACTAACATGACCGTGCCAAAACATGACTAACAAGAAAACAGACCCGTTAGGCTGAATATAGTCATAAATTCCATTGTGACATTTGGTAACATTACTGTCTTAGAGTGACATTTGGAGAGGAAGCAGATTGGGTTTTATTGTTAGTAGAACAGAAATAGTACAGCAACAAGTTTCCATAATAGGGCTTTGGCACATCAGCCTTGGCACTTTATTATGTGAAACAACACACATATTTCAGGTTTGATTTAAGGTGTTTTTAGCAATATTCTGTTATGTTTTTGATATTTTCTGTGTAAAAATAACTTGATTCTACAAAAATCCTGGAACCAAACACTGCAAAGTAAAATGTCCTTTATTGTATAAAAAGTGAGCTATAAACGATACAAAAACAGAACTGCCAGAGCCTATCTAGATATTTAAACATGTACGTTTAATTGAGTTTATCATTGTGTTAACAGTGATCATTAACAGTGATCTTTAACAGATAACCACAAAAGATGGCAGTGTTTTCAGATACACTAACAGTATTTTTAAATTTAAGTAAGGCAACACCACTGTGCGAAGTAAGAGGCGTTGAGGGAACTGTGTTAAACCCCTGCACTTTTATCAGGCTTCTACAGAAGCGAGCGATTTCCCGTGGTGTGTGAGTCTTGTGTGGACTGTGCTGTGTCAGCGTACGGAGTGATTAGACAGCGCGTTGTCACGCTCTGTGTGTTCTGCTGTCTCTATGCATGCCAGTAGAGACCACTTGGGATAGTGCATTCATCATCCCTGTGTACTGATATATTAGAAACATCAGGGAGACAAACAGATTATCTTTATATAAGCTTTAAATAGAAGTTTATTGAATTAAGCTCTAATTTGATGAAATGTCAGAAGAGGCTGAGATGTGCCTGAGACTGTGTTGTATGAGGAGATGTGCCTGAGACTGTGTTGTATGAGGAGATGTGCCTGAGACTGTGTTGTATGAGGAGATGTGGGCAACTGTATTTGGTTTGGTGAGTGGGGTAAAAAAAATACTGTTGAGGGCTTCCTCTTGAAAGAGCTGAATGGGTTGTTGAGCCTTACTGAGCCTCACCTCATCTTATTAGGTGACCTTTCTGTCTAGTACAGCTGAAGTGTTCAGGAGGCTCCAAAGTGATGCCATTGCATAAGTATTGATTTATCTTCTTGTCATTGAGGGAGATCACGAGTTTGGTCCCTGTTGACGCCAGACACTTTGTACAACTAAGAAGGAGAACATGCTTGGGATGTCAGAACTGGTAGGTGGAATTGGAAATTTAGAAAAGCCCCCAAAAATCTACTAAAGTGTTTGAATTTTAGTTGAAAGTTGGCCCAATAAAAATAATGTTCATAAATGGTATCAGTATCTGTCTCAAACGCTATTTCCCTGTGTCTCCTGTAACCACATGTTCTCAGATTTCGGGGCTGGAGAAAGAATGGAGAACACATTTACTACTTCAGTCTGTTGCTGTATTTCTTGTCAGACAAAATTGCTCAAGCGAGACCTTGTTAAGACTGCATGGATTGCTAGCGCTTCCGATAACCGAACAGGAGAGGAGACGATTAAAGAAACCACTCAAAGGAGCTGCTTCTGTCTCTGATGACACAGTTGATTAGATTGCCATGACTGATTTTCATGTTGTGGAGACATATCAGACCACAAACACTATGTGGTCATATGCACCCCTGACTACCTCTCAAGGTGGTTTGAGTAACTATATCACGTCTCCGTAGCCCCTTTCACACCCAGGACATTGTTCGGATAATTTTATGGGTAATATTGGCTTTTCCCTCATTCACACTCATTCCATGATCACGGAAATGTTCAGCTCTGCTTCCTGTAATGTAGACTTTTCTACCCAAGTTTTTGCTCGTGTAGGTATACTTCTGCGTCATCCAAGAATCACCTAACAGTCTCAGTTCCCCTTTCCACTTTATTAGAAGGATACGTTAATTAGAGAGATATGTTGGCCGAGTTCTAACTTGCAGGTATGAGCATTAGCCAGGGACGTACTTTAGTGAGAGGTGTAAGTAAATTGGACACATATTATTGCAAGTTGTTAAAAAGTTCCAAGATGGAATGGCCCCTGTTTACACCTGCACTTAGCCCTGTCACTGGGTTTTATATATATTTATGATATGCCTGGGAGCAACCACCCAGACAGCAGCAGCAACAATTGGTTTGCATAACCAAAGAAGCTCATCTGCATGCTCCACCACCCCCCAGTAAGGCAAAACTGTGCACATTTCCGAGTCTGCATATTCACACACAGATTTTTAAAAAATCCTTTTTCCAACAAAATAGTTTGGAATTTTTGAGTTAAATCCGGTTTTCCTAAAAATCAGTTGTAGAATTATTCCCAGTTTACCATTTTTGTCCAAAATAAATTGTTCAGGTATTTTTAAAATTTTTCTAAAAAGGCTTAAAAAAATCTAGCTCTGTCTTCAGCATATCCTTCTAAAAATAACTGTACCTCTTGAAATGCCTCTTGAGTCAAACTTGACAGTGTGCTGAAGTTTTTTAGGCCATCACTGAGGTGCTAACCAGCTCTCAAAGCAAGTGCTGTTTGGTGTGAACCAGACTGATGGCATAATATGCTCTGTTCCTTTAGGTTGGTGGATGATAGGTGTGTGGTACAGCCCGAAGCTGGAGACTTGTCAAATCCACCCAAGAAATTTAGAGGTAGGTAATTCTGGGGCTCCCTCACGTAAAATTTAAATAACTGCCCTTATGTGTGCAGAAAGTGGACACCATATATTGTTTATTAAATATTCTCATGCTATTGGCCTATATGTGGCTGAATCACGCAAGTGAGCCCTTTAACCAAGTGGGTGTTTTGAGCTTGCTGACCAATCACAGTTGCAGATAGGTGTTTCTGTGGGTGTTTTGGTAAATGAAAGTACTCATGTAATCTAACAAAAGTTTGGTCATTTTGGTCAAAATAGCACAGGAAACTTTTAGCCCCTCTGTCCTTTGGCCATTTGTGCATCGCATGATTTTATCATTGTGATCCAGAAGCATGCTTTTGCAGGCAATGAAGCCCTGTAAAGTGAGACCCATAAGGAATGCTGTAACTCCATTCAAGTGTAATTTGAATCAGATAAAGAATTTCTGATTACGATGGTGTTGATTTCACATGCTGTATTTTTGCAAGCTTATGTAACAAATGACTCTATGGTTTTAAGTGTGTCTTAAAAGTTTCATAGTCTTCCTTTGTGTCCCCCAGATTGTCTGTTCAAGGTGTGTCCTATGAACCGGTACTCAGCACAGAAACAGTTCTGGAAAGCCAAACAAGGAAAGCAAGGAAGTAATACAGAGGAGGACCTCTTTAAGAAACTACAGGTACTCTTTGCTCACACAACCTGTTCCTAAGAGCAGGAAAAGTTTGGTGAAAAAAAAATCACATTCACACAATGTTCCTCTTACCCCAGAACATGTCTGATGTCCAAATTTAGTTTCTTTAGTTTAGCTTTGTACATACTAGGCGAATGTCACTAACAAACGCTAGACTTTAGCTGCATCCTGCACTTCATTAAGGTGGCGTCAGTGTAGTTTAGGGCACAGTGTGACTTACTGTGAGCTGCACACCAATTTTAGGCAACAGATGGCGTGCCAAATTCCGGCTTGTCCTTGCTTGCGTTTGTGCTCACAGCACAAACTCCTCATGTTTGTGAGTTCTGTTGTTTCTGTCCATTAATAACTGCTCATTTTGAATTTCTGAACCAAAGCTACACATTTAGAAACAGAAGTTGTGAGTATAGTCATTAAACCACATTTCTGAAAATTCAAATAGTCTTTAAATGACAAAAAAAGGAACTTATGTGAAAATAAACTTGTCTTAAAAAAATATATATATATTGTAATATATATTGTCTTAAGATCTATGTTTTCAGGATCAACCTTTGAAATCTAAACTAAAGAATTAAGTTTTGAGCTTTATACACATGTTGGCTGATCGGCTATATCTGGGATATGCATTTAACAAATAATGCGACTGAGACAGTATGTTGCATATGTAAAGGAAAACAGTATGAGAATTTGTGATATACATGAATAAAATTGCTGACTAATCATAGCTGATTCACTGAGATCAATTCTAATCAATGATTTGATCCCATACAGTTGAATCGAGTTCAGATAAATAATGGCGACAGCCTTGAATATAGCTTAATTGATGTTTGCTTTTCTATCAAGAAATGAAAATTGAATTGCTTTTATTGTTGTGGGAAACCATGTGTGGAACAGAATTCACCTGTCACACCAATATTTGTGTAGTTATTGTTTCACGCTACATTTACTTCTCTCCTACACTTCCCAGCATGCTGCAGAACTGGAGCAGAAACAGAATGATACAGAGAACAAGAAACTGCTCGGCGAAATCGTCAAATACAGCCAAGTCATACAGGTGCAGCCCAGCCTGCCTTCTTATCAACTAACTATTCTGTTCCTCTGAGCACGCTAGAACATTCTGTTTGTTTGTGCTTTGCAGCCAAGGCTACCACAACACTATGAGAAAGAGGGGTGGTGGGTGGGGTGTGAAACGGTTCTTTGACAGTTTGATGTATGGCCTGAACCTAACCTTAGTGAAAGCTTTCACATTTCCCTGCTTTCTTTTAAAAGAGCAAGGCTTACAAGTCTTACAAGGTTTGGACCATTTATACATTGAAAATGGTTTAATGGTGTGAAATCAACGTTTGCAGGTGTCTCCATTTGATTTATCTATAACTAATAAAAGAATGAAGAAGAGAAGCCTATGTTTCACTACTTATGTGTTTGTGACGGTTCATCATGGAAAAGTCATCATGTAACTTCAACATCAATACCAATCAGCTCTGTGTTTTAAGGCCTTGAGGGCCTCCTTACTGACCATCACAGGTTTAGACTCTAAACATTATTTTTAGATCTTCATTAGGTTTTTACACTTTCACTCTTCTATCCCAGTCTGGTACTGTCAGGCTGCAAAATAACACATTTCCATTGAATGAATGAAGAACGTGTGTCCTCCTTGGAGCTTGGCTTTGGTTGTGTGTTCTTCCATATATTTGTCTTCACTTCATCCATATTTTCATCATATTTTGCTCGTTTGTTTATGGTATGTTTTGGTGTGTTTCAGCTGCTACACATTAAGAGTAATAAGTTCCTGACGGTGAATAAGCGTCTGCCTGCTCTGTTAGAGAAGAACGCCATGCGGGTGTCTCTCGATCCCTCAGGCAACGAGGGCTCCTGGTTCTACATTCAGCCGTTCTGGAAGCTCCGCAGTGAAGGAGACAATGTATGTAGAACCGTACTGTACTTCTCCACCGCTCTCTCTCTCTCTCGCTCTCTCTCTCTCTCTCTCTCTCTCTCTCTCTCTCTCCCAGTATCACTTTCTTTTTTCACTTTCCTTAGTTCTTTTTTTTGTCTCATGCTCTGTTTTTCGCTCTTTGTTACAATCTTTCAATCAACTTCTCTCTTCCTGTTATTTTCTCACCTGCTATTTTACTCGTACTGTCTCTAAATTGTTCTCTCTCTCTCTCTCTACACCCTGCTCACTCAGTCTTTCTCTCTGTCTCTCCCTTTATCTTCCCCTTCTTCAATTTTTTAAATCATCCACTCTTTCTCACTTTTCACTCTCTCACTTTCTCTCACTCTCTTATGTTTCAGAGTATTTTGAGTGTATATACATGTACAGGTTTTATGTACATATGCAATAAGATGTGAGCCATATTAACATGATGATGAAGTTCTTTTAACTCTCCTACTTTCTCCTGCTGACATCTTGGCGACCAAAGTCTGAAGGTATATTAACTGATTGCAGCGCATGATGTGTTGCATTATATACACTACCAGTCAAAAGTTTTAGCACACCACAGGGTTTACCTCTTGTCCATTTATTTCAGAAACTGCACAAAAAACATTTATTCTTGTTAAGCAATGGAAAGTTCTTGAGTATAAATGTATAAACGAAACAAGTTTCTTTTAAAACATAGAAAGAATATGTTCCAGTGCATGACTGGTAGTTGTTTGGTGAGCTACATTATATTTATAATTTGATTAGGTGGTATTTTGTTGGACAGATGTTTTGAAGAAAAATATGACATTTTCTGGCTAATAAAGGTTTTCAAATGGCATCCATTCTGTGCATCTGTTTGTTAGTAAAGAATACTGAGTATGTTTTTAGTGAATATTAGATGAGCAACATGCAAATCTTAGTGTGTGCTGAAACCTTTGACTGGTATGGTGTATGTGTGTGTGTAGTGTTCTCACTATATGGTTGACTACACAAGGACACGTGTGCAGCATGATACCATGCATGTAAACTACAACTTCACCGCTTACTGCAAGAACATGCCTGATCAACGCTAGACTGTTCTTAGTCCAGGCTGAAGTGTAGCTCAATTGTATGTCATTGTTCAGATGGATCTACAGATATAATACTTACAGCCCCACAGTTGATGCTGCTTGTTTAACTGTTGATAGACAGTGATGGGTTGTGATTTCAGGGGTTGTCATGGTCGTCTTCCTCTCCACTGAGCATTTGTTGATCTAGGCAGCAGGTTTGTATGCCGAGGGGAGGAGAGAATGCTTTAGGTCAACACGCCACTCTATTCACATGTTCACACTGTGATTTTCAACTTCCTCATGCCTTGTTTGGCAGCTTTTGCCCGCCTCAAATCGCTGTTCTGTGCCACTGGTTGAAAAGCAGTCCTTCATTTAGCAAATGAGAGGGTCTGAACTTGTGATGTGCGAGTCCAGAGAGAGAATGAAGTGACTTTTTTGCCTTTTCCTGGGTGCATTTTCAGTAAATTTCAATGAAGAACTGATTTTGGCATTTTGTGTCATAAAGCTACAGTAAAGCAAATCTATAATGGTGCAGATCGACCGGTATGTTTTAAAAATGGCATGTGTGTTAGAGGCTGTTTCGTGTTAAATCTGCGTTGGACAAAAGTACAGGATGTCGTTTATCCATTTACCTGCCATTGTGTTCCAGCAGAAAGAGCTATAAATATTCCCAAGGCCAAAAGGACACTCATTGCACACTCTCTGCTCACGTTAAAAAGTCATTAACTGTTGGGCTGAGAGCGCTTTGCCGGTTTGACATGTGTGCCTGACCGACTTGCAATCACTTACTTGAGGAGACTTACTGTTGTGGCAAACGAGTCACACCCAGTCATCAAAACCAGTTCCAAAGCATTCAAGCAATGTGTCAGATTTTTCTTTAAATGTACTGAACCAGTTCTCTGGCACTCTAGCATAGATGTAAACTTTTGCATGTCACAGGACCTGATACCACTCGGTTCTGACACTACTTCTGTAGTTGGAGGTGAAAATGCATTGTTTATGCAATGTATATATTATTGTGTGTGTGTGTGTGTGCGTGCGTGCGTGCGTGCGTGCGTGTGTGTAGGTGGTAGTGGGAGATAAAGTGGTCCTGATGCCTGTGAATGCTGGCCAGCCTCTGCATGCCAGCAGCATTGAACTACTGGACAATCCAGGCTGCAATGAGGTCAGATGCATGCAGCCATACACATTCATTACTAAGATATGAAACACTATAATCACAGTTACTTTGAAACGAGGCTCCAGCTGCCTTCTCTAGCAGGACAGGCATAGTCATCATTTTTGAGCTGTTAAGCAGAAAAAATGTAAATGTAGACATTTGTCTCCTTAGTCCAAATGTTCTCGATTAGCCTAGACCTGTCTCAAATTTACACACCATCACTAGAATTCAGACGGGCTGGATTTGTGTAAGTGATGTGTGACATGATACATTGTAATAAATTACATTGACAAAAAATAGTGGGGTTTGGGGAAGATTGTGTTCATTTGAAGACTTTTCTTTCTGCCAAACTGCATCTTTTTGTTTGTGGCAGGTGAATTCTGTGAACTGTAACACCAGTTGGAAGGTCAATCTCTTTATGAAGCACAGCGATTACAGGGATGATGTTCTAAAAGGGGTGAGACTTCTGCTTATTTCTGTTCAGAGAGGTTGCAAAATCGAAGGCCTACGCCACATTTATCTCTCTCATCTCTTTTTTACTTCTCTCTTCCTCCCTCTCAGGGTGACGTGGTGAGGTTGTTTCATGCTGAGCAGGAGAAGTTTCTGACCAGTGATGACTACAAGGAGCAGCAGCACATTTTCCTGAGGACGACTCTCCGCCAGTCAGCTACCTCTGCCACCAGCTCCAAAGCACTCTGGGAAATTGAGGTATGATCTGAAAAGGGTAATCAGATTTGAGCTTGGCTCATAGAAACGGCATAATAAAAGCAAATTCCTTTTACACCACCTTTGCACACATCTTGAGATGCAACCATATTTTTAAAACCCACAACAACTACCTTTTCACATTACACCAGTAAGCTTAAGCTCAGAGCAAACCTTAACCAAACACTCTGTAACCATAATGACCAACATCTATAAGTAAAATATCCAGAAAAAGAACTGTCAACCCAAGTAAATTCAGGAGTGTCTTTTATTATCAAAAAGTACAAACAATCTTGGATTTAATATTTAAAGCAAGATCAAACCACTACTACACACATGGATAAAATAACATCCTGCAGTACATGTGGGGAAAATGCTGTTTTCAGCAGATGTGAAGAGTGCGGCAGACTCGCTTGCATTTGGGAGGATGATCATTAATGGCACATCATTGATGTAGGAGAAAACATCTTGTGTAGATGGTCTTTACTTTGTAATGTTACAACTGTTAAAACAACCTTCCTCCCTTGCTAAGGCCTCCTTCTCATTAGACACAAACCCCACTGTGTGACAATCTACTCTAAGACAGAATCTGAAAGCAAAAGGCACTTCTGTTACTGCTCCAAACATATCAGCATCACCAGACACTTTAATTCCCAACTAAACACACATCACATTCAAAATGAGCCTAGGCTGGTTGAAGTGTGAATCATTTTAAAGTCAATTGTTGTGTTAATGTCTGCAAAGGTTGTTAAAGCTAAAGTAAATCATTATTCAAAATTGGCCAGGACTATGTTGTCTTGACTCCTTTGAAGTTGAGCGCGTTCAGTATGTCAGTTTGGGACATAATATTTAATTATATTATGTTTATTTTTGAAATTTCCCATTTCATATTACATGTTATAGCATACTGTGGAAAAAGCATGATATTTAGTTGAAATAACTCTCCAGATTGCCTGAATTTATGTGTCAATAATATGTGTGCAGTCTATTTTTCTGGCAGTGAGGGACACGAAAATTCTTTGCTTAATCAATGAATGTAGTTTCTAGGGGTGTGACAAGATCTCGTGGGACGAGAGCTCGTGAGATCAGATTTGTCTCGCGAGACCGTGACGATATCCTTGTGTTACTAAAAGCTGTGCCTGTGAAGAATACGGAAAGAAATTCAGTTCGCATGAAAGAGCAAACAGCCCTCTCTCTCTCTCTGTATTTCTCTCTCGCGCGCACGCGCTTTCTCACGTGACTTTTCCGGAGCGCGCGTGTCTCTGTCTTTCTCTGTATCTCTCTCTCTTGTTCTGGAGCGCACGGATCCGGA
>JBBPDH010000018.1:12105353-12117329 GCA_037974565.1 Clupeocharax schoutedeni
CCGCTCAAAGGTTGGGCCAAACGCAGATGCGTACTTCATGAATGCCTAAGAGCGACTCTGTCAAAAGTCTAATACCACATTGAAAATTTGGGATTTCCTGAAAATAAACAGCAGAAACTTTGAGAACTTTGAATATTTTAAAAGAACGCAAAGATAGGATTAATGAAAAAATAAAGTTGTAAGATTCTTCAATGTTTCTAAGCTACAAAAAATTCAAGCAAATATATGCAAATATACAACACTGAACTCTAAGAAATCCTGAAATTCATGTCAATATTTCAAAGATTTTACTCATTTTTTTGATGAATTGTCTGATCATTTCATGTGTAATAAAAAAAAGTCATTACATTAAAAAAGAGTTCGATATGAGAATTTACCCTGTATGTGTGGCAGTCATGTCTCTTGGTTCCGCAGCTATGAATATGAGTTCAGAGACAAAGACAGAACAGAAATGAAGAGGAAGTTTTCTCCCACCATGGAGTTTGTGGATGACTACTTGAAAGATGTGGTGAGCCAGCATTTCCCTTTCGGAGATGAGGAAAAGAATGAGCTTACTCTAGAGGTAAGACACTTTCCTGATTGAAAATAAGTTTAATGTTTGAATGAAACTTTCTCTTTTTCTCTCTTTCTCGCTCTGCTTGCCAGATAACTTCTCTAAATGGCTGCTTCTCTTCTGAAATATACTATATCTGTTCTTTCTTTGCAATCTTATGTTCCATCTTTCTCAGATACTCTCTCTGTCTCTTTCTCTCTCCAAGGTGGTGAACCTGGCACGCAACCTGGTCTACTTTGGCTTCTACAGCTTTAAAGAGCTGCTGTGTCTCACGCGCACCCTGCTGGCCATCCTGGACATTGTGCAGCACCCACTCACATTCATGTCCAAACCCTGCAAGGGCCCAGAGGGAGGTCAG
Organism: Clupeocharax schoutedeni; assembly: GCA_037974565.1. NCBI lineage: Eukaryota > Metazoa > Chordata > Actinopteri > Characiformes > Alestidae > Clupeocharax > Clupeocharax schoutedeni. Next base: position 12,106,265 of record JBBPDH010000018.1, read on the forward strand.
ACATGCTCAGACAGATCCTACACTCACAGAAATCATTTTAGATCAAATCAGAGTTGGGTGGCCATCTTTGTAGAACATTGAATAATTCTAGATTATATACAGTAGAACGATAAACACAGGATTTACAGTATAGAACTAAATGCCTTATTCTATTTGGACAAGTTTACAAAACATCACTCTGTGGCAATGGATGCTTTAATCCATTGCCACTGTGTGTGTGTGTGTGTGTGTGTGTGTGTGTGTGTGTGTGTTTAGGTAATAATGTCCTGCGCACTATTCATGGCGTGGGTGAGATGATGACTCAGATGGTTCTGAGCCGAGGCTCTATGCTGCCCCACAACCTTCCGGAGTCTCAGCCAATGACAGGCCATGGAAAACCACTCTGTCTCCTTGACAACCAGGATGTGATGGTGATGGATACTAAGCTCAGGATCATTGAGATTCTGCAGGTAAGCCACTTCACTTTAGACTACTAAATAAATGGATCCAGTGATAAAGATGGAAAAAGCAAAATGCACAATGTGGTAGACTTGCCCTGTTTCCTTTATTTAACTAAATCATAGCTACATGCCAGATTATAAGGTTTGTAATAACATAAGCCCTTAAAGCTTCAGTCACTTGCACTGGCTCTGTCAGGTACATATCATCGTGTATCTCATGTTGAATGGGGCAATAGATCTATAAATCTCTTAATTTAAATTAGAAGTGCAGTATGTTTCTGACTTTTACAGTAAAGCTTTGGGTCATTTTTTTAAACACTGATCTGTATATTAACAAAACAACCGATTAATAGACCAGACATCAGTACAACTTTATCAATCAAAAATCAAAAGAGAGCACAGCAAATTTCTATACCAGAAATGATAAAGCCATGTATTGATACATAGGTACATCAAATGTATTGTTTTTAGATTAAATGCATCGCAAGCTGCATTCCCAGATACAGATAGAGTCTACATCTATATTAAAATTCATTTCAGTGGTGAATCATGATTGGAATTGTAGTTTAGCCCAAGACATATCTTAGAAACTAGACATATCTAATAAACTGTTCATACATGTTTTGGATTTATTGAACTAAAACGTACTATTAATGAATCAGTGCTATGCGATATCTTGCTCCACAACAGTTCATTCTGAGCGTGCGTCTGGACTACCGGATCACTTTCCTCCTGTCCATCTACAAGAAAGAGTTTGGAGAACAGGGTGTGACAGACAGCAGTCTCTCAGTCGCCGAGTTTCCCCCTGTGCAGACAGGTATAAGCACACCTTTTTTTTTATTTCACTGTTCCCAGATGAGCTCACAATCACAATGTTGCTGTATTTCAGTTACTTTCATTGAATTTGTCCATCCAGTTTTCACTGCATTGTGTGTGTGTGTGTGTGTGTGTGTGTGTGTGTGTGTGTTTTAGAGCCAAATGTTGAGGAGATTGCTGATAAAGCAGAGAGTATGTTTGCTGGGAGGTTAGTCAACTCTTTAATTGACTCTTTGTGAGCTCCTCAGCAAACTTGAGCCATAAAGGAGCCCTAGGTAACCTCTTCATTTAGCTGTTACTGGTGCTCTACTGGACCACTTACTTATCATGCCAGCAGGTGACTTGTATTTTGTCTTTTTGTATTAACAACAGATATTTGTCTGATGTCTTTCCCCTGTTTCGTTGTTTCTCTATATCCAAAATGTATCACTCCAAAGAACTCCTTTTTTGTTTTTAGCTGGAGTATCGTTTTATTGTTAAATAAAAATAATTGGGAAGATGTAAATAGGATTATTATATAATAGTATTACAAATTATTCTTAAATACATTTTTCTAGTTAATAAAACCAAGAATTCAGTGGATCTGAGGAAAAGTTGTGTGTGTATTCATCAGTGGCAAGGAGAGAGATTTAGTGGATCTGGATGATGAAGGGGGCAGGACGTTTCTGCGAGTGCTGATTCACCTCATTATGCAGGACTATCCTCCACTCGTCTCCGGCTCACTGCAGCTCATCTTTAAACACTTCAGCCAGAGAGCCGAGGTTCTTCAGGCGTTTAAACAGGTCTCACTCTTTCATACAGACTTCTGTCTCTCTTTTTCTGAGCCATCACTTAAACATAAACACTTTATATATGTATTCTTTTTCACACCTTGTATTGATGCACCATGTCCAATCACGAATAGGTCCAGCTGCTGGTCTCTGAACAAGATGTGGAAAATTACAAGCAGATAAAAGCAGACCTTGACCAGCTGCGACTGACTGTGGAGAAGTCTGAGCTTTGGGTAGAGAAGAGTGGAAGCTATGGCAATGAAGATATTGCTGAAAACCAGAACAAGGAGCAAATCATGGAGGTATGCCCCCTGGTGGCCCGCATTTAAGTGTAAATGAATAAACAAGTAATTCAGGTCTTTAAAAAGAACCTGATTTATTCCTCGCACGGTCAGTCTTCATAAAGTCTGAGGACTAGTAGTCCTGACAGTGTTTACACCAACAGAGGCTGAAAGTGTTGGTTTCAAGAAGAAAGACATATATATATATTATTTATAAGGTGATCTGCCAAGATATACACTGGAAGATTGAAGCCACATGCTGAGCCAGGGTTGCTTCCGAAACCGAGGGTATTTATTGTAGGTTTACTGCTGTAATAGCCTCTGCGTTCTGGGAAGGCTTTGCACTGCACGATGGAACATTGTTGTGAGTATTTAATTGCATTCAACCACAAGAGCATTATTGAGATCTGGTAGTGATGTTGGAGAATGAGTTCTGCTTTAGGAATGATGCTTAATGATGCAGAGCATACACAGCCGAAAGCTGCTGGGACTGTATACACCTCTAGTTGATGCGGAGCATTGAGTGAAGTGACCTTAGACATATGTGGCTGCTCCATAATTCCCCATTCTATTGAAAATGCTTTTCTAAAGACCTTGCTCAGTGCTGTGTGTGCGTGCGTGCGTGTCACTGTCAGTGTGTGGTTGAACACATATCAGTGAGGGCACCTATCAGACCCTGTCCTTACTTTTGCCATTTAATTGCTAAAAGCTTTCATTATTTGTGAGCTACTATAGCTTTGTTAGTTCAGTGCATAATTAAGAAGCAAAACTCAGAAACCATTTAGGACATTTGAGACAAATGGGAATTTGTTAGAATATGATTTTTGGCTAAAAGTTTGCCTGAAGTGAACAGAGAGCCTGTGTGTGTTTGGCAGGAAGCGGGTATCCTTAGTCCAGTTCAAGATGGAAACGTTAAGCCGCAGATAGACAGTAACAAAGCCAACAACTATAAAATTGTAAAAGAGGTGAGTACAACTCCCATGACACAGTGAGTCACATTTTTATCTTCAGAGATTTGCACTTTTTTACTACTTTTCCCTATGCTATATGCACCCACAGTGTTGTGATAATTGTGTTTTGTTGGTCGGCAGATCCTACAGCGCCTCAGTAAGCTGTGTTACTCTGCTAAGAAGGGCCGTGTGCAGCAGCAGAGACTGCTAAAGAACATGGGAGCTCACACTGTGGTGCTGGACTTGCTGCAGATCCCTTATGAGAAAGTGAGTGGGTTTGGAAGTATTTAAGTTAGAATCCTTCTCAGAATCAGTACATTTCAACAATTATCACAATTACTCTTTAGCTGATGTGATTAACTTTCTCTCCGTCTTGTCCGTCCTCAGGGAGATGAGAAAATGTCTGAGATTATGACACTGGCCCACACCTTCCTGCAAAACTTCTGTCATGATAACGCTCAGAACCAGATTCTGCTTCACAAACACCTCAATCTCTTCCTCACCCCTGGGGTACGTTTCAGCTCAGTGTTGATCATATACTAAGATGCCAGAACACACAATTCATATGCAATTACACATTTAATTGCATACTGAATAACTTAATAATCTTCATTTGAATATGTACTAACTAAATCAGCATGTTTGTGTCTTTTGGTAGAAAAATGTAAAGTTTTTTTTATTATGACTACATAAAATTAATGTTTCATATGAATTATCATACAATATTTGTTATTCTGCTCAAAGTGTACAATCCCCATTCCCCCCAAACCAATTTGTCAGTTATGAGGTACAAGAGAGAGGTATTTAATATAAAATTATGATTTGCTTTTGTTTTCTTCAGCAATGACAGCAATGTTGATGAATTAAAGCAATGCATTTAATCTGTGAAAGTGTAGTAGTGCTGTAAGGGCTCGTTGTAGTTTGTTTTAGTTTTTTGGCTATTGAATGATGAAAGTTGTTTTTGTACAGCATCTGGAAGCAAAGACCATGCGCTATATCTTCCAAAACAACTACTTCCTGTGTAATGAAATCAGTGACCGCGTGGTGCACCACTTTGTGCACTGTATTGAAACACATGGCCGCTCCGTCCACTACCTGCGCTTTCTGCAGACCATAGTGAGATCAGATGGCAAGTATGTGAAGAAGTGCCAGGACAAAGTGATGACCGAGGTGAGGAATAGTCTCACAGTCTTGGAGTGAATCTGTCACTTGCTGTTGACACTTGTAGTAAGATATAAATTATGTTTCAGTTTAGAAGCTGCACAGCTTTCCCAGTCACTTGATTGCTGTCTCAGTTTTTAAAAAAAGTTCATTTTACAATCTAATTTTAAATTCATGAAGTTGCACAGAACAAACATGTTAAACATTGAACTTTAATCACATTGACATTAACTTTAATCACAGTAATATTATTGAATATAGATTTCAGAAATGTAAAAGATGATTTCAGACTGTACTGGGTAAAACTGATGCTATTTTTGGATAACTTACTTAGTCTTTTCCCCAAATGTGTATTTTCTCTTTCTTGTATGAATGTTGTCTGATGAAGCTTGTGAATGGAGGTGAGGAGGTGCTACTCTTCTACAACGATCGGGCCTCGTTCCCCTCGCTGCTTCGGCTGATGAGCTCGGAGCGGGAACGCCACGATGAGAACAGTGCCCTGGCCTACCATATCAACCTGGTGGAGCTTCTGGCTGCCTGCACTGAGGGCAAGAATATCTACACGGAGATCAAGTGCAACTCCCTTCTGCCTTTGGATGACATTGTGAGAGTGGTTACCCACAGCGATTGCATCCCCGAGGTCAGTTAACTTTTATCAACTGAGCTGTTGACAGGTTTATCTTATATAGTGGTGTTTGAGGCTTTTTATGTTTTGTTAAATTTTGTTAAACGTCTGATATACAGCTCTGGAAAAAAATATGAGACCACTGCAAAAATGTTCAGTTTTTATCTTTTATAAGTGTAAGTATTAAACAGCTTTGCCTTAGTTTTTAAAAATGCATGACAATATTTCTCCACATATAACACTTTTTAGCATAATTTTAAAGTAAATGACAAAACATCAAATTAAGATAAACATTTAGAGGACTTAAATAATTCAAAGAAAACAAATCTCTCGTTTACTGTCAAACAAAATGGCAATAATTACCTTTAAAGTACTTCTAGTAGAGTTTTACCATCCTGCTGGTCACATTGCAGGAGTGTTGATTACAGCAATGTTTTGATACTTTTCCTCATGAAATAAGATTAGATTCAGGTGCTCAGTAATTAATACTTCATAAGGCAGAATCAAGTGCTTGGGTAGGAATTTAACAGACACTGGCATGGAATACTCAGAGATACTGATTTAAAAATAGATTGCTGTGGTCTCTTAATTTTGTCCAAAGCTGTGTGTACAGTATACAGATGCATGCCAAAGTTTGGGCATGCCCACTTGTGCAAATTTTGTTCTAAAAAGTTAGAAACCTTCTGCATGGAACAGACTTAACAGACGTGTCTATTTTTCTGTAAACTATAATACAAAATTATTATTTATTTGCTCACTTCAGCATGGTGGTATGGGAATCATTTCTGCACCCTTTCAGTCATTACTTAGTAAGAAATTCACAGCCTCTGAAAGTTTATTGTAACCCACTAATAATCTTTCTTTTCTCAAAGTAGATTTTTTCAGCCATAGATGGATAAGGCTTCTGCTTCAGAAATATTAATAGGTACTCTTGCATCTGTTTAGGATCAGATGCTAGGCTTCCAATATAAACAGCAAGACTTTATTGTCTGATGTCACCGTGTTGATGTCTTACAGAGATAATTGTTTTGAATTTTTAAGTTTCAAAAATGCAAAAAGTTAAGCCATTTTTATAAAATTGTATCAAATACAAATTTCAGCATCATGTTATGATTTTAAAGTAAGTGCTTTAAATACACATTTAAAGACTGACCATCCCTCCCCATACCCCTACTGGCAGGCTGAGTAAAAATCTTGAACTCTTTGTCATGCTCCTCTAACCATTCTTGAGCTGCTTTTGCAAGGTGATCAGGCACAGTATCATCTGAAACCTTTTTTTAGCAATTTGTGCTACAGTCGCTTTTGTGTGGGATCCGACTATGTAGGCTAGCCTTCACTCATCAATGTCGAAGGTTTGCTGGTTGTCCTGTTTTTGGACATGTTCTGACTCGGTGGTCTAGCCATCATAATTTGGCTCTTGTCAGAGTCACTCAGATCCTTATGCTCACCTATTTTTCCTGCTTCCAGTACATCTACTTCAAGGACTGACTCTTCACGAGCTGTCTAAAATATCCCACCCCTTGACAGGTGCCGTAACAAGATACTAAATGTTATTCACTTCCCCTGTCAGTGGTTTTAAAGCTGTGGCTAATTGCGTAGATAAACTCACTTTATTGGCCATACCACCATTGTCTGGAGAGAGAAGCAAAAAACGATTCACAGTTGTTAGCCTGCTTTGTTGTGTCCATCCTCCCCTACAGGTGAAGATTTCCTATGTAAATTTTGTGAACCACTGCTATGTGGATACAGAGGTGGAGATGAAGGAGATCTACACCAGCCACCACATCTGGAAACTCTTTGAGAACTTCCTTGTTGATATGGCCAGTGTAAGGACACCAGTATTAAGCAGATAAGACTAATCTGATCATCATATATTTGGTTGTATGAAATTAGATCACATAAATTCTGTACTTAACATATTTTACATTTGGAACATTGGGAAGGAAATGCAGTGCTATAGTTTTCAAGGTGTTATACAAATACAGATGTTGCTGACAGGAGTGAGTGTGTGTGTGTGTGTGTGTGTGTGTGTGTGTGTGTGTGTATGTGTGTGTTTTCAGGTTTGTAATAGCACAACAGACAGAAAGCATGCTGACATCACGCTGGAGAAGTACGTCACTGAGACCATAATGGCAATTGTCAAAGGCTTCTTCGGTTCACAGTTTTCCGTCAACAACTCCAACCTTCAGGTGGATGGCACACACTATTATAGATTAATTATTTTCACTGTGAAACTCACTTACTTATATGCATCTTCCACCTCAACCATTAACCTGTCAGTCATTTGTGTCAATGCACTGTCAACATTACATGGACCAAGTTCACCCCCTTCTCTCTCTTAGTCCTTTGCTTTCACTCTCAGCCACCATACAGTTCATCATAAACTCACTTTTGTCTCTTTCTTGCTTTCTTTCTCATTCTGTCCCTCTGTCTCTGTTTCCCTCACCCCCATTCTGGCAGACCCATCAGCCCATCTTTATCCAGTTACTTCAGTCAGCCTTCAGAGTCTACAACTGTGCTTGGATTAGTTCTCCGCAGAAGGCCAACATCGAGTCCTGCATCAAGACTCTTGCTGACGTGGGTAAGTTGTAGATTCTCCAGGAGTATAAAAGTTCAATCTCAGACACTTTGCTGTATTGGCATTAGAGTTTAAGTGAACCTGAAATATTTTTCTGCCTCAGACAAAATGAAGCTATTCTGTTTAAGTCTAACCATAGACAACACATAGCATCTGACTCAAGTCCCTCAAAATTCTGTCCAAAACCTTACTGTGGGCACTGGCAAACGGGTCTCATACCCGGTGGGCCATAAGGTCAAGGGGGTGCGGCACGTGGTGACAGAAGCGCTGAGGTCAGACCGGCTCTGACTGAATTTTGATTGGTGCAGAATTAAGGCTCCGTGGACCGGCAGGAACCATATTTTAAAACATCATTATTATTTTTCCTTTCCTGAGTGGTGGTACTTAGAGATCGAGTATAATGTTACTCAATTTAGGTATGCATATGCGCAGTGAAGACTGAAAACTGGTACACATTTGTCGTACCACATACACCAATTCTTGCTTGCGTACCGCTTATGTCAATCTCTGGGTATAGTGTTATACAAAAACAGATGTTGCTAACAAAAATTAACTTTTGAGTTGCGGATTTAGTTCTATATAAAATCTTTTCTATGTAAACAAGAACATATGTTCCCAACTGTTCAACTTTAAAAAAGACAAATCTGGCTCAGTTTATCACTGAAAATGGTGTAATTAATTGGTGAGAAAAAGTTTTAAATCATATATTTTCTTTCCTTCATTTCCAGCTAAAAACCGGAATATTGCTATCCCAGTTGACCTGGACAGTCAGGTAAACACATTGTCTCTGAAGACCCACACCACCATGGTCCAGCGTGCAGCCAAAGACTGGAGGCTCTCTGCTCGTTCCCGGCCCCGAAAGGAGCCACTGGGGGCCCCAGACTACAAGAACATCATAGAGAAACTACAGGTACTGTGGATGACTCAATCACAACCACAACTTCAAGATTTGAAGGCGTCCCCTAATTCAATAGCATTTTGCACCTGGGTTTATATTTATCTAGTAGTGTAGTGTGGTTGCCCCGATGGGGCACTGCACCCCAGTCTGCTTTGCGGAGGATAACAATATGCTACACCAACCACTAAACTGCTTAAAAGTGTACAGTAAAAATAATTTTTTCTTTAAAGAAAAAACACCTGTGCATAACACAGGTTGACTTCACATTGTAATATCTTGATGACTCTTACCTTGTGTGTGTGATACTGAAACATTGTTCTGTGTCTGTGTGTAGAGCGTGGTGTCATTTTTAAAGGACCAGTTCAGCCCACGTATGCAGGCTGAGTTCTCTGTGTTGGTGGATGTTTTGCACAGCCCAGAGTTGCTGTTTCCTGAAGCAGCACGACTTCGCCTTGAAACCGGAGCCTTCATGACAAAGTAAGACACACAGATTCAAAATGAGCAGTGTATACTAACCAATCCCCTGCGCCCAGACTGAGTATAAGCATAATCTAAAAAGGATTTTGAATTGTGTTGCTGTTTAATTAAGCTTAATCCATGTCTGAGAAACCAGCTCAGTAAAGGAAATCCTATTTATGTGTACATATTGTTTTATTTTTTTATTTGGATCCTCATTAGCTTCCACAGCAGTGGTCGCTAGTCTTCCTGGTGTCCATAAAATCAAAATACAAAAAGATACAATTTATCAGTGCAGAAGTTTAAAATTCATAAATCAACGGTAACTGTAAAACCAGCAACATAACAGCCGTCATTAAAAAACATTTATATAGACAATGGAAAATTACAGAAAAACATTTAATAGCTCATACTGTTGCAAAGGTTAGAAGAATACAAAAGAAGTAGTACTTTGACTCTCTCTTATTTTTGTCTTAAAATAAAAATAACTTTGGATGGGACTAAATTCCACTCTACAGCCCCTCTGTACACAATAGTTTTCTTAAAAAAAAATCCATCTTGGGCTTAGAATAATGACCATGTTGTTGCTAACTTGGCATGTCACATGCTCATGGCCATATCCACTAAATAATAATATATCTTTTAAAAAATGTGTAAAAACTCTGCTAGATTATCGGAACAGGCAACATGACAAATAGGTTTTTAGCAGCTAATTTTAGTATTTTTCCATCAAGATTGTCTACACATGCTGCTGTGTCGACAGAGAGGCACTGAAGCATCTTCTTAACAACATTCTGAGTTACTGTATTAAATCCAAATCGGCAGTTTTTACCATGTTATATCATCAACCAATTTCCAACATGCGTTATAATAATTTTCATACCAGGTCAGAAGACCACATACCCAGGGTCAGCTGTGCCACTTATTAATGATAACTTTCTCAGGGGAACGCTGAGGGCACAATGTACGAAAGTGAACAGGAAGTGGCAAAGCTTACTATAATGCAACTCCATACACACATATGAGCGTAAATGTAAAATCTGTAACATATAGTGGTCTTAAATACATTATTTACTGCCAAATCTTTCTGTAGAGTGGTAATTCTTCTCTAGGTCAATTTGGGAAGCAGTAACAGATTTTGTAACTCTGATGCCACACCGTAACTCTTATGCTGCATTTTGCGTACATACATCCAACAGTTAATGTAATTCTGTTGGTAAATCTGTAGGTAAATATTCCCTCAGCACATGGTTGAGAACCGATTTCCCAGTAACAATAATAAATTCTGTACAAGTAAGTTGTCCCAACTTCAAGTGTAACACACATTGCACCCTGCACCCTATTTGCACCTGAAACTGGCACAGAAGCCTCCATTCATATTGTCCAGTCGTTATCGTTTACCTAGCTGCAGTAGATTAGTTTGACCCAGGTCAGGTCATAGCAGCATTGTTTGGGTTTTGAGTGGGTGGTGAAACTGCTCCACCGAGAGCCTGTCGGTCTGACAGCATTAGAACAGCACTTACCCGAGTCTGGGGCTGCATGATGTGTCTGTACTATTGCATAACCACTCACGTCTGCATGATTCACTCTGAAAGCCACAGTGTGCAGCCCACCTGCTGTAGCTCCAATTGCATTACTGTATTCATTTTCTTATGTAAGATCAATAACGACACCTGCATTTCAGATACTTCATATAAGCTTTTCTATCTTGTGTATTCAGATTGTTTTGCAGTTTCTCCCTTATAGTGAATGAACAGCATTGTGTGTGAATGGTTATATTGAAAATGGCACCGTGTTTTGTTCACTGGGGTAGTTTTGTGTTCCTCCAGGCTGATTAAACACACAAAGAAACTGATGGATAAGGAAGAGAAGCTCTGTATAAAGATCCTACAGACACTCCGGGAGATGCTGGACAAGAAAGAGACCTTTGATGAACGGGTCAGTCCAACACAGTCGATCATTTCTTTTCTCACCCTGATTTACATTTTCTTTACATCTTAAGTGAAGCTCAACAATGAAAATAAGAGTGTACTGGTCTGCTCAAACTAATCAACACTCTAGTACCCCACAATGTATTAAACATTTACAAC
>JBBPDH010000018.1:12126323-12138038 GCA_037974565.1 Clupeocharax schoutedeni
CATTATCTTTAGCCAAGAGGCAGAGAGAGGGATGAGAGGATGTGAAAGAGGAGTGGGGTTGAATCATACCATCCTGTTCTCTCTTTTTTCCTACTCTCTCTCTCTCTCTCTCCCCCCCGCCTGCCTTCCTCGTGCTCTTTCAGCAAGTCACCACCAGGTGTTATGTAACTCTCTCTCTCTCTCTCTTTTTCCCTCCCTCACACTCCCACCCTCTTTGCCAATTCACTTCCCCCCACCTGACTCTTTCTCTCTCCCTCTTTTTAGCACGTTTTGTCACCTCTCCCTCAGGGAAATGGGTAGCCTGCAGTTATCTGGTCTTCTGGTCTCCAAAGCATTTGCTGTAGCGTATTTGGAACATTCACAACTGCTTAGATTATATATGACCATTCTTTTGGGCTGCTGGATATGAGCTTTTGGGTGTTTTCTTACTCTAGAAAACACATTTTACTCTACAATACGTTGGTAATCTGTAGATTTTATCATTCCTTCGATACATTCAATGCCTTCTGTGCCAGAGTCAGCAAAGTACTCCCGCTAAATGATAGAACCTCCACCATGTATTACTATACAAAATTTTCCCAAAATGGGTTTGACTTCTTTGCCTAACAACAAACTGATGCACTGCATTCCCAAAGAGCTCTATTCTTCTATTGCCTTTTTCTCTTTGGCCTTCGGCCATGGAGCCCTGTTTGGTATAAAGTGTAGTCTGTGGTACATGTTGAAAGCACCATGCCAGACTGCTCCAGGTAACCCTGAAGTTCTTTAAATGTCTTGCATGGTGTTTTTTCCATAGCTAGCACCAACCTTAGCAGACTTCTTTCATCTTTTTTTTTCTTTCTGCCACATCCTGGAAGTGTCCTAACAGTTTTAAGACAGAAGCTTTTTAGTAACATTACTAGCTGCTGAAAAAGGAAGATCTTTGACGATTGCCTTCGGATTTATGTTTTTTGAGAAAAGCATTTCTAATACTCTCAGGTGTCTCTCTTGTCTTTGCATCTTCATCATATTTGTCTTCTCTCATCGCTGCTACAGGTGGGAGTCATTAAGTGGGAACATGATTAAATCCACTTGGAATGCACATATTGATTTTGTTTTTGGTATAGTGCTTCAACAGATTTATTTGTTTCATTAATTAAGGTTTTTCATCACAGGAAATAAAATCTGTGCAGGCTTACAACTAAACCCAGATGTAGTCGGTCAGCCAGTACATGCGTGGTGTCCAAATTTTGCTTCTTTAGTTTAGAACTGGAGCTACAAAGGAAATCTTGCTAATAAATTGTAAACAATAAATACAAGCCAAAACTTGCTGACATCATTTCCATAAATACATTCCCAAAGTTTCTCTCATGGTATGTGGCTTATGGATATAGTTAAGAAACCATTGTGTCTTAACAAGCTACAAAAAACTTCATTGTGTAGCTTAGTTCTGCAGGCAGTTGTTTAAGGCAACAGGCCCTGTTTCCTCAAACCACATCAGGAGCAGGGGTGCTAATCTTGAAACAATGACTGTCATAAATAAAGTGGATCTGATCCCAGTTCAGTCTTTTCCAGCCCTGACGTCGTCTATGATTGCTATCTGTAGCAGTGAACATCTGTTCGTTTTTATAGCACACAGTAAATCACAGTGTCCTAAACCACATCTGTGAGTTTGCACCACCTTAATGAAAAGCTAGATGTTATTCGAGGAGGTTTTGAAGTTTTGAGTATGTATTTAGATGAATGATCAACTTCAAACATGTTTTGATTGTTCAACTGGGGCAAGCAGTAAAGTTAATGGGGTTTTTTTTGCCATACAATACCTTTAAGCTCTTTTGCTTTAAATATCTGCTCACACTGTAGTTATTCTCCTGGAACAGCCATTCTTCATCCGACCATTTCTTCTCCTTTATACCCCTGCTGTGTGTTATGTGAAGAGTGTCGAATTGTTTCATCTAAAATACTTTTCAGAAGCCATGGATCACAGTTAATCGATTAGAAGTCATCTTTACTCCTGCTTCTGTCTTGTGAATCTGTAGTTACAATGCCATGCTTCCAACTTTGTGGACAGAAAGCAAGCTCCATAAAGACATGGTTGGATGTACTCAGTCTGGCCCGCACAGAGCCCTGACCTCAACCCCATCCAACACCTTTGTGGTGAACTGGAACAGAGATTACTAGCCAGGCCTTCTCATTCAACATCAGTGCCTGACCTCATATATGCTCTACAGACTGAATGGGCACAAATTCCCTCAGAAACACTTTTTCGTGGAAAGCCTTCCAAGAAGAGTGGAGGCTGTTACAGCTGCAAAGGGGGGGACCAACTCTATGTTAACATCTATGTATCAGGCTTGTGCACAATTCAGAATTTCAGAATTGGCCACCATTCAGTTCATGAGTTGGAATTTGAATTGAATTGACTCCGCCCCACAGGAAGTGGCAATTCAAAGACATTCCACACAGTTATACAACAGAAATAATGTGTTGAATCTCACATACAAATACATTAATTTTGTAATTCAATAGCATAATTTCATTACACATAACTAGTCACTCCTCAACCCTGCATACATTTTGTTCCAACATATAGATAATGATCAAATTCCTGAAATAAATTACTCCCTCGATGTTTGATTAGTTTTGTTCAAAATGTTATTTTCATTTCAAAGTAATCAAATAACACAAAGTCGTTGTACATTAATGTTACTGTTGTGTTGTGAGTTGAAGGTGTGTTTAAGGCATTTATGAGCTACAGTTTATGCCAGGCTCTTGCTGTGTTGCACTACTGTAATGAGTAAAGTAATGAGTTTCTTTCCATAGAGAATAACAAGTAAGGTAATACATTATGTCTTTTTAAGTGAATAATGTGTATTACACATTCCTGAGTAGTGACCCCAACACTAATGATATCAAATTTCAGTAGCATAATACCATCAAGAGAGGGTTTTCAAAATAAAACACTGTCTGTCTGTTAACTTACTTGTAGATGCCTTTTGAAATTTGAAGTAGCCTTGATCGAGCCACAGACTGGAGCAATGCAGTGCTTGCATATGGCTCTGTGGTTTTTTGGTGTTCTTGTTGGAATTGGTTCCTCAAAATGTACTAGTACAAATGACCTTTTAGGCCTGCTATTATTTTCCATGTTGCTGTTATTACAGGTGTTAAATCTATAAACGTTTGTAATCTGAAGTTGTAAGGGACTTCTGAAACTTAAAAAGTCCAGTGTTGAGCATCAAATTGTGTAGAAAAGAAGCTTTCAAACAAATGTCCACCTCAAATTGTTTGCGACGTGCTGGCGACTGTCCAGGGTGTACCCCGCCTTCGCCCATTGTAGCTGGGATAGGCTCCATATATCTGACATATATTGTAAAGCTTCATTGTTAAACACTTCACTTATGTATATGAATATCTTTGAATTTGTATTGAATTGCAATGCTGCTTCCTTTAATTCAATTTCGAATTGTAATTCTAGATCCTGTTTTTGACATCAATTCCAATTCAAGAATTGAATTGGAATTCTCAATTCAATTCTGAATTGTGCACAAGCCTGCTATGTATTTGAAGGTAGTGTCATTAAAGTCCCTGTTGATGAAATGGCCATATAGTGTACTTGGCCCACCCTCACTTCACTTTTTAAAAAAATTTATACCAGATCTGATGTGCTGGAGAACTTATATGCGCTTTCTCCTTTGCAGGGCAATGCACTGAGGAAGACTATGCTGGCGCACTACTTTGGTAACCAGCGGCTCCACTCCAAGGCTCTGGACTATGGAAGCGGGGTTGGCTCATCCCCTGGAGGTACAGGGCCCCAACCAACACTCTTATGACATTAGTTTTGTCTGCATTTCCTTTCTTCTTTATTCAGACTGGATGCTAATCATTACTAATATCTCACTATAAAACGCCTATACCCTTTAAAATTACCTTAATTTCAACCTTAATTTCCAATACAAGAAATAAAGTCCACAGATTAAGGCTGATTAAGGGGTAAAAATATATTTTTCAAATTTCCCCTTAAATAATAAAACCTCCGGAATTAACGCCTTAAATTTAAGATTAATGGGTTTCACACTTTTGCCTAAAATCTATTTTTTATATACTTTTAAGGTAAAATTAAGGGTTTGGTTTCACAAATTAACAGCCACTTCATTCAAATGAAGGGGTTTAGTGTATTTTAGTGGTAATTTAAAGTAGGGCTAAGCACATCTATTTTGTGTTTTGTAGCGTCTCATTATGCCTAGCCCACACTACAGAATTTAAAAAACAATTTTGAAACAATGTTGAAGGTGACATTTTACAGCATGACTACAAGATCCCCCCTTTAATGAAACTCCAAAGAGTATCACATTATGTGCACAATCAAGAATCTCTCATTAACTAACACGACTTTGGATCTTAACAAACATGGTCGATGACAATGATGCCATTGTTATGGTGGTATGTGAAGAAGAGCGGAATGTTTAACAGGAATAAAATTTAAGTTTATTATTAAGATTTTCTCCTTCTCAGTAGTATGTCTATCTCTCGATTTAGCCGCCATGCATGGAACTTCTTCATGTACTGACAAACTCCGTTCATTTCAGTGCATAATGGTTGACATTCTTTTACACACGACATTAAAATTGTATTTCACACCGATGAAGCGGCATTCACACCACACTACAGGATACTTAAATAAGTAAATATGTTTGACGTCCCCAACTGGCCTGGGTGCAGATTGTAGATGTAAAGATTGGATTGTAGTCAATTCTAATTAATGTAGTTAGAAAGAATGCAAACCCAGACGACACATCAACTTCACCACCCAAGGCCGCTCTGCCTGCGGCCACTTAGCCTGATGCTATTTTGGCTGAGGATGTGTTGCCTGATATCAGACTGTATGAAAGCTGAGACATGTTTTTCCTGAGTGTCTGAGCTGTTTCTATCTTTGGTAGAAGCAATGAATGTGGTATTAATGTATGATATCACAACATCCAAGATGTTCAAAAGTTCACTAACGTTCACATGGAGGAATTCTCTGAAATATTTTGGTTTACCATCATTTCAAACAGTTCATGCTGTAAAGTGTTACATACTGATTCAAGTCTATTTAGTGGAGTTAGAAATTAAATTTAGAATTTTCAATACTCCTACAAGCAATGCCAAAGATAGCTATTCTGCACATTCTGCGTCTTTGTAACTGTTCAGCCACTCTATACATAATCATTCCTAAAGAGCCTGCAGCAGCTTGTGCATGTTCAGGATGTGTGTTTAGATCTGTTCAACACCTGAGGTACTGTTTACCGTTCATAGTTAGGTTATATTCTGTAATATTCATTGTGCCTTGAGAGCATGGGTGCCATGCCTGGAAGTTACTCTGTTGCTTATATGGTAAAGGAACAGATTACAAAACTAGACAGAACTGTTTTGCTGTAAAGATCAGTGACTCATTTGCAGGGGTGGTATTTTCTTAAGCCCCAGTGTCGGGAGTGACAGTGAGAAAGATGCATTTGAGCGCTTGCAGGGTCTGTTTCTGTTGAAGGCTCCTAGAATAAGCTTATCAGTCCAGAAATCTAGATGGATTGCTCAAATTGCAATATATGAGAGTGATGTGCATGTGCATTTTTGCACTGATAACAGTATATTAGGGATGCATAAGGGCAAATTATTATTACTACATCAGAGTTCCTGTTTGTTGCAGTAAACAAACAGGAACTGGGGTTTTTTTTTTTTTTGGAATGTCCCATAATTGACCCAAAATATTTTGACAGCCTCTTTAAAATGAAAAATGATTTCTCTCGTATATTAAATAGCTTGCAATACCAACCCTGGCAAAAATGATGGATTTGCCACACTTAGACGAGGTTCACCCAGCTCTTCTACTTCATAGCAAATAAACAAATCATACATGTGGCACAAAACAATTTATGTTGCACAGGAAAGATATTCTGGCACACCTGAAATAAATAAAATTACATTATTAAAATGAGTAGCACATTTTTTCAGTTTAAGTGTAGGGGGGAAATTAGCATTTCTAAGACAAATAATCACCCAAATCTAAAAATGCAAATTAGTCTCCAATTAAAAGACTGTTAGCAGACCCTAATGGGCAGTTGGACCAGGCTAATTGAAAGGAAGCATGGCCACCGATAAGAGAGTTGTTTGAACTGAATTGAAACAATGGAGCTTTTAAAAGTCCTTCTAGAAGAAAAGTCGACACTCAGTGTGGCAAAAGACGTTTGTTGTTCCAGTCAGCTGTGTGTAAAATAGAGGGCAAGTATAAACAAAGTGGAAAGATTATAACAGAAAAGCACTCGGGCAAGACCAGAAAGGCTGGCAATGCATCAGGATATAAAAAAACAAAGCAAGATGCCTTCAACAAAACAAACCTGTGGCAACAGGAGGCAGTGTGAATGACCTGATTGTGAGAAATGAGCAGAATGAAATGGCATAGCCAAACAAAAACCATCACTAGCACCCAAGCAGAAGAAAACTAGGTGGCAGTGAGCTAAGGAGAAGCAATCATGGAGTGTAGATGATTGGATGAAAATGTTATTTGGGGATGAGTCCTGAATATTTATTTACCAAGGAGATGATGCTGAAACCTTTCTGTTATAATGAAGCGTCTAAAGAAGAATGCCTGCAGATGCTGCTTATTTGTGAGGCAGCCTGAGGCACACAGTCATAAGTACACCCTGGGTTCACTAGGTCCAGGTGATGAAGCGAAGACACTGCTACATTTATTTTCACATCCAAATTTCTCTAATACACTTGTGCTTTCATCCTCGAACTGGTGCAAGGTACCACAATTCTGACACTGCTGGAACATAGTCATTCGCCTTGTCAGTAGCAGCTGTTAATCTCATTTTGATCCAAGGACTAGGCCCTGAGACTGCGTCATCGTCGGACGCAGCTGACCACCGGAGGCTGCACTACAGCAATGTGAGAGGGATCTCAATCACAGCTGGAAAGCTGCTTAAGGCTAACCCTAGACTAAATTCTAGCATTGCATCAGTATTCTCTAGTGAAGAAACCAATACTCTTAAGTGTCAAAATTGCTGCTTTTACTGACACAGTAATATTACTGGAGCAATGCGATGCAGATTAGATGGAAGCAATCATCTCATGACTTGGATCAATGAGTCCTTTGTCTTTTACATAAGGTGGAAGGTGTGCCTAATGAAGAGGTGGCACCAGGATGCACTGTGGGCAGGACAGTGTAATGCTCTGGGCAAAGTTATACTGGGCAACTCTGGGTCTGGGTAGCCTTGTGGACCTCTGTTTAATATGTGCCATCAACTTAAACCAGGTTCGCCCGGTTATGGTAATGGTGTTCTCCAGTGGTACTGGCCTCTTTCAGCAGTGTAATGAGCTCTGCCATACAGCACATGCTGTTCGGAAATGTTTAGAGGAAACCAGGGTGTTGCCCTGGCCTCCATATTCCCAGGATCTCATTCCAATCAAGCATATCTGGGCTGTTCTGGTTCTGCTAATGTCTTGTTGCCAGAGACCACAGGGAGTCCTCAGAGGGCTTACTGAATCCATTTATTGGCAATCAGAGCTATTTTGGCAGCACACAAAAAAAAATGCTTATTAGGCAGGCGCTCATTAGTGTACGTCCACATGTGCTAATACACACTGACCTGCACAAGCACTGATGTCCGTCGCTCTGGATAAGGGCTTCTGCTAAATGCAGTAATCGTAAATGTAAACACAAGTTTTAATATTGCAATGTATCTCTTCAGTGTCCATACCTACTAAACAATTATAAACATTTGGTTGATTATTTTTGTTATGTTTGCATGATCATTTTTTTCTCATACCTGCTGCATAATTTGGGACTGAAAGGGGTAAATGCTTGGGCAATATGATCTTTGGCTTCACTGTGAACATGGAAAGGAAAATTCTAATTAAAGAGCATAATTCTCGAGCAGCTTAGTAAGAGCTGAATATCATCAACTTTAATTTGGCCACAAAACGGTTATCTAGTAAGAAAGATTGTAATTGAAAGATTGTTTTCAATTACAGAATGTTACATAAATTTGCCTCCTGATTCTGTGGTGTTGGAGGCTGTTTAGCCTTAGGCCAGTTAATCTAAGGTAGACCAGTTTGCCTAAAATTTTATGAGAGCTGAGACATATGATTTCCATGATGTTATTAGTGCTTGCTCCTTATAACTGTAATGCTGTGTGTTTGTGTGTAGTTGGCTCTCCAGGGCAGGACTCAGATAAGCCTGGCACAACTGTGGTTGATATTCAGTGTCTGTTGGATAGTGTGGGAGCCTCAGAGTTGGTCATTGATCTCATCGTCAGCACCAAGAATGACCGTGTGTTTGAAGAGAGCATCCTATTGGGTATTGCTCTGCTGCGGGGTGGAAACACACAAACACAGGTCTGTGCACACACTGCTTGTGCAAACACTGCAAAATTCCCTGCAGTTATTTTATTTCATAACTTATTTGGTTATTAGGCATTCATTCCACCCACACTGTCTCCCCTCCACCCTTTCTCTTTTTCTGCAGAACTCCTTCTACAGCCAGCTCCACAAGCAGAAGAAGTCTGAGAAGTTCTTTAAGGTTTTCTTCGACCGCATGCAGCTGGCTCAGAAGGAAATCCGCTCCACTGTCTCTGTGAACATGTTCGAGATCAGCTGCCGAAAGCGAGAGGAAGAGAGTGAAGTGTCCAGCGTCAGACACAAGAGAGGTTAACCACCTACGACCAGACCATTAGCTTCCTCACACCAGTTCACTCTTACCCCTCATCTCTAATACATCCTTCAACACATCAGTAAATAACTCCGTATTTACTGATGGGCTGAGCATTACTTTCATATGTCCAAACACTGAGTGTGTTACTTCATGCTGGGTAAATGGGATTGGCCTAAAGTGGATTGGTCTACTGATGACGTATTCTACCTGCTGCTGCTGCTGCGTGTGTTCATTGATGTCTATAAGCAGCTTTTTTTTGTAGCCTCTTGAGGCTCAGTAGATGCCAGTGACTAATCAGGATGTCATTCATCAGCTCACAAATCATGAATTGATCAGTAGAGAGTGTTTGGCTTGCACTGTTGATTCAGTGGGAAATCAAAGATACACTTTAGTATACGTTTTGTCAGATTGCTGCAGGTTATGTATCGTTTGGAATTGTTTTTTGAGCAGCTAGTTTTAGCATTAATGAAATTGCTGAAGAATCTAAAGGTAAAATGTCCTGTTTTTAATTTTGCTAGCAGCTTTCAAGTAAAAATTCAAGTAAAATTGTCTTTATATTATGGATTTTGTCTTCTGGGCTAAAAATCAATGATCTAAAATGGAGCATGGCTTAGCTTACAGTACTAACACTAAAGTATAGAGTCATTCCAAGTACACCAGCAATCACATGAGCAGTGTATCTCTAAAAAAAGAAGTAAGGATGTTGGGCTCATCGTGTCTGAGTACTGTGGGCTTGCGGCACAGCAGCTGAGCACCAGGCTTGATGAAGGGCTGTTTCCCCTTCACTCCCTGCTGAACATCCTACACCACAAGGTCGAGGAAGGGGCCAGCTTCACAGTTTCAAAGGACAGGTTTTTCTTATTGTTTCTTGTATGTGAGAATAGTATTTCGGTTCTGTCTGTGACTGAGAGTAGTTTGTTAATACTGTACAGTACCCTCC
Source organism: Clupeocharax schoutedeni (assembly GCA_037974565.1). NCBI lineage: Eukaryota > Metazoa > Chordata > Actinopteri > Characiformes > Alestidae > Clupeocharax > Clupeocharax schoutedeni. The sequence goes on from JBBPDH010000018.1 coordinate 12,135,926, forward strand.
AGTATTTCTTATTTAATGAGTGAAGAGGCTGATTAAAATATGCCTTAGTGTTTATCATATTCCACATGAGTCCATTACCACAAAGAAAAGTCGCAGTTGACTCCAAAATACATTTTATCACGAAAAACACGTCACAAATCTTGGCAACCCTTCATTTGGTATTTTGTGCAACCCCCTTTTGCCAACACTTTTGCCTGTAGTGTTGTTCAAGATATGATAACACAAAATATGGGATTTTCAACATGAGTCTTGGGTCTCTTCATTCATCCTTTTTGAAGTAGACATTGATGGTTGTATTTTCTAGCAGGACAAAAATCAAAAGCACACAAGTTTTAGCTTCTTGGTAGAGACAGCTACTTAAATTTAAAATCACCCGATAGTTCCTGCAATCCAAAAGTGTATGCGAACAGCACTGCCAAGACATTTAGAGGAGAAACAGCCCCACATCACAGATCTTCCACCATATTGGTAAGTGCACTTTCAGTGTTTGGAGTCCAGTGTTTTGGAGACATGATTGTCCCAAAAATCTCAAAACCTAATTCTGAAATCTATTTTTAGATATTGCTTTTCTTTTCTGTCTCCTGAATGTGTAAGAAAATATTTTGGTATCCACTTCCAGGATGGTTCATTATAGTTTAGAATTGAACGGTTGTTCTAACTCTTGATATAGGCATTTGAAGTCAAGCAATTATTTTCTTGTATCCATTCCCTGATTTGAGTCAACGCAGTTTGCATGCTGTTGGGCACTGTGTATTGAGTTAAAGGGGACTGAGTTGAGCTACCTGAGGTCCTGGTACAGCAGCTTTTCCAATATTGTGTACATGTGTATGTTTGCTGGAATGAGCGCTTATAGGTTTTCAATCATTTTTCTCCAAACATACATAGGAGCACTCAGTACAGAAAGTCTGGGCAGGCTGTTTCTGGCTTGCAGCCGTCTCAAGGACATTCCATTGTCCAGGATTAAAAGCAAAGGGACTACATTCCGACTGCATTTTAACAGTTAATAAATGAAAGAATTGTGTTAACTCATTAAAGTTCCTATGTAGACTATAGGTAGGCCCACACTTCAGATTCTCATGTATAAAATAGCACAATTATTCAGATGGTCACTGTATCATATAATTCTTAGGGTTATAAACAGGTGAATAAATATGTCTTAATATGTTGAACTTAAAAATATGGCTACAGTTGAAGGGAATATGTAAAAAAAAAAAGACCTTTTTTTCACATCAACCTTTATGTCAGGTGTTCTTCCACAGTAGCATTTCTACACTCTTTTAACTTTAAAACAGTAAATCATTTACACTTAGCTTTTCTTGCAGGCCAGGACTCCCTTCACCTAAGAGAGGAGATGCGGGGCCAGCTTAAAGAGGCTTCCTGTGCCACCTCCAGGGCCTATGGCATGTTTCGCAAGGAGGGAGATCCAGACTTGGAGGTGGCAGGCTCGGGGGTGGAGGAAATGGAGGAGGAAGTGGAGGAGGTCCAGATGAGTCAGGCCATTACCATCATGAATCCCATTTTGCGTTTTCTACAGCTGTTGTGTGAGAACCACAACAGGCACCTGCAGGTACAACAATGTCAGACTCAGCTACTGGCCAGTCAGAATCAGTATATCAGTGTTGGAAGAATCAATATATGCTTAAAATGCATGCTGTATTATTGTGTTACCATACATTCATTTTGCATTTCATAATTATTAAGAATTCTCAATGGATACTTCCAGTGGATGTCATATAATGTTGTACAGCTAAAGGAACTGAGTAATGCAGAACTAGAGTAATACAGATAAACCTGTACATGCATTTGTTATTTTAATGCACTCTTTACTTCCTAATAAAGCAGTTCATTCTTCCTTTTGTGCAATAAGCATCATTTTGAAAGCAGAAGTGTAACAGTGCTCAGCAGCCACCCACCCTGGGCCTATCTTTCGATTATTTTATTGCTCTTGAACCTCACCACCTGTCTGTAACCCACTCTACATATCAAATGAATCATTGTAATAAATTAATAAAATGAAAAAAAGAAAAAGATACTAGCAAAATGATCTGTTAATTTTCTTAAAACATGAAAATGTTTCTATGAACTAGATTATTTGTTACTTATAGATGTAATT
>JBBPDH010000018.1:12151133-12162832 GCA_037974565.1 Clupeocharax schoutedeni
TTCTTCATTTCCCTTCTCTAAAAACTGGTGCGTCTTATGGTCCGGTGCGTCTTATGGTCCGAAAAATACGGTACTTTACTCCTTGGTGGTTTTAATGTTGTACCTGATCTATGTAAATATTGTATGTGCTGGAAATTGAAAGCCAGATGATAAAATGGGCCTGTGGCCATGTAGTTCTGCTGCTGGGCTCTGAAAGACAAAGTGTGCTGGTGAGGGCACTCACTCAAGAAAATCTTCTCTGAAATTCATTTCCATTTGTGCCTGTGAGGAAAAACTGCTTAGTTTAGAGACAAAGGGGAGTGCATGTGTGTGCGCGTGCATGCGTGTGTGTGTGATTGATTGATTGCATAAGCGAGAGACTCTGTGTTCCCACCTCGGAGGATGGCCACATCCTGCAAATCGCAGCACCTTTGCAGTGTCCCCATCAGCCCAGCCGTGAAAAGCACCTTACATAACTAAATCTGATGGGTGCCTCAGCCATCTAACTGTTACCGTATTCTTATCTCTCATACTATCTGTGTACACACACACACAGGCGCACACACACACAAGCCATTTTCACATATGATCTACAGACAGTGTCTGGAGAATCAGATCCACAGTCACCCTTTCACACGTAGCACACAACAGGAGATTGTCCATGTCGCACATGTTGTCACCCACTGAAAAAATCACTGTGTGCTACGTTGGTGTCTAGGCAGAGCATGCAGGAGCAAAAAAAAAAACTGGTTAAGAGGAAAATTACATCAGATGTTCCCTGGTAGTTCCCTGGCCCTGTGCTTAATTATCAGGTAGTTTAACCCCTTAACTCTCTTCCCTGCACACACTGTTGACATCTGTGGTGTCTGATACGTGGAACTGTGCTTTTTCCACTAGCCATTAGTCCAATATTGAAGAATCCAGTTTTATGGCTGTAGCACATGTTTGAGATGGATAATAAAATGGCATTATCCCTTTTCTTTGAGAACACTTGATGCTAAAACAACAATTTAGCAATTTTTTACTCTTCCAAGTGAAGATAAAGTGGCATGGCACTATTATATGACTTTAAGTGTGTCAGGATATGAGTGTTGTGTTGTTTCTAGTATTATTACTTAATAGTTCAACAAGATAAGGTGCTAACCCTAGTAGCATTTATGCCTTCACCCACAGAATGAGTGTGATTGCTCAAGTTTTCATACCCGTCGGAGAAAAATATAACATTTACTCAATTCTACACATGGCTGCTTTATTATAGCCATTATGTGAGTCCTGAAAACAGCACTGTATGATTTTCTGCATCACAGATTTTAAGCTATAGTGTATTAAAAACAGATTATATGTTAAAAGGAAAATGACGGCAGATGTCCTTTCATTTGCAGTTCCTAATTATTAAGTAGTTTGATTCTATAAACTCTTTTTTGTTCGCTGCACACAGTGTTGGGACCTCTGATATCCGTCAATTAGAACTATGCTTATCCCACTGAGCATTAGGCCAGTATTTGTATGTTCCAGCCCAGCTGTCTCAAAGTGAACTAAAACTAGCCCCATGTTCTGTTTGTTCCGGTTTGGGTCAGTTCTTGTTTTTGGTTGTGCGGCAGAAAAACAACCTAAAGGTCTGTTAAAGAGGTGTAATAAGCCTTTTAATAAATTACTGAATCTTATAAGTCTGAGAGTTTAAACTGCAGATTAGATAGTTCAGGATTATTCTGTGGCTTGGTTTCAACAGCCGTTCCACTCGCTTTACCTGATTAATATTTGACTTTACATCAATATTTTCTCTCTCACAGGAAAAGAATCTGGACTGGTTTCCTCGGATGCGGGCCATGTCTCTGGTGAGCAGTGAGGGTGAGAGCGAGCAGAATGAGATGCGCTCGCTGCAGGAGAAGCTCGACACCACAGTCACGCTCGTAGCACAGCTCTCTGCCCAGCTGGCTGAACTCAAAGAGCAGGTAAAAAAAACATAAACACCCTCACCCATCAGTCTCCAGTTCTATAATGCACACTGTAACCTATTAGAGCCATAAGTCTCAGTAGTCAGTGGAATGCGTCCCTTATACACATACAGAAGAGCCTAGAGAAGTACAGAGCACTCTTACAGTAGCATAGCATGCTACCTCTGGTCTGTTCTTTCACTGCATCTCTGATGTCGCATCTTCAAGCCCCATGGCACTCTGGGTATTGTTGCTGTTTGGAGATGGGTCCCACCTCTTCAGTCACCTGCCTACGCTGCATATGATCCCTTACAAACAACACTGGCCTTGTTCACATGAGCCCCAGTAGGATAGGGGGGGCCTATTTTCAGTGGAGATTGTGTTATTAAGACTGGCAAAACAGAGTCTCTTCTTCTGTATATTAGATTATGATTTAACATAATATTAATTTCTTGTAATCACTGTTAATGATACACTTTTCTTTTCTGAACCAATAATTGATCATTAGAATAGAAGAGAAGAATAGAATACATTCACAGCATTTAGCAGACGCTTTTATCCAACGTGACTTCCATTCCCTAACAACTGGGAACAGTCTCCCTGGAGCAACTTGGGGTTAAGGGTCCTGCTCAGGAACCCAGTGGTGGTTTGCTGAAGGTAGGATTCGAACCCATGACCTCTTGGTCCAGAGGCGAGTATCCTACCCACTAGACCACTACCACCCTGTATAGTCTTTAGAACAGAATAGTCTTTATTGCCACTGTTGCAGGAATGATGGAAAAACAGTTTGGTAGCTCTTGGTGGCAGCATAATAATTAAGAAAATAAATAAATAGAACATTTTCTATTCACATTCTTATCAAATTGTTGAGGCCAATACCAAAGTTAATTCTTTAATCCGTTTATGAAGTGCAGTGAGTGTGAGACAACATTCTAAAGCACACGTGATCTTATGGTAGAGCCCTTCTGTTAGCTGAGGCAGTCAGGCTCAGTAAGACGGGGATGCTGTACTTCTCCAGCAGCCTTTCTGATTCCTGACGGTCACGCGCCGAAGCCTGACTGTAATTCCCCCTGCCCTCTGTAGATGTTAAGTAACTTATTAAAGCGATTTCTCTCTCAGCAACCAGGTCTAATTAAACAGACCCTCCACACCTCTTGCTCCAGCCCTTCTGAATTACAGCTGAACCAGAGCAGGCAGGACAGCGGCTTTGCCTAGTAGAGTGTGAATACTCAGAGCTCTTTCAATCTCACACGTACTTCACATTCCAGCACTACACACTTCTACAGTGTTTACCCACTGCTCCCAGATCACCCAAGCATGTTTGATTAGTATTCAGTCAAACCTAGCAGCCATTTAACTTCACCAATTTGGAGAATGACCTGTAATTGCATCTCAGAAACAGTTACTTTATATGAAATATTCTGAACATGTCGCATTAAGAGATAACAGTTGAGGTTATTACCTTCTCAAAACTATCATAAAACTGTCTAAGGCATACAGTCACACAATTGTAACCATTCTGTGTCATTATTTTATGTGAAATAGCTTTAAGAAGCATTAGACGTCTGGTTTGTGTCACCAATCCTATTATCACTGTAAACAATTTAGATACGGGTTCTCTCGAATGTGCATATCACATGACTTTGTGTTCACCTTGCCATTCAATTGTGCAGAGATGTAGAAAAATCCATGGGTTTTCTGTTTCATAAAATAAATAACTTGTTTATTTCTGTTGGTTAGAAGAAAGTCTTTGTTGTTATTTATAAATATTTTTCCAGCCAGGTATTCTTACCCACTATTCCTATTGTAACTTGGCTCTCCTGAAATGAAGGACGTTTAAAAATGTATTTCAAATATCCAGCCTTCACTGCAAGAATCGTGTCTTCCGCCTTCAAAGGCCTGAAGATCTAAAAGAAATTCTTGCCCTATATTCTATATTTCTACTGCACTGAGTTTGCCTCTGAGGGCTAAGCAGAGTGATGGAATGGCCTCTTTCTTTCTGTGTGTGTGTGTGTGTGTGTGTGTGTGTGTGTGTGTGTGTGTGTGTGTGTGTGTGTGTGTGTGTGTGTGTGTGTAGATGACAGAGCAGAGGAAAAATAAGCAGAGGTTGGGATTCCTGGGACCACAGCCGTCAAACCATCATATTCCCCCTGCACACTGAGACCAGGACCATGACCAACACATGTGCACACCTGGACATACACACCATTGCCAGCACTACTTTCACCATGTCATCACACTGCATCTCATCTCAGCTTACATCATGGCCTGAGCAATGTTCTGTTCTGACCTTGAGCTTCTAAAGATGTGGGGGAAAAAAGGTTGTCTGCTAAGCGGAAGGATCCGAAAAACCTCCCTCCTGGTATTATTATGTCCCCACTTGACTCCTCTCTAGAGCTCATCTCTCCTGGAAAGGGTGTCTGTGAAATTTTAACGATAAAGTATTATTCATCTTTTAATTGTCATTCTGTTTTATCGCAGCAACTGGAGCAGTAATATAATTCAAGGTGAACTTTAGGATCTATCTGGAGTTGCTTTCGAAGTGCCTTAGAGCATTGTTTCATACTTATTCAAACTGCTGAGTAAAGTGTCCTTCATGTCCTTTAGATATAAAGAGACTATAGAACTGGAAAAAAAGATGCCTTGTCTCATCTCCCAGTGGAAGCCGACGCCTGCTCCCGTTGGCACTCATTTGGATTTTCAATTCTGTACATTTTTGCTGTGTTACTTTAAAAAGAAAACCTACACTGTGCCTGCCATGCAAATCTCTGCACCAGAAGTACCTTTTTTTTCTTTGTACAGAAAAGAATAGAGCAAACTGTTATTTGTGAGTAATTAATGACTTGCTGAATGTATTTAGGGGAAGGGTAAATGCTAGATTGGTACAGTATACTCCTGTGGATAAGAACAGCAGACATCCTGCTTAAACCATCCTGCTTGAATAACCCAATCATGTAACAGGAACAGCCTTTATCATACTATAAAAATCCAAATGTGCTTTAGAGGGGAAAAGCCTGCTAACAGATCACGTGAAAAGAGATTAGAAGTCACCTTAAATCTTTCTTCTTTTTTGTGGGGGATGAATTTGCACAAATGACTCATGCCAGCAATGAGAATTGCAGAAATGCCTGTTGTCTTGGACACATATCAGAGAGTGTTTTATGCGGTCAAGATACTGTAATAAATACATATGAATGTGCATGACTGTCATGTGACTTCTGTTGCATTCCTTAGTGCACCTGTCAAACACACACAAACACACACACACCCGTGTGTTAAGTCACCTACAAAATGACCCATACTTGACCATGTGACATTTACCCCACCCTTCCCAGATTATTTATAGACCTAAGTTCTGCCTCTCTAGAGGCATTGGTAAATGATTAACATTGGTAGAAGTATGCTTGTTCCTAGCAATTGTCTCCACTGGGTTTGTGTGATAAAGGCCTGTGAGATTACAGAATGTTTAGACCAGGAGAAAAGAAATAACCAGGCGTGACAACTTTTTTAAAAAGATCTGTTCTTCTATAGATCCTTTAGAAAGAATGAAGCTGAAGCGCGCTTTACCTGTTTAATCCCTTTGTCGTGGAAAACATGCCAAACATTGCACCTACTTGCAGGGCCCTCTCTCCAAAATGTGTTTTGGGGTTAGTAATATGTGGTACGTGTTGTGTGTGTGGGTAGGGGCCTGGCCTGCTTCCAGAAATGGCAGATTGATACGTGAGGCCCGTGGCTGCTCGTGCTGCCTCTGCGACACTGGTTAAATTTAGCCTCTTACTGAGCTAGTGGTGCTAACAGCTGTCATTTGTGCAGGAGAAAGTCCAGTGTTTCTGTAAGGTTATGTCTGGGAGGAGAAGACACCCGGTGGCACCCGAGCACAAACACACACTGCAAGACAAGCTGGCCCTCCGAGAAAAATGTTTAGGAACTGATATTTTGAGGCATTCAAACTGTCACATGCTGATTTTACTTCAGCAGTGTAGAATTTGCAATAAACGATCCACTTTCACACACTGCTGTTTCAATTCTAAATCCATCTGTTCCCCCAGAGAGTCATTTCCCAAGAACAAACATCAGACATGATTATAGAACTCCCAGGTTTAATTAGATCCTGCCTTGAAAAAAAATCACAGCACTGAAAAACACTGATCGCGCCCATTAATCTAAACACGCCTGCTCTCCTGCATGTGATGCGCCTGCATGTGACATCTTGTGTCATGCTGGAAGGATGCGGAGCAGATCAGGGCCGTCACATGAGAGTTTCTGAGCAGCAGCGGAACACCCCTGCGGCCCTCTTCCCCAAAAACAGCAGAAAACAGAAAACTTTTTTTTTCATTTGACTCAGCATTCCTGCTTAATCTAATAAACGACAGCACAAAGCAGTGAAACGCTGCTGTCTCTCCAGTGAGGGAAGGCTCTGGACAGCTATCCACGATTCTGGCGGGTCCCTAGTGTGTCAGGACCATGAAGGTATTTCACAAAGCAGGATCTCTCACTTAACCAGATAACTCAAGCCTGAAGTCACACCTGTCTAATAGGAAGAGAGGCATTGGATCTTGTGTTCTGGACTATGGCCTGGATATGATGGGGCCCAAGCACTAAGCTAATGAAGTAAATGTTCTGGGCCCCAGTTCTTATCCATGCTTCGCTAATACTTGTTCCAAGGGCTCCAGTTTAGTGTTTTGTTTCTTTTTTTCATGTAATCGAGTTAATATTAGCTTGGTGGAAAAACGTTAATTCCAACCTGCTTAATGTAGAATAGCTATATCATAGTCCAGCTCAGGAGTGTAACACTTTAAGCTGAAAACGACATTATTTAGTGACTTTAAACTGAATGTGCAACCGTTTCTCGTAAGGATGAATGGGATTTAAATTCTGTGCAATATGTAAAACATATTTAGAAAAGAAGATTTATATTATTCACAATATATTTTTTTATTTAAAATATTTTTGTCGCCTCAGTCAGAGGAACTTCTCTAGTACATGCTTACAGTTATCCATTCTAACTACGCACCAAGGGGTAATGTCTTCGGTATTATAGCCCCATAAACATACACTACTGTTCCAAAATGTAGCAGCTTTACAGCTATGGTACACATATATTTCACTCTTTTTATGTTCTTATACCTTCCAAATGCTAGACCTGCAACATACACATACTGCACTATCCTTTATAAACAGTCTGAGAAATGCAGAGATGGCTATTTTAGGAGACAAGCCTCTAGATGGTGAGGGAAAGACTTACGTAAATGTCTTTTATTAGAAAAAAAAGCTGTAAGGAAAAATGAGTCACAGATTAATTTAAGGGTGGCTTTCTTACCAAAGCACCTTTTCTAAACTCTACTCTATAAGCTTCTGTTCAAAGATGTACATGTTCCAAACTCACTTTGAGATCCTGCTGCAAAAACACTGTTTGATTAAGACAGCCTCTGTATGGAACAGGCAGACAGTCTTTTTTTTTTACACATACAATTTTTTATATACTTTTGCAAAACAGCATCTTTTAAATCTATAGTGTGTTTCTCTGTCCTAACCAATGTTATTTTAATCACAGTGAGTCTGCTAATGTTGCTGCAGTGCCCTGGTGTCCGTCTCAGTACCCCCTTCAATCCCCCACATCCCTCTGCACACTCGCAGTGGCGGCTGCTGTTTACCGCCTGCGTGAGTCAAGGCTTCTGACCACAGACCTGGCCAGTACTTTTACTGACCCTGACTGCTGCCTGTCTGGGTGTGTGTATGGGTTTCTTTATCTGAAAACCTTAAATCGACTTATTTCTGACCTTTGTCCAGCACAAAGGAACTATGATAAAATAGGAATGCACCGTGAGTAACACACACACACACACACACACACACATAGCATAAAGTATCAATGTAACAGTTTTATATTGACCAAGCATGGTGAAACCACATATAAAACAATATAAACAACAGCCACAGTAGGTAAACAGGTTTGTCCTCTCCACGCCACAGAGAGTCATATGAATAATACAAGTTATTAAAACTAAGAAAAAAGAATTGTTTGAAATGCCAATAATAATTTTGTTTTTTTTTTGTTGAGAAGGTAACAGTGGTGATTTACAAAGCCCTGCTGGTGACATCTCTTTATGTGGCCACAGCTTACTAAGACATTGGAACAGAACCTTAATGCATGACTTAGTAAAGCATGTAAACAACAATTATTTAATCCTCACAACATCCTATAGTTTTGTAGTTTTGACCTAACAATAGCAAAAATAACCTCATTAGGCTTCACTAACTCATGGCCAGTACTTAATTCTGTTCCCACACCTCTGTAGCCTTGCATTAGGATCCTAGTATTAAGTTATTTGTAATAGAAAAAAAAAGTTGTCAGCAGCTGGACTCTATATTGATTCGTCTCTAGACTATGCATTAAGGCCATCAGTATGATAGAAAATCCAAAGCACACAATCACCATAATAGAATGAATGCTCTCTTATTGCACCCTATATTCAGATGGATTAAAGTATCCTCTTTGGCACTGGCAGTATACATTTACATTAGTGGAAATGTCTAGAATCCAATGTAGAAAAATACAACAGCTTTAAAAAGGGACTTTTTTAAGGGACGTATTTGACACAGCGGTAGAGTGTGCCAGTACCACTCCATGCAAAATGCCTAAAGGCATATTCCCCAGCACAAACACACATTTCAGGTACACACACACACACACATTGTTCAGAAAGATAAAATTCTGTCCTTTAACACAGAGAACAGCCTCATGCCACGCCACGCATTTTCTTTCTAGGAAAACCTTTCTTCTTCTCAGTAGTTCTCCCGGTCCCTGCACCTAAACCTTCTGCCAATGCTGGGTGATGGGGGAGCCCATCTGCAGGCCCACGAAGAACACCTGGTAGCGGTGCTTCCACATGATGAAGGCCCCCACCAGGCAGACGATGGCCTGGCTCAGGTTCAGCAGTAATTGCAGAACGTAGTAGAGCATGAGCGTGCTCGTGACGGCCGAACAGTCGCTGACCTGGGCGTAGGTGAAGGTGCGGGCAATGGGGTCCTCAGGCTGCAGTGTGCACACACAATCCTCACCCATATTCTGGCAAGTGAAGCCATTAGCCAGGTAGACATGGTAGCTCTGGAAGGCGATGACCAGGATGGAAATGAACAGGCCCACACAGCACAGCAGGAAGTACAGGAGCTGAGGCCACGGAGGACAGCACAGTTAGCAAACATAGACAGTGGCAGATCCAGAGGTTTTGATAGCAGGTAGAAGGGAAAGTCTACACATCCACATTTAATCTTGAAAGACCAAACGATATTTGTGTGTAATATCATTTACTCCACACTACATTACTACTCATAGGAACACTAACCAAAAGTATGGCCCAAGCTGTTAAGAAACCTCAAGTAAACTTCCTAATGTGTTTATGCGGTTTCTTAGAATATAAAACTTGTTGTTATCTAAACACAGCCACCTAAACATTGGCCCTTGGTGTTGGACATTAGAGTTTTGGAGATGCCACAGCCATCCAAAAGTCCAATAGTACATATAGCACATACTGTATACTGCACATATAGCAAAGGCTCATTAGGCTGTAAGGAGGCTGTTGTGAAATGATATTCTTTCCCTTTATCTCTGCTTTCAGAACAAAGGACTGAAGTGCATTTTGTTTAAATCGCTTTTAGAATTAAATTCTAACCACCCTTTATTATAACCAGTTTACAAGCTGTGGTGTGTACTCTGATGTGTCATTACTCCAACAGCAATTAAAGACTTGCAGGAATACAGTCCCCAGTATAAAGAAAGAGATTATGCTGTGCTTCTTTTATTTACGTGCCCCAGCACAACTTGCAGTCTAGAAATTCCCCTGCATGAAAATATATGGTGGCTATTCATGTGTATCATAGAGAGCATGTGCTAGCCTTTATCAGATTGGTAGCTTAGTGTGACTGGAGATATAATTAGTGAGTCGAATTGGCCACAACTTAAGTGCGGAGAAAACTGGGTGAAATGGTTACTCTGAAAAAAAATTAAAATCTTTTGCTAAAAACAGCAGTGGCTTGAAGCCTGAATTTTTCATACATTTAGCACATTTTATCAATCACAATAGCACTTTCACCAGCCTAATGCCTACAGATTAATGCTTGGCACTGGAAATGGTGACATTCACACTGGCCAGATAGAGCTCTCTCATTAATGCTGTCGAACACTAAAGCCAGTTCAGGATTGTGAGACCAAATTAAAGAAATTACTACAAATGTGCAAATGGTTTGCATCAATACACATTTTCCATCTCTCTCTGTCTCTCTCCCTCTCTCTCTCTCTCTCTCTCTCTCTCACCTTTATGACGAACTGTGGAGAAGTTCTCTCATCAGGCAGATAGGTGATGCAGTAAAGGACAAATCCCACTATAGACACCACACACAGCTGCAACACAGCACACAAAAACGCTTCAGTACACTTTCTGTCACTTAGCCTCCCAAATTTAATACAATCATTTAAACATGTACACATGCAAATGTAGCCAGTTCTATGAGTTCAGATTTTTTCTAGAAACTTAGCAAGGCTATGTATCCCACAATCAGATGCTGACAAATGTAACCATTGTATTCTCTGTTATAAACACATACCATCCCCCTGGACTGGCCTAATCTCATTATCAAGCCTCTTAGAGTCCCTTCGTTTCTCTGTTTCTGCCAGGCTGACCATGATTGGTATAATCAGCATTGTGCAATTCGGCACTGAGTTGTCATCTGATAGTATAAAAACTGCCTTTGCCAAATTGAATGGGTTTTTTCCCCCAGCTTTCTAAGATAACGACCCTTTCTCAGTGTGATTGGAGTCTTGTGACTAACGTGCAGTATCTAATTTGATTGTTTTTCCCAGGTTCTTAAGCAGAGAAATCTTGGTGACCTCAGTGTTTTTCTCCAGCAGCAGTGGTCTCGTGAGGCCTGAACTCGGGATATTGCAGTGTCCAGAGATACACTCTGATGAGGTGTTTGCCCTCGTGAGCCGGTGAAGGGGTTGAGTGAAGGGGAAGGGGTAATTTCTTTTTCAAAAAATAAAGAACTACTTTAAAGTATGCAACATTTTTACCACCTCACATGATGAGACAATAAAAAAGCATAGCCGAACAGAAAATATCTGTAAAAAGCCGCATCCGGCTAACAGCATAAACACAAAGGGTTGCGTGCTCTTGTATGTACAAAGCCTCTTTTCAGTCCTGTGAAACTGATTAAAAGCTTCCCATGAGGGTGTGTAATAATCAATACCATGCAATTTACAACTGTAAAGTTGTATATAGATAAGATCAGACAAGATTGTTTTTTTTTATGGCAAAGTACATGTTCTCAGATGCATTATATTCACTTGAATCAAAATTGCTGTAATCATGCCTTTTTAAAGGGGCTTTGAAAACCCAAAAACTTTCATTTATAAAAACCCTGTGGCATTGACCCTCTTTCTGTCTCAACAAAGACATGAGATATAATGCCATTTCCTGATCTGACCTCGCAGAAAATGGGCAATATAATTGTTGTAATGTGCTGCAATATAACAAAAATATCATATACTACAAATATAAAATATAAGAATGCGATTAAAGCTCAAGTCATATCTATGTTAAGTAGGGATGCACCGAATATTCGGCCACCGAAATTTTTCGGCCGAAAATAGCAACCCAAAAAAAAGCATTTTCAGTATCGGCCGAAATATTTTTTTTACTTGACCGAAACCGTGATGACGTCATCAACAACCGCAGACTGCACGCACCAGACTGGATTACAGTCAACTTGTCTCTAGTGTGGGCGCAT
>JBBPDH010000018.1:12231408-12247180 GCA_037974565.1 Clupeocharax schoutedeni
CACACACACACACACACACACACACACAGACACACACACATACACACACACACACACACACACACACACACACACACTTCTTGTCATAGACCAATCCACTTCATTATCATTTTGGGAAGGAAAGGAAAATGGACCTAACTTGAGTGGCAGCCACATCTCTGGAATGATGCCAAGAGAGCCTTTTTCACTTCTAATCCAAGCTGAGTGTCATTACACACTTTCTCCCAGTAAGAAACAGACTTTGACTAAAGCTCTTTCTCCTGAATGCAGACGGCTTGTTGACTCTCCTGGGTCTGAAATGTCAAACTCATTAAATGTTTCATCTCCATTTCCTAACTGATTTCATCTGCTCAATGTAAATATTCTTCAGTGGAAGCCCATGGCGAGAGAGAGAGACAGAGAGGTGAAAAGAGGGAGGGAGTGAATGCGACAGATCACTTTCCCTTTGATACATTTGAACTAGAAGCTTAATGTAGTTACATAAAAAAATTTTATTAGCTTCTAAATGTTTCTGCATTTGTCTCATGACGTGAATTAAGTGATCATTCTGATTTTACAGTTGATTGCAATGATGTATTTCTGCAGGGTCAGAATCCTTTTCCAGCACTGCATGGGGCTTTTCCAGTGTAATTTGCATGAACCTGGTAAATAAACATAGAAAATCTCTTACTTCTTTCCAGGTCATCAATTCTGGCCGCAACGCCAAGCTTGATAAAGCTAAACGGTGACGATACTGGAGTTTCAGTTGTGCCTTCTGTAAGATCACAGCTATGGAGCTTCCAGGCTCTCTGCCAGGCACATCAAGATCAGCTTGACTCGATACTACAGAGACACTCCACAGAGATCAGGTTGGACACTGGAATCACTGCTGGAAATGTGATTGTTGATGAAGGTTTATTTGATGTAGTTTGCATTGTGAATTGTAACTGGTTTAAATGTATGCCCCTAATTTGTTAAAGTGTTTGGAAAAGTATACCATGGGAACATAGTTTGTACATTACACTAAGACACAAGCTTCTTGCTGTAAAACTTTTTCAAACTAAACTGTTCTTTGACATGTACTGATGTCCTCAACCAACCCGAGAATAGACAGCAGCACAAACAATCTAATCATATTTTTTTGGAATTCATTTAGTTAAGTGTTTTCTTTATTGGGCATGAATTAAACCCAGATCTAATAGCAGATTGTGAATGTGGGCAGACAGCCTTAATTGAAGGCAGCATAGAAAGAGAAAGATGAATGCAGCTGCTGATTATTTGTAAGCAAATTGTTATTACTGAGGGACCAATTTGTTTGAGTTAGTGCGAGTGCTAATCAAACATGTCCATACTGTTCTTTAAGTGCACAGCACAAGTACTGACATGCAGCTTTCACTTTTCAACACTAAGCCTCAAAAGACCTAGTGTTGGATGAGTCAGTGGTCACTGACCAGTGTATATGATAGGGGTCTTGTCAGGCCTGTGCAGTGATATTTCATAAAGAACAAGAAACATTCACTATGGATCAGACAGAGGTCTCTTATAGCTGGGAGCGCTAACGATAGCCCTCTAACCCTTCCGCTATGCATTCTGCACAAAGCTTCTTTTGGGCCCCCACAGGGACCACCAAAGTCTGACCTGACCTGGTGTCAATCCCCAGCTCTGGGGAAGGTGAAGAGTCTGCTGTCTGGCTGTGACATAGCTCCACAGGGTTGATTAGCAGACACAAAGTCACCATCTGAACTCTGCAAGGACTGGTATCATGAATTATTAACACTTGTATGAATATACATTTGCATATATTCTACTACTTAATGCATTTTCAAGCTGCATTTTGCTTTCTTTAAGTCCATACCAGACTATCAGAGATTTCTTGGCTTTTATGAGGGAGTCAAGGTAGTTAATTCATATACATTGTAGTGCTCCCAGTATTTCCAGCAGCAATGTTTCCTTTAATTTCACTCTTTTCGACCTCTTTCCCGATGATCTTGTGCTTTAGTGGGGAGTTTGATGGAGAATGGGGAATAAGTTTGTGCATATCTTTGAGGACACAAATCAATTCCAGTCCTGTCTTCTGTGTAGCCAAAACTGTGGGTGACAGTAGTGAAGGCAAGAAGGCAATATTAGGGTGGTTGGGGGTGAGGGGTGCGTTGCTAACAGAATAATTAGCATGAGATTGAGGTGCCTTTGTACACACTTAATCCCTGTCATGAAAAGCCTCATTATATGACAGAGTGACATTGTACAACAGGCCCAGTGCAACATCTTGAAACATTTGCCCCAAATTATTCCTTTGATTTGACCAAAATTAAAATTTTTACCATTTTGGTGCGATTCTGTATTTCATGTATTTGCCGAACTAAGTTAAAAACAAAACTAATTTTTACACAGGCTTACAAAATTGCCAGTTAAGTAAGAACATGTCGTAGAATGGATCACATAAGGTCATGAATGGCTCATTATTTACAGCCATGATGGCCATTGGCAGATTTTTGTTTACTAATTTTTATTAGCATTTTCGTTTTAAAACCCAAAGCTCTTGCTGTGTGAACTAAATGAACACATTAAACAAATTAGTGCCAGGACCAGACAAAGTTTACCAAACTAGCATTTTGTTGTAAACAGAAAATGATTGATAGGAAATCAACTTAATTGTTTAGCCCCGCGAGTTATTATTATGCATTAAAATGCCAGGGCATTTTGGTATAGAAGTACACTTATTTAGCTCTTGTTCATTTACATTATCAAAATGCAGCATGGGCTTGCCAAAATTAAAATAATGAACTGACCTATTGTCAGTTACTTGTTTGGAGAAAAATCCCTCTAATTCGCAAAAGCAGCTTTCATATGATTATCTATAGTTCTGAGGATCTTAAGGGAACCTAAAGGAATATGTGACTTATCATCAGTTTCAGCATGTTTATCCTCTATAAAAAAGCCTTTAAAAAGTAATTTTTAATTAAAAGCTAAAAACCTTCCCTTTTCTATTGTAAACTTACCTTAAATTACATATTTAGTCTGATTAAATACAAACAGGAAAAAGTAATTTATCAAAATAATGTTTAAGTCACTTTTGGGGAACTGAGTGATGTTGAATATGTACATTTATGTATTGTGTATTGTGCAGCTTGGCTTCCACAGTACTGGATGCACAGCTCCTGGCCAGCAACCATAGTGTAGAGCTGTTTCTATTGGCTGAAGAGCAGCGCTACGCTCATGAGTATGGCGACAGCAGCGCCTCTGAGACGGTTACCCAAGAACCTGATTTCTCGAGCTGCCTACCGAAAGAATCTGACAGGAACCTAGCAAAGGATGAGAGCACCCAGCAGCTTCTAGCAGAGACTGAAACCAAAAGCCAATCAGACACACACCTGCCTGGGAACGCCCATCAAACCTACCCCGAGGATCCAGCTGCTGACCCACCGACTGGTTTTCCATGTGACTGCACAAATCCACTCCAGAAATTCAGAGAGCAATCAAGGCATAGCAAACACATCGTTGAAGCACCCAAGATGAACCTCAAAACGTATGTGATAATAATAATTATCTGTGCTTTGCTGTTTTTTTTATACAGTACTGCACAAAAGTCAGAGTCCATACTTTAATGTATTTCATTTTTAGTCCAAACGGTCACATGCAGTGCAAGTTTCTGTTTCAGTTTTATTGCAGATTTTTTATGCTTCCCATAAACATCTCCAAAGTTCAGTGTTAGAAGGTGGTTGCATTTCTTGCTTGTCATGATTTATGTAACCATATTTACACATTTGCACTCACCAGTCTAAAAAAACTCCCTCCATATATATGTCCAGTTTTGGTGTTCTTTTGCAAAGTTTCCTTTTTTGTCTGTTTCCTTCTATCAGTTCTCGATAGCTGCACATTTTTTCAGACCCAGAGTGTGGAGTAGTGTTTGCACAGAAGTAAGAGTGTAGCCTGATTTTCTCATAACTCTTAAAGATTAAAGAATTAAGTACTGTTACCTGATAATGGCAGTTTTGGTGATCTACCAGGTCGTATATGGTTGTTAGGATTTGGATATCTTCCTTTTTATCTAATCCGAAATCTCTTGTGCAAGGCACCTAATGTGTGCTTGGGTAGTTGCTTGTGTGAATATTATTTTCTCTTTCTCTGTCACACATTTTTGGGAGGAAAAGGCTGTAATTGGTTGATCTTAAGACTGGAAGGTTGGCAAGTAAGTGGCAGCAAGATGCACAAAAGTAGAGATTGGTCAAATTAAATTCTGATGGTTTTGTTTTCTTTTAAGTATATGTTTCTTGTTATTTCTGACATATCTTAGCTGGTCTGAAACACCGTGGGATTCCCCAGGAAGAGCTGGTGGATGTGACCAAGTACACCCGAGTGTTCCTGTTCCAGATACGCAGAAGAAAATGAATTAAAAAATGGCTGTTTTGTTACATTAATTATAGGGTGGTATTTAACTTTTGCAAGATTGTATTTTTTGTAGAGAAATGGATCTGTTGGTAGTTATAGTTAAATGAAATGTTACATTTTCAAATGGGCCAACTCTAACGCACTATAAGATGGCCATGGATTCTCAGCCTGTCTTTACCCAGCATTTTCAATGCTGATGAATTCATAAAGAGGCATTACTTCAGTGGTGCATGTTTAATCACCCTCAGCGATGCGTTATTATACTTTTTTTCAGCATGGCAGCCAGAGTGATCCAGCACTGTTGGCGGAACCACAGACAGAGGAGACAAATGCAGACATCAGAACCACCTGCAATAGGTCATGGGAGTCCTCAAAAACGTGTGGGATCTAAAGAAATGAGTCCTGAGTCTTGTAACAAAGACTATGCTGCCACTGTCATTCAAGTAAGATTTACCTTTTGAAAAAAGGACAAACTGTGTGACTTTAGCTCACTCATGCATCTGACCAGCTAGAATTTCCATTGCGATAAAACGTTTCTTGCATTATTTTTTCATTCCCCCTTTTATGAAGGAAATAAAAAACATGAAAAAAATTAAATCATCTTCATTACACCATTACTGTCTCTGGCTTGTTTTGAATAGGCAGACAGTGCATTTGAAAACAAGCCATTCTTTTCACTCATAAGTTCTAAGAGAGATTTTCTCTCCTCTGCTCGTGGTTGATGAGTCCCCAAGGCTTTGACAAAGGGGAAAAAACAAGATTAATCGGATTCCACCATTTCACTGAGGTGGGAGCCCTTGAATTCTGATCTGTGCTGATGTGAAGTCTCTAAACCCCAATGGGGAATATGGAGATTTAAGGGCATCCTGGTGTTCCATTTGTCTTATAGTGCCTAAGTCACAGAAAGTTCAAACAGCAGACCGCGAGTCAATTAAACAGAGGTTAACATGTTTTATCTTCCTAATGGGATAACACACAATATTTACGTTTGTGGGTGATTCATGGCCTCGTGTATTTGCCCCCACAGGCTGTATGGAGGGGCTATGTGCTACGGCGAAGACTAGCTCGTGCTCTCTCACTCGCCCAGATCTCAGAGGGGGATGAGGCCTTTGAGGAGGTGGACATGGATGAATTCGTTTTTGATGAGGTAGGAGTGTATGCATGGTACTCCTGTCATTGCTGTGAAATCACTACACACACACTGCCTGCACAGATGTGATGACAGCCAGTACCTGAGCAGTGTTATCAGGGAGGCGGGAAGTTGTCATCAGCCATAAACAATCGACTCAGTAGGATAATCAATGGACAGGAAACAAAGCTTGTATGCACCACATTGTAATATTACCTGACTCTTATCACACATGATTTCCTCCTCAATGCCTCTGGTTTGCTTAGATTTAGGCCAAGTTATAAAGTAAGAGATCACATGTTCATAGCTTATGAAGTGAGTCACAATACATGTTATACATATGCGAATATTGTTTCTGGTTTGTTAACTTCCTGAAGTACTAATTTTGCAACTAGTTTTCACATGCAGAAGTAACAGTCTTCGTTACCTACTAATTTCCTGTTCTGAAGTGCATATTTCATTATGGCTTGAATGTTTGTGTGCACTCAGAAAAAACATCAATGAAAGTTCAGTGCTTTTAGGCTAATGTGATTTGCCACTTGCTTTGAAGCAAATAACCACAACAACAGGATGCACTTCATCAACTGTACAAATCTCTAGATGCTGGCTAATTTTCAGAGGGATGAGGTTGTATTTCAGTTCTCTCAAGATGTGCATGTGTTCTGGGGGGTTGAATAGGAGGTGATGGAGAGTGACTGGATAGCCCCACATTCCGATGCCTCATCGTACGGATTGCCACCATATTCAGAACAGCTGCTGCAGCCAAAGGTAACATGCAGAAAAGCCCTCCCACTGTCTGTAGTCTAGCCCAATCTGAGTCTTTCTGAATGATTAATCATCAAATGTGTTGCCTCCAAAAACAAACTTCCTTCAAATAAGCAGATGTCATTTTTCAGAGTATGTCTTTAACATACAGTAGCTATTCTATGATGCAGTTCAGCTGCTGGAACAGAGAAGAAACTCGTGCTGAGAAACAAAGATGGAGAAAGTAGTGCATCAAGAATGATTTAACAGGGTACACAGAGAGTGCACAAAGCATTTGTTGTTAAATAGTGCTTTTTTCTTTCCAAACATTTTGAGCATTAAAGCATGGGATTAAAAGGTGTGTCCTTGTACATTTGTTTAATGATTTTCTTTTTTTGGCCTTTTTAGCCTCCATTTCTGTCTGAGCTACATAAGAGCACACCTATATTTCCATGGAAACTCAAACAGGCCTGGGCTAGTAGTGAGGCAGCAGTGGCATCAGAACAAAGTCTATCACCTGACCCAAATGCTGGGTAAGATTCCTTGTTTCCAATTTCTAAATGCCGGTTTGTTAAAAGCAGTTGGTTTCTTCTAAATACATACAGGTATTTTAGGTGATTTGTTTTTTGTGTTTTTATTAGAATACAATCTCCACCATCAACGTTACAACTTAGTGCTTTGTCAGGAAGATCCGAGAAAATTCTTGAAGAATGGTATGGAACTGTTCTGTGTCTCTGAAATAATATTATCCAGAACCAAAATGCCACAGGAGATGATGTGTAATTGCTGCAGACAGTGAGATTTGTTACTCAGCTGTTGCCGCATCTTTTCCTCTCAGGGGCCTCAATAGTCCCTCAACTGCCCTCCTCATGCTAAAAAGGGCTCAGAAAATGAAGTCCAAGAAGCAGCAGCAGAGAAAATTACTGGGTAAATATATTAGTAGTAAAATGTTTATTTTTAGTTGCATGAATTTACATTTATTAATGTAGTATATTTTATATCCCTGCTTTTTTATGGAATTGAAATGTGCAGGGGGAAAAGGCATGTCAATTTTTAGTACTACTTATTTAGGGTTTTCCTATTAAAATGTGTTTCTATGACAAGCGTTTAACACTGTTACAGTTACACACTTTTACGCACTTTTAACGCTGTTAAAGTTACATATTATTTCAGACTGAGTATTACTTATCATTATTGAAATCTGTAAGAGCATGAGAATAGAACTGTAGGTTTGGAAGGATTAGGAGCACTATATACAGTATGTCCATATTTAGCTGAATTTTCTCTTATAGCAGCTTCTTTTGGACTTTAGAGTAAGGAGGAGGATCAGCAGCACCCGCCTGTACTAGGAAAAAGAGCTTTAATGGAAAAAAGACCACTTCCCAAAACAGTGTCTGTCTCTAAGGGTTTGTTATTGTTTTTCCTCTCTATGTCTCTGGTCAGCAGCCATGCCACGTTAGCATGGAGCCTTTCCTCTTGGTGCAGCTTAATGTGCAGTAACAGCAAGCAGCTCCCCTCTGCTCTCCCTGTTCCCCATCATGTTCGATTCGCCTGAACTTAAGAACGCTGACAGGAAGTTGCTGTTTCATACTGCACTGTGTCCCAATCTCCCCTCTGAGAGCCCAGGCCCGTTTTTTATTACCGGGAGCAATTGGAAAATCTCTGGCTCTGAGGTTACCTCATGGGGCTGTGAGCATGAGAGGAACCCCAGAGACAGTAGTTTGGGCCTGGGTCTTGGACCCAGAGGCCTTGCCTAAGGCTAGCTTTGATCAGGGTCAGGAGAGCGTGACTCTTAATGCCACAAATCCAATCATAGGCCAGTGAAATGAAGGCCTGTGTGGAGTGCACAAAGCCTCTGCCTCTGCTGAAGCCGGTTAATGTCCTAATGCAAAGTGAAGGTACAGTTGTGTCCATGTGTCTCTGTGCATGTCAGGGTATGAAGCCATGCTGGGATTCATGTGAGCTTACTGTGTCTCTGTTCTGGTGCTCCAGACCCAGCAGAGCGTCTGGCCCTGTTCAGGAACCACTGCAGGCAGCCTGAGACACAGCAAGAGGCCAAAAAAAGATCCCAGCCCAAATACAGAGATGACATTAAAGGTATGGTAAACATTAATGCTCTAGTACCTCAGTAAGTGACAAAAAAACAAATCGTACTATCTTACCCATCATATCACCTGCAATACAGTCAGACACTTTAGTAATGTTCCCTTTAACACCAGAAATTTAGGCTATGCATATTAGGACTAGAATAGCATATTACCCATATATTTGGATGTTTGCTTGTTTGCCTGTCAGCATTAAGCAAGTAAAATGCATCAGCATATGGAATAGGAGCTTTAATCCAAATGTTGCTGTATGAAACCAAAACTTTATTTTTTGAATGCACCACAATAATTGAGTAGTCTCTGCGTGAACATATCATTAAGAACTGTGATGGCATAACAGATTAAATGAAATACATGTAGTGAATGAGAACTGGGAAGAATATAGCGTTACAAATATTAGTGGATCGGTATGCTTACTTGAGCAGGACTTAAACTACAGTCCTTTGCTTGCACAGCACCCCCTTTACTATAAAACCAATTACAAAGCAATAGTTACTTCATCCTCATCCACTAGCATGTAAAAATGCATTATTTCAACTATTTTCCATGTAAATGTGTATATTGTCACAATCACAACAAGTATTAAGATATTTTTAAGGAAATACACATTTTATTGTTTTTAGGCCTATGTGGAAAAGTAACAGTACTATATACCTATAACCTACTTTAAGATGCTGATCTTGTGAAGTGAAATGCAGTGTTACATTTAAGAATAGTTCATTTAAGCTTAGTAGTTTTATCTAAATGGTATCAGCTCTCAATCAAGCTTTCCTTCTATGTGTATTTTTCATACATACGTATACATGGACTTAATTTTATTTAAATCTCAAAATAGACTCCTTTCAGAAATGTTCAAACCAAGTATTCAAGTAAAATTAAAGATATTAAAATATTTTAGATTGTTACATACTTGAAGGGTTGCATGGACATAGACCACAAGTAATTTGTATAAATAGGTTTGTCTAATGCCTGCATCCAGACAACAAATTCAGGATTTGCACGAATGCCAAAATGCTATCATTAAAGCAAAAGGGGACATACCAAATACTACGCCATTGTTAAATTTTTGTAAATATTTCAAATATTCTACTTTTTGGCTCAAATAATTAATTATACGTATGCTATAAATGTAATTTTCAGTAAATAACTATTGAATATATAAAATGTATATGAAAGAAAAAAAAATACAAACATAAAAGCTATTCAGGAAATATTGCATCCAACAACTTTAACAACTGTGTACACGTACACATTTAAACCAGAAATTAAATTTGTAATGCTTATTTTTTGTTTGTATATTATCAAAAAAGACATGTAGTATTTCAACAGAATGATAGTTTGTGATACATATGCAGAATTTTTTAAAGCAAACAGGAATTGTGCCTAATGAATCCTAAAGATGACAGGTATCCAGTTTTACAGAATTCTCATTAATTTACTCTACTTATGTTGATAATACTAATAACAAGCAGGCAGGGAAATGTCAGACAAATGCTAATTAGACTGACCTAACCACTAAAGTTAGTGAGGACACTTGGCTTTCTTAATATTTTTGTGGAAAGTGTTTATAGATTGAATTGGTTCATAGGAGGGGAAATATTGGGGAAACCTATCTTGCGTGTTATACACAGAAAAGCACCCATTACTTGATGAAATTGAAGGCACATGATGCATTTGTAAATAGCCAGCCACAGGTTGTTTGGGATGATGGAGAATAAACAAGATGATTGTATTTCAAGAGGACTTTGTAGCAGACCTGAAGTGTGAAATCGAGTTAAGTGCAGAGGAGGTAGACCACTGAAGAGTTCCAGACCCCTCAAAGAGAGCGATGTATCTTTAGCTCAGTGCTGCTCCACTGGGGGGGGGGGTTTGCCCCTTCAGCAGGGGGCTGGTGAATGGGTATGAGGGAGATTTGGAGGCAGTACTTAAAAGGAGTGGCAAGAGACTTTCTGAGATTTTCTATCTCTGTCTCTTTCTCTCATTTTCTCTCTCTCACTCTCTCTAGAATCATTTCAGTACAAAATCATTATGTGCAAAAGCGAAACATTTCCTTTTTCATGCAAAGGGTTGCATTCTTTCCTTATTTCCTTCCTTCCTTCTTTCTTTCTTTTTTCTTTTTTTTGTTGTTGCGACTCCTTCACCGGTCCCCTGGCGTATGTAAGTTGATCCCATTTTCAAGTGGGTTACTTCATGTCCAGCACATCCACAAAAGAGAGCCTGGATAAAATAAACACGAGCGAGTCGGATATCTCGGAAAGAATCTGTCACGGCTTCGGGGGGCTAATCACCTCCAGAAGGGGGCTTGGAGCAGGGGGCTGAAATGCAAGCCCCATGCCGGGGAGTGCAGGGGAGTGGCAGGCGGCCTGTGGCCTGAGGCACGAGGGCGTCCCTGGGGGGTAGGCGCTGGTGCCTTCCACAGGTCAGCGCTGGATGCGTGTGTTGACTGTGCACTCCAAAGCACAGCATATAGTAAAAGAGTACTTCAGCTGCCTTACCAGTTTAGTGCATAGAGCTTTCAGAGAGAGTGACTTTGACCCTGGGAACAGATCAGAGTTTTACACTGCTGGTGGTTGGTATTCATTCCCTATTCATGATTTTTAAAAAATTGAGTAGTAAAGAAACTTGAGAAACCCTTGAGTAATCTTTTCCAACTGAATTTGGAAAAGATTACCCAACTGGAAAGTTTCTTTCCAGATATAAGTTTGACTCAAGTAAAACAGTTAAAAAAAAACAGTTTTCCAAAACTGTTTTGCATAACAATATTAAAGTAGTTCACATTTAACATATTTTTTGTCATTTAATAAAGAAACATGGGAAACTGTTTCTTAGTATATATTTTCTCTAACTGACTTTTCTGGGAAAAATATTGTGAAGAAGCTATCTAATAGGAAAGTGTATACCTGTACATGACCCTCCATCTTAGCACAGTTTTAACGCACTCAGCCAGGAAGACAGAGCCTGTCTCTGTCTCACTTAGCTTTTTACTAGTCAATAAGATTTTGGAGACGCAAAATTCTGACCTCCTGTGTCTTCTGTATCAGAGGTATGTGTAAAGCCATACTCCAGTGTGACTAATCATGAAGCACGATTGTAACATAATGAAATTAAGCACAAAAAAGAGTAAATAAATGTTCTATGTTCAAAGTAATGGATCATCTTCATCTGCTCAGTTTACACAATTTCAGAAGAGATAATCAAAATAATTTACTCCAAAGCACTTCATGGACGGAATCTGTTTCAATGAGTTACGACTGATGAATACATTGCAGTTCACTGACATTTCTGGGGATATCTTGACTCCTTACAGCCTTTGCGTATAAAAAAGTTACACTTAGATCAAGACAAATACGGTATGGCTTTTATTGAGTCAGGACATTAATTCCCCATAACAAATATAATTAATCACGACTGAGTATAATGATAACTGATTGCCCCAATATCACTCCTGTGGAACATTTCAATCCATATGACTATGTATGGAATTCTGCACTGCATATCGTAAGTTTATATTTATTGTTTTTCAGTTGTTTAAAGTTTTGCTGGCCTTATTTGGCTACAGACACCTTAGCTTTGTTTCCTGTGTTGCCTTTGCGTACGTAACATGATTAGTGTGATGTTCGTGCCAGTATAGATAAGTGTGATAGGTATTCGGTGAGATCATGTTCAGTACAGAGTAACTCACATAAATAATGAATTCTAAAATAGTTGGATGATGAATCAAAAGGGTAAATGTATGCAGGTGTATGCTATTATTGGTTTTCACATTTTAATACACAGATTTTATTGCCAGGAATACACAAATCTAATTATACATTCTGTTCAATGCATAATGTTACTTTTATTTTTCTAGTATGGTCATTTGTTCCATACACTCTGTTGTCACATTTTAGATGGTATTTTATGCCTTTAAACTACTGTAAACATTGCATTTCAGTCATCATTAATAGGTATGAAGCACATGGTTTCTTCTGGTTATTTTTGCTTCGTATTGATCAGTTTCTATTTATTAGTTCATTTGGTGGTCAGAGGTTTGTACATCTCTGGAGTGCTTGAGTACTACGTAATGGTGTGTCTGTGTATATCTGTGTGTGTGTATGTTGACCGCTGGTTGACCACTTGTGGTCTGCTCTCTGGAGGTGAAGGCTTGACCTAGGGCAAAAGAAAGTAGGAGACAGAACCTCACGATAAAAGACCTGACCTCCTCCTTTGAGTCTGCCAAAAGAACTCCCAAACACTCAAGCCCCATGGGTATGTCACACACACACACATGCACACACTTACTTGCACTCTCTTATATGCACACACACATGCAGATTCTTGCATACTTGCAGAACAAGAGGCCATTTCTTGTTTGCTGTGTTTGTGTGAGTGTGTGTGCCTTTTGCTGACCCACTCTGGTCAAGTAGATCTGGCATCTGGAAGACTGAATTCCAGTCTAATGAGTCAATCTTAAAAATGCCTTAAAACTCACCCGTCACGCTAGCAAGAACATTCACTGTCACTATCATTGTACCTGAGCATTCCCTGTCAAATCATTATTAAGCTCTTTGTTATATGCTTTCAGTACACAATTTATGTAAAAGAATCAAATATATTATAAACGAATTATAAACAAGAATACCATTTTTTTCCTACTGTGTTTTTTCCTTTTATTTTTCCTGTCAGTTTGATTCACTTACAAGTGGTATCAGAGCAAACTATGTTTGACCTCACTGTTCTGGGCCGGACAGGTTGTCTATGATACCTGCTCACTACTCTTTGAGGGGTTAGTGTGAGGAGGTTATGACCTGATACGGTGACATGTCTCTTGCCGCTGCTGCCATAGCCAGTTCCATATCAGTTAATGTGCTTAAGAGCCCCCTTAACAGGCATGACTCCTGGGGCCCCCAGTGTCCTGAGGGTGGGGGAAACAGGGGCCACGGGGGAACTGAAGGGGGTCAGATTCTGGTGGACACTATTAGGGTCTTGTATTTTAAACATGCATGCCATCTCTGTCTGTTACATTTTTTAATGGTGTAATTGTAAACACTGGCTGAGATTCATGAGAAGTGTCATGAGAAATGGATCAGATGACATAGTCCAAAATTTATTGAAAAAATCTTAACCAATGTAATAAAATCAATTTAACTTAATATAGATTTATTTAAGATTATAGGTTTTCTTTTCAAATTACCTTTTTGGATATTAAAAGTGTACTGTCAACATGTGACAATTCACTTGTAAACTCTTGTTAGCTGTGTAATACCCTGAGTATTCATAATTGTCAAGTATAAACAGTACAGGGCTGTCTACATACATTTTACTGGAACTAGTGTTGCTTTCGTCAACGAAAATTATGACTATCGTCACCAATTAACATTTATCACGTGACAAAGACTAGATGCAACGGAAATGCTAGTCATGTGATGAATATTATGACAAAATATATCGTGTAATATTGTTGACGAATAAGAACAAGACTAAATGTGGTTTACAAAATAAAAGTTATGGTAAAATGTCTCTTCACTTTCATTGACTAAAACGAGATGAGACGTTATTTCCTGTATGATAGGGAGGGGAACAATATTGGGATGCCCGACCTTAGAGTTGACCTTAGAGTTGAACCTTAGAGTTGAACAATACTTTTGTCCATTGAGGAGCACTGTGAATTAAATCTACAAAAGTGGAATGTACAAAAGTATTGGGACAAGTAGTGCCAGGGAGAGAGAAATGACACACACGCACACACACGCACACACACACGCACACATACACACACACACACAAATACACACATGCGCACACACACACACACGCGCGCGCGCGCACACACACAGAGCATTTTGATAAGCAGCATTTCCCATAGCCATGCAAAAAAGCTGATCTTAAATTGTTCTGGTTTGGTTGTGTAGGCTATATTTTTATGGCAATAGACACATTTTCATTTTATTTGCACTTTTTAGTTATTTTATTTATTTATGTGTGTGTACTTCAAAGTTCTGACATGTTTGGTTGAGAAAATAAATGTCATAAATTCAAATCATAGTGTCTTCCATGTCTGGAATGGATTTACAGTATTCTTGAGTCTCTAAGATAACAATAATATAATAATAATATAATCTTGTTTGAACTGTGAAATAGTTTTGACTAAAAAAACATTTAGATTTTGTCTATTCTACTAGGTACTTATACTATATTGACTGGGTTAAACAGAATTGCATTACAGAAAAAGAGACTAAAATACAACTACAACTAAAACGTCGTCTGATTTTATTGACTAAAACTAGACTAAAATAGTCGTGGATAATTCTGACGAAAATAAGACTAAAATGCTCAGATTTTTAGTCGACTGAAACTTGACTAAGACTAATAAAAACAGCCAGAACATTATTATTGTGTAGGTCCACCTTTACTACCAAAATACGTCTAACCTTTCAAAGAATGAACCCTACAAGACCTCTGAAGATGCTCTTTGGTATCTAGCAGCAGACTCAGAGAGTTGAATGGTAATTCTTCAATGGACCGGACTAGTTTGTTCAGTAGATACTTGATCGGATTGAGAATTTTAAGGCCATCACTTTAAGCTGGATTATGGACCTTGAACTCTGTGTCATGTTTCTCTAACCACTGCTGAACAAAGCGAAGGGAGCATTATCAAGCTGAAATTGACCACTTCCATTAGGAAATATTTTTGCCGTGAAGATGTGTACTTGGTCTGTAACAATATTTAGGTTGGTCCAAATTATCATCCATATGAATGCAAGCACCTAAGGTTTTCCCAGCAGATCATTGCCTAGAGCAACACACCATCTCCAGAAGCTTTCCTTCTTTCCGTAGTACATCCTGATACCATCTCTTTCTCCATTAAGCAATGCAAACGCACCCAGTAATTTACGTGCTGTAAAAGACAATATGGCTCATCAGATCAGTCCACTTCCTATCATTGCTTCAAGGCCCAGTTCTGATACTCACATTCTAACACGCCTGTGACTATTCATTTCCATATGCAGCAGGCTGTGATGATCGTGTGCTTTGACAAGTGTTTGTTATCAGCAGTATAACTCTTATCAGCAGTTTGTACTACAGTAGCTCTTTTAAGGCTAGTCTTCTAATTTTGTCACTTGTTCACTGCTGCATATTGGGAACATGCCACAAGATTTGTCGTTTTAAAGAGATAAAAAAATGTTTTATTGTGTTTTGGTAAAAAATGCCTAAAATGCGTATTTTTATAGTGTAAATTAGTGATGCTCTCTCTGAAACCGAGGCTCTGAAGCGTGCATCGAGTAAGGGGGTGTGGCAGACGAAGTCCCACTTTGAGGCTTGTATTGCTTGGCAGAAAACCATGTGACCATTGACAAACAAAGCCTTAGAACTAGGGCTGCACGATTATGGCCAAAATGATAATCACGATTATTTTTGATCAATATTGAAATCACGATTATTAATC
>JBBPDH010000018.1:12267928-12284260 GCA_037974565.1 Clupeocharax schoutedeni
GGCAGCCATGAACACGGCGCCCGGGGAGCAGTGTGTGGGGACGGTACCTTGCTCAGGGTACCTCAGAGGTGCCTAGCGGTCTTGGGGATCGAACTCGGACCTTCTGGTCGCAGGGCGAATGCCCTAATCACTAGGCTACCAGCTGTACAGCTGTACAGCTCTGTAAAACATTACACAACAACTTACAAGGAATAGCTCACCATTCTTATTCCTACAGTTCTTGCTGGTAAAGTAGGTAAAATAGGTTCCTGTTTTCTTAAAACATGGCGACATAAAGGGATCATGGAGCAATACCATAAGAAGAATACATTTTAGTTCCCTAAAGAACTATACAGCTCTGGAAAAAATTTGAGACCACTGCAATTTATTTTTAAATGAACATCTCTATAATTATGGCCACCATTCCATGCCAGTGTCTGTTAAATTCCTACACAAGCAACTCCTTCTGCTTTATGAAGCATTAGTGATCACCTAAATCAAATCTTATTTAATGAATCAATCAACACCCAACACTGCAATCAACTCTCTACTCCTGCAATTTGACCTGTTGGATGGCTAAACACTACTAGAAGTACATTAAAGGTAATAATTGCCATTTTGTTTAAGAGTGAACAAGAGATTTGTTTTCTTTGAAGTTCTGTTAACGCTGCATCATTTCCCTTATTTTAATGTTTTGTCATTTCCTTTAACATTATGCTTTAAAGAACAATATTTTTATTAGGAAATTAGGATACATATTGTCAGCAGTTCAATACCTGCACCTATAATGGTGCTTTCTTAATTGTTTCCAGAGCTGAATATTAATGAAATGTAAAGGGTAATTGTCCAGTTCATTGGTTCTTTCTATAACCTTTACATCAGTTTAGGTTCCCTAAACTTAAGGTTCTACACACCTCATTCCCCAAAATGGTTCTCTCCGTGGCCTTTCTACAGTGTTTTTTCGATGGAGGTTTTTCTTTGGCTAAACCTTTTCTCGCATCTTCATTTTTAACGTAAGCACAACTATTTGGGGGCATCACACACAACTCTTTCAGTCTAAGTGCCACATGCGTTCTTTGATGGACGTTTCAGCCGGGGCCCATCAGTTAGGAAAACTCCCAGCATGCAGCAGGGCCTGCTGTTTGCAGAGTCCGGTGAGCCTGGGGCCGGCGATCGCTCTTCACACTCAGACAGTCCTGCATGTTCAGTAGGAGCAGCACTGTGAGCTGCAGCTCTGCAGAGGTTCATGATTAATGAAGGAATTCCCAGAACCTTCTCCTCCACGATACAGGCCAAATGAGTTATTGTGTGTGAAGTGATTTTTTTATTGGCTTCTCACACAGAGCTGGGGCCACATATTGAGGGCAGTATGAAGTCATATAGATCACACCGAGAAGCCATAACACTTGTGTTAAAGATGTATGTGGACAGTGGAGAAGAAAAATACCAGGATGAAGAGCTGAAGGTGGCGAAAAATAAACTTGGATAACTGGCCTGGATAAGCGACTCTGGGAAGAACATGAATTGGCATAGAGATTTAAATGATGTAGACCTCTTTCAAATTGTAAAAACATTATTAACACATGGATATGTTATTTACAAATGTTATACAGTAGGAACATGTATTGAAGGGTTCCTCGGAGAACCAAATGTGGCAGATTCAAGGCACCACTCCAGTAAACCCTTTCAGTAACCGATAAATGTAAGGATGTAGGGTTTTTTTGCAGTATATCTCTTCTGAACATAGATTAACTGCTTTCTCTTTCAGAAAATGAACCTGAACTGAAAAACATTGTTTTTGTATAGCTCAAAATAGATCGCTCCTAACAGGAACTAAAAAACTGCTTCTCCTGTGGCCATCAACATTTTGGTCAGTTTGATTTCAGTTGACCTCTAGTGTTCGGTGAGATTAAATGCTGCACAGAAAGTGTGTGAGATGTTTTCTGAGTCGTGTGTGTTACACAGCGGCCTATACACTTCCCTCTAATGAGAACAGGACATTAAGCATAGACTGTCAGCAGACAACATGAGCTCATGACAGTATAGAGAACTAATTCTAAGAGGGATGAGTCCCGAGATTTCCATTACGATGAAGTATGCACACATACTCTTTGTCACACACACACACACACACACACACACACACACACACACACACTGCACAGCACAGCACAGCACAGCACAGCACCTCACTATGCTGAGACCTCTGAGTCAGGTGGTTGATGTGTTGATGAGCAGTGTGCTCATGAATAGGTAGATTAAGCAGCACCCTGCTGAGATAACAATGTTTACTTATGCCACAAGAAACAGAAGCAATAAACACACAATTAATTATCAACGACAAACAAACTCAACATGCTCCAAAATGAGATATGACGTCTATGCATGAGCCATCAACTCATGGTCACTTGAAAACTCTTTTATTTTCAGCATCACTATGTTTTGGCTCAAGTATACTATATTGTTTCCAAATGTAAATATTTTGGCTGCATAAGTATCTTGTAAACAGTTTAATATGTGGTTATATACTGATGCAAATACAATATTCTAAAATTCTTTTTTTAAACCAATTTTTTAAACATCATATTCTTTTAATTGTATGCATATCTAAAAAAGTAGACTGTATTTATATGCAAACTTTTTCATTGTTTTTTTCATGTATGCATTGTTTTGTTCATATATGCTGAGTGGCATGTTTATGTATGAAGGAATGATGGGAACTGAATATAGACAGTAATAGTGTATTAGTATTATTAGTGTAGTAGTGGTAGTATTGGTAGAATGAGTAATCATAAACTGTAGTAGTTGCAGTAAAAGTAGTAGTTGCAATAGAGGCTGAAATAATAATAAAAGTAATAAAAGTGGTAGTAGTTTTAATAATAGTAACTGTAGTAGCAGTACTACTAGTAGTAATAGTAATAACTGTAATATCAGGAAAAGTTGTAGCATTATCAGTAGTAGTAGCAGCAGCAGCAGTAATGGTGACATTTGTAGCTATACAAATATTTTTTAATAGTTTTATTTGCACCATTTTATTGGTTTATTTACTGTTAAGAACAATGAGGACATGACTGAATGAAATATATAAAACATAATAGTAGTAATAGTTGTAGTACTGGTTGTATTATTAGTAGTATCAGTAATAGTAGCAGTAGCAGTAGTTTATTTATTAGATTGGCTATGTTACTCCACAATGATCACTGATAGTTTATCTAAATAATAAAAAATCAGAAGATAGTTATTCTTCTCAGAATCAGAATTGCAATTATTGGCAAAGTATATGTGCGAACACATGCAAGAAATTTGACTCTGGTCAGTTGTGTCTCTCAAGCTCAACAGAATAAAACAACTACAGTATGTAACGACACAATGAAAAAAATACTAAACAATATACTAAACAATATAATATACAATAATACACAATCTACTATATGAACATGCAGTATATATTTATGTTAATATAAAGATAAACATACTAATAATTGTAAATATAAAGATAAACCCTGCCTAAATCTGTACTGTGTTACACTTAAATCTGTGCTAAACTAAACTACAGTTTAGGATCAGTTTACTCAACTGTTACTCACTCAGTTTACGCTGAGTGTTTTCTCTTAATTAAAAGCCCATCTCAGATAACTCCCTCCCCTGTAATCAGGCTCAAGCTGAGTTCCCAGCAGGACCACTCTCTACTGTGACTCCACTTTAAAGCCCCTGATCCCCATCATCTGCACCAACTCATCTGCTTAACTGCCTATACTGGATCTGTCAACCTGTGCTCACCATGTGCATGTACATACTACAACACACAATGTAAGAGGCAGGTACTACCAGATAGACCGATGGAGTAGCTCTTACATTTCATTACATTTACAGATTTCTGTCATAGATTTTCAGTGAGTTATATATAAATATGTACACACACATGCACATAAATAGATATATGGGGTTCTGTTACTTTTTTTCAAATTCTTGTTTAAGGTGTTAAGTCGTTTACTACAGATGTGGCAGAGGTTAGAGTCATAAATCCAGCTGTATAACTAAAGTAATGTGTGCAGTCACATTTCAAAGCTGTTCTTGTGACTGAGTGATGAACACTGTGTGATGATGGAGAATGTGACCTGTCCTTTGATGATAAAACACATGCGTTTTGAGACTCCCACTAAAAGTAATCTCTGGATGCTGGACAGTGACATATCACCCCATCACCATCTCATGAACTAATGGGGGACGTGTTAGTTTCTTATCATGTGTATTGATGTGATTGGCTGACCCTTTGGGCAACTGAGGGCGATCTACTTTGTCAGACTGTATTTTTCGCTGTAGAGCTTTGAAGTTCACTTCCCTCTGTGAGAACTTCTCAGCAGCAAAGGAACTGAAAAACAACTGAACATCAAGAACCTCCATGGATTTATGATTCAAATCCCTGACTGATACGTTT
This sequence comes from Clupeocharax schoutedeni, assembly GCA_037974565.1. Classification (NCBI taxonomy): domain Eukaryota; kingdom Metazoa; phylum Chordata; class Actinopteri; order Characiformes; family Alestidae; genus Clupeocharax; species Clupeocharax schoutedeni. The sequence continues at coordinate 12,272,346 of JBBPDH010000018.1, forward strand.
TGTGTGAAATTTGCAAAGTTTTATCATCAGTTTGTTTGGGGTTTAGTGAGCCAAGTGTTCATTTGTCTTTCACAAGTCCTCCCCAACTTTTCTTTGACGTTCTTGTTTCTATAGTTGAAAATGACCAATGGACCAAATGAGGGCATTCAGTTGATATCACATTTTCAGATCTAAACTTTTTGTGGCTTTAGGACAGAAAACCTGAGATATGATCACGAGTTCTAGTGTAAATTGTTTTATGTCCACTATCTAAATAAACTTTTCTGTCTCTGTACTATCAATGCAGTGTCCAGCGAACCCTAGGGAATACCTGTGAAAGCTGGAATTCAGCAGTGATTAAAGAAAAGAGCCTGGATTCTAATCATCTCATCAATCTTCACTGAAGGAGTAGCGAGAGACTGGGAAAGAACTGTAGAGAAATTAACTACATAATTCAACCCAAATCAAAATGAATATGCTCACTACTCATATGGATCAAAAGAAATCAAAGCAAGAATTGACTCATTAGACTTTTACTCATGCTTGATACACAAGTTGATTTTGATTTTGGCTGCTTAATTAGTGAAAATATCATCATTCTTTAAAATAAGTACTAGAAAGAAAGTTCTGTACACCACCACTGAAAATGTTTGTAAGCTGATGACCCACACACTCCTTACAGTTCCCTCAAAATGGTCTTTGAAAAATGAACCCCTAAACTGGTATTGAGCCTTTTTGTGAGTGTGAGAAACATTTTTAAAGGAGACTCATCAAAATATATATCTTTGGCTTGAACATTGAAGGGGATCTTGGAGATCTTGGAAGGGGATCTTGGTATACAGTCCTGGATTATACACCCATGTGAAAGAAAGGACAAACACCAAACACTTTGCATGATATTTTTTTTTATACAGCAACATGTAAAACACCAGAAAGCATACCAGTACTTGAAGAGAATCTTTAGTAGTATGCTATGCTTGACAGAGAACCAGAGAATATTCAGAGAACAACATCAGTTTATTATATCAGTAAAACCAACACATTCATTACCAAGCTCCAATTCAGTACTAGTGTGTTGTAAGGTCAAGTTAAACTTGCTGTGAGTTTGTAACCCTACTCCTACAACTTATTCCTCTCACACTTATTCTGCCCATAATGTGAAGGTTCTACACCAATTACATGTTCCCAGAACTGTATGGCCAAAAAAATAACTTGAAGAATGCATGAGGCGCCTACTTCAGTTGCTCAGTGCAGTGCCTACCATATGTATCCGTTTCATAGGTGTTATTAAATATTACATAAAGATTAAATGTTAAATTAAATATTACAAAGGCCTAGTAGTTCAAAAAAGTCTTGAATAACTAATTTCATCAACTATAATTTCAGTGTTGACTACAATTAATTCTGCCCTCTGCTTTTGTATGATCTGTGCCGGATTAATTCCTTTCTCTCCTGTATTTTTCTGTGTTCTGATACTGTTGTTCTGGGGTTGTTGTTTATTTGTGGATGCTCTGTAAAAAGGGATAAGAACACAGTGTCTTCATCCACTAACCAGGGCCATGATCAGCTGTTGACGGATGGTGCTTGGACCCCTCTCGGGTGACACTGTTGCTCTAACAGATCTACTCTAAAGAGGTTTGTGTCACTGAGCTTGGCATCATGGTGCATAGCAAACACCAGGCTGCAGGAGGCAGACCTAGCCCACCGCTGGGTGCCTCTAATCAGGCATGGGGAGGAGGATACTCCCCCTACTATGAGCTCTCAGCTCTGATAATTAGACAAGCTTGAGGTTTCAGGCTTATCCTCAGGAATCTCCCATAGAACCCACAATCTCTGGAGTTCTTGTTTCTCAAGCCATTCTTTAGGAAACGGCTGTTAATTAGACATGTTTCCTGGAAATATGTTGATTAAGCAAAGTTACAGAAGTATGAATTATGTTTATAATGAACTTTTACGAGACATAAGATCCCCACATTAAAGCCCATATTTATTGTGAACTCATACTATAACAGATAATATTATTTGCAGATAAGTTGTTTGCAGATATTGTAACAGGATTTAATTCATTTGCAAAGCTTTTTGTTTGCCATTATTTAGACTCTGCCAGCATCTGTAAAGATTATTTTCCATTCAGAATTGGAAAGTTAGTATAGTATACCAACATCAATATCAATTCTAAAGTTCTGGAGCTCATGTCAAACTGTGTCCTCAGGCAATTTTCGCGGTCCTCACACGATAGTTGACATGGATTTAAGCTGTTTTTCAGGTAAGAAACAATTGTGGATTCCTTAAGCACTGATGTACGTCGCTCTGGATAAGAGCGTCAGCTAAATGCCGTAAATGTAAATGTACGATTCACATAAAAGTTTGTGCGTAAAAATGTATACCATGTCGCCCTCTGCAGGTGAAAATGGGCTCCTGCCAAAAAGAGTTGACAATTTTATTGAGCTTGCTCTAGGACTTCCATGTTTGTCATCCTCCTGTGCCATGTGATCTGTAAGCCTGTCCCACTACTACTCAGTAACAGCCTGCTGTGCAGCAAAGTGAACTACATGAAGAAGAACTTCATCAGCTTGTGGAGCAAAGCTCAGAGAGGGGTCACAAAGACTCCCAGGCTAGATGGAGACTGTGTAGTGATTATAGTGCACAGCTGGACTTACTACAGTGAAATAATACTGCAGGGAGAGTGTGAATTAAATCATTTGTGGGGCTAAGGGGACCCCAATAGGTGTGCTTGTGTGTGTGTGAGTGTGTGTGTAGGTTTGTATGTGTGTGTGTTGCCTCTCTGGGTCCTAGCCTGATGAAAAAAATAATAATCTAGAGAGTCATTTCGCCCCAGGACTATAATTTGACTGCTAGACTTCTCTTAGTTTGGTTGTCCTGACTGTCTTTTGAAGACAGGTCTTTCAATAATCCTTTGTAATGTATTTATATTCTGTCATTTTATGGCTGCACCACTGTAGACCTCTTTTTATTTAGCATTTGACATAAACATAAACATTTGATATTAACATTAACATCATCATTAAAAAAATCTAGTTGAAATCTGGAGACTGAGTGGGCAGCCGAAATGCTGATTTTGTGTTCCTGTGTCCATTTCTGTGGACTTTGGTGTGTGGTACTTACTTTGTTGTAGTGCTTCAGTCTTCAGCCAGAGACACATTTTGGGATGATATCTTCTAATATTTCTCCAGGAATTTATACCGACAATGACTTTTTTTTACAAGAACCTGAGGACTACTAGCAGCAAAACAGCCCCAAATGTGACTAGTCTCACTGATGTTATCAGTAATTGCTCCAATAATAGTGTCTCCACAGGTTAAACTACTCCAGCTTGGATGTTTTTTCTCTCACACTTAACTCTGACACTTAAACCTCGCTACTACTGTGCTCAGAAAAAACTGGTCCCCAGCTCTGATCCTGATCAATTAATCTATTCTACTATTAATTGTTAGGTTTGGCAACTGTGTCTGAGGAGGGGAACTGGCACAGAACCGCCCCTCAGATCTGGAGTTGGGGATCACTGAGCTACAGTTTTTGTACTTAATGACTTCATAGACACAGTCTGTCTGTTTTCAGGTTAAAGTCAGTCAAAGTGCATTTGCATCAATAGGTGGAAAAATGAGTAGACCTATATCTCAGGGGTCTGAGAGAGCTCCATTAAGATGCTAAAGTATAATACAGCTACAGCCAGAATACACTGTTCATCAGTGATACAGCTAGTGGTGTTATATAGTGTGGGATGAGATGAGCTGTATGCAGTGTTTTGTCACACATAATGTATATGAACAAATGAACCAGATGAACAAGACATAGTTTGCTAAGCTTGTTATGCAGTTAAATTGAAGAGAAAAAATCTCTCTCTCTTTCACTCTCTCTCTCTCTCTCTCTCTCTCTCTCTCTCTCTGTATCTGTGTAGGTGGGTTTGCCGTATATACATCTAGGCCTCTGACTGTGATTTATCATTACCATTATTTATCCGTGAATGAGCGCTGCTCTGATTCAAACTCTGTCAAAAATAACACAGTGTGTGTCTGTGAGATGTTCTTGTGTGCTGAAGCACTGATAATGAAGAAAGAGACAATAGAAGCACTTTAGCTCAAGACAAACTGAAGCACTTTACCTCCAGTAAGTCACCTCTCTTCTCCCCTTTCAGTGACGCCTTTAGGATTCTTTCCTCTCTTTGGAAAAAGAGCAGTTAATTAGAAAAGCAGCTGAGCTGAAAAATGGAGGCGAAGCAGGAGAAATCCACAGATCATTCAGAACACTGTGAGTTAATATATGGATGTATTAGTGTTTTATATAAATACCTGAAGTGGGGATGAAAAAGATTTTATTCACATAATTATTGTTTCTGGCAAGGTGTTAATAAAAAATAAACAAAATATAATCAAAAACCAGCAAAAAATCTGTTAAGCAGAGTGGTTTAACATTAATTACACAGGTCAACACATGTTTCTTTGGTAATCACCAGAAACCACAACACACTTTTCTAAAGCAGTTTTTCATGCTGATTTCTGATTTGCTTTCAGTTTCTTTCAGCCACATCAACCTTTTGAATTATGAGTAATATTACATTTGAAATAGACTTGATTTGAAATAGATTTCAATATTTTCAGTGCAAAGTCAGACTGTGGTATAGATACAATGATAAGTGTCAGTCAGCTACTTTTACCAACTATCATGCAATATATAACTAGCTTCATCACAAACACTGTACATGTTAGGAAAAAATGAAACACAGATTTAAAATCAGCATGACAAAACCCACATAAATGTATCTATATTGACCTGTGTTATTGGATTCCAAAATTATATTTTAGAAATATGTAATGTGTTGTATGTTCGATCTTCTGATATATTTTATTTGTTACAATAATCCACTATTGAGAGTAGACCATTGAGTTGGATGAAAGCTACCAGAAGGTGGCAGTGTTAGAGTCCAATGGAAAAAACTGCACCTCTGACAAAATGATTTGATTTTAATTCAGTTTAAAGGCACATGCAGAGGTGATCATAGTATGTTTGAAAGGTGGGATCACAGTGAGTCTCCAGCTCCTATTCAGGGGCAAATAAGCACCTTCACATTCAGACAGCTGAATAAATATCCTTCATCTGCCGCCAAATCATTCCATGGCAGATAAGATATGCTCTAGATATATCATCAGCAACTAAAACAGCACTTCTTTTTTAAGTCATGTCTATTAAAAGGGAAAACAGTGTATAATGTTTTTAATATGAAACCCATATGACCTTTTTCAGCCTATTATTCTCTACAACATACCCAAATATGATCACACTGGAGATGGTGTTGGTGGTGGTGTAAATGTGTCCTCAAGCACTGCCTTTTTAATGCCTGCATCTTACACAACTCTTCATACAGTTTCTTGAGAAAATGTTCAGAAGCAGTGGGTGTCAACTAATGCGGGTGTCTGTAAGGTGAGATTTAAGGTTGCCTCAACCAAAGCAACACACAGCAGACCATACGGCACCACCCACTTCAGAGTCCACCTTCCATCTTCACTATCTTAACTGTCAAAGACAGTAAAAAAGAGAAAGGAAGCGAGAGTATCATTCCAACTCCTTTGTTCTCTTTTACTCTGCCTGCAAATGTCCCCTTATAACTGAAACACATAAACATGTTGTATCTTCCCTGCCATTGTGTGATACTGTATACAGCACATTCAGCACCTGCACTGCCTGGGCTACTATTGTATTCTCTGAGTGCGAATTTATCACCTCAGGTCTTTAGGGAGGAGTCACTCACAGCACTGTTTATGTTTCATTAAAGGAATATTCCAAAGTTTTTCCAACCTATAATCTTTCCGCCACATCTGTAGCATATGGTCGATGTTTCCCTTAGAAAAGAAAAAACACACGCACAGAAGTAAACGGAGGACTGACCCATAGATAAACATTTATCTAAAATATGTATATGTATAAAATATGTATCTCCACACATTCAAGGAGGGTCCACTAATGTGGCTATTGCTGTGGTAAATCTTAACCTCCGCCCTCAGGAGAGCAGACATTATGCAAATGAGAAGAGAATTGAATTGAGTGGCTTCAAAATGATAATGCTGAAAAGTGGTTTAATTAGCTGAAGTTTTAAAGGGAAATTCTAGTGAAGGATCATTACAAAGATATTTTGAAAATAGCAGGAACTAATGTGATTTATTGTTTCACATTACATTATTGAATTATCATAATATAAGCTATACAAATGAAACAATATTCCACATAGTTATACTGTGTTTAGCCTCAAGTTAGTTTTGCATAAAGATACAGTTAGATAGATACACAAACCTTTCACTCAGCCTAGATTAATTACAGACTTCTAAACCGGCTAACATTGCACTGAAAAAAGGTTGACAAAGTGGTAGCTAAAAATTCTTGCTAAAATGCTGTTTCCCTTAGCGGTGTAGCTACTTTCACCAGAAAGACTGAAATAAATAACATGTCTCTAATGCAATTTAAGACATAGACTGAGCTCAGTGTTTTGGCTTTTTTTGCTCATTAACCCCATACTTGATTACAAAATATGCAAGTAATGACATCACTTAGTTAACTAGTTGTGTATCGCCATCTGCTGTCAGGCAGCTCTTGTGCATTTCAAAAATGGTCAGTTAGTCAGTCAGTCAGTCAGCTTGAGACAACTACTCTCACGAAGCACAAAGCTGGAATATTAATTTAAAATATCTAAAAAGGCAAGATGAGGAGGTTCTGCCGGACTTGCCAAATCCTCTCTGAGAGTTGCGTAGAAGGGGGTCCCAGGAGCCTGGTCTGCATGGGCACACCTCTCCAAATATCAGCTCATCAGTATTCAACACAACCACCTCTACTTTGGACTCATCAGCTGCACGTATGCTCCTCTGTTTTTAAGCTTTCATCTGTGATGCAAAGCCACATGCTCTCTGAGCATCAAAATGAATGAATGGCAATATTTTCTTTGAGGATTTTAATAACAAGAGGGGCTTTGTGTAACCGTCATTAGGATACTTTTTACTATGAGTATATGCAAACTCGCTTTTTTGAGAAAGATGAAGAAAAGTAAAACAAATAATGGCCTGCAACGAATTGTTTTATGAACATATTGCAATGCAAAGCTGATTCCCAATTGAGGTTGACACTACTGAGGCCTGGCAGCTTAGTTTGTGGACTTGTGACAAGCAAGTATTTTATCAGGAGTCTCAACGCAGCAAGTTCAATGTGACCGAAGACACGGCAATAACAAGCGGGGCTAATTTGCATGATTTCAATCTAAAATTCATTATCTTGTTTGTGCCTCTGTATGTGACAACAGCATGAATATTGAGCTGCTGGACTATTTTATGAAGCACCGAAACACATTTTTGCTCTTTTCCGGTAGAAGACAGCAATAAGGTTTCTCCTTCCATCTGCTTCCATCACCGCATATGGGATGAATGCTAATTCTATTTAAAAGACATCATCTGTGGTGACGCATTTATGACTCACCTGGTTCACCCAGTGTTAATTAATGTATGGTGGCAGAAAGAGGTAACTAATTTAAAATGGGTGTCTGAAGTTTCCTGGGACTTTGTCCTTGGCACTTCACTGCTTCCCAGAGCTTGGAACCTGGACATTCTTCACATTCTTGAATGGTTGTCAAGCCTGAGGTATTTACTCTGGAATTAGCTGGTTTCTCTGTTTGTTAATCATTGTCCCGTCTGTTGCTGTTGAGTGTTTACCCACCGGCTTTTGGAACTGGTCCTCGGAGGAGTAATTACAGGCTAGACTACCTGCCTGTTATTGTTTAACTCAAAGACCCATACAAGGTTCCAGACTTTCATTCCCCTCTCAGTGCTTAAATATTGCTTTTACAATGCTAAAATACTTCAGAATAGTTTCATAGTAATGGCCTTTATAAGTATGATCAATAATGCAAATAAAAGCTGCAGTTCAACATTTTCTTTAGCTGGTAGTGACTCACTTGGTCACATTTGTGTTTCTACGTTGAAGATGAGCTTATAGTTGGAATTTATTGAAACATTATTGTGCACGCTGTCTTATTTAGTTAAAAGGTGATTAAATGTTTTGATACATTTTTGTATTTTTTTACATTAAGACACACAGGAAAATTTTCAAACCTGTTAATTTGAGAAAAGAAAAGGAACGTCTTTCCTGACATATCTGTATAGTCAATAATGTAACTAACCTTTTCAAAACCTTTTTTGTTTACAGCAATACATGGCTATGAGTCAATTTGGCCTTGCACTCTTTTTGACAGCTTAACTTATTTTACATTTAGAATGGGTTATTAGTGCCAAAAGAGATTTATTCTGAATATGTGTGAAATGTGCTGCTGTAAACATGATGCCCTTGTTTTGTTGTTGGATAAAAGGATCTCAAAAACTTGTACAACAACACTTTGTGGGCAGAGTATGGGCAGGTCAATTGTGGAATTACAAATACTGTTATAAAGCACATCAAATGCAAAGCAAAACGATGATAACAACTCTAGACTTTAAGGAGTTAACCTTAATCCTGCTCCCCAGATGCTAATGTAAGGTCTGACTGCTTTCAACATCCGCCTGCTCTGAGCCCCCGCCTCTGCAGATAACCTGAGTCTGGATGATTCACTGCTGATACCACTCGTCATCTCCATCCCACACGCAAGCCCTGAGAAGCTTTTGAGGTTTGAGGTCTGTAGGTCTAGAGAGCCAGAGTGCACAATGTTTATAATTACTTGCGAATTTGGCCAGTGAAATCAGCTGTGAGGGCAGCTATATGTTATACTGTGTGTTTATTACTGATAGAAGCATGTATTGCCGACATTCAACCGAAGATACAATTTGGATGTTTTTGCTATGAGATACACTATACAGCTTAAGAATTGGGACACACCTGTTTTCAGAGTTTGAGCTAGGTCCCTTACTTCCAGTAAAGGGCAATTGTAATACTTAAGAATACCAAGACATTTTGGGCAACACCGTGCTTTCAACCCCAGGGCACAAAACAAGATCCATGAAGACATGGTTGGATGATTTTGGTGTGAAGGAACTTGACTAGCCCACATTGACCCCAACCCCATCCAACACCTTTGGGATTATCTGGAATGGTGACTGCAAGCTAGGTGTTCTCGTCCAACACACAGTGTTTGACCTCATAAATGTTCTATAGAATAAGGGCACAAATTCCCAAAGAAAATCCAAAATCTTGTGGAAAGTCTTCCAAAAAGAGTGGAAGCTGTAATAGCTACAAAGGAGGACCAACTCCATATTAAAGTCTATGCATTTGAATGCAATGCCACTAAAGTCCCTGTTTGTGTAATGGTCAGGTGTCGCAATACTGTTTTCCATATAGTGTACTGAGCTTACATACACATACACACACACAAACACCAACACGCACACACACATTTGCACACACTTCAAAAACACAGTCCTTCTTTCTTTCTCCCATTTTCGAATAAGGATTCATGCCCGCACTTCCATCACACAGTGAGCAATCTGAATAAAATATCAAAAGCAGCCTGGAATGCGATTGACCTTTCAGGGAGATTCATAGCCTGGTCCTGTTCTCAACTCCTGCCACAGCATTAACCTTATCTTGCAGGTGGATAATGGACTCCTGACTGCTGCAGCAGTCACCGCGCAGCACTGTATTTCCTTCACTCCCCGTCTGCTGGTATCATCCATTTTGCCCATCTCTGGCCTCCCAGACAGTCGGAATACAGTCTCCACAGTATTTCCTTACTGTTCCACTCTCAAGCTCCAGCATTGGCAGGAGGGGGCATTTCAAAGGCTTTTCATGAGAACTGTTTGAATTGAGTCTATTTCTGGCCTTGGCCAGCTATGCTGAGCTTCAGGCATTAGCATTGGCACTGGTGTGTTATCGGTGTCTCACATTTCAAAAGACATAAATGAATGCTGAACAGGAAATTCATAAAACGTACTTTCTCCTAAATGTTTTTGGCTTGGTTAAATTGTTCCTGGAAGTATTTGAATTAGTATTGCACCTCTTATGATTTGACGGTTCAAACTGTATAATGGCTGTTTATGCTGCTATCTTATTTTTAAACATGTTTCTTACTGTGTTCATTACAACAATGTTTCCCTATCCTTGCTCCTGGAGACCCACTGCCCTGAACGTTTTACTGTTCTCACTTCTCCCAATATACCTGATCTAGTGTTACAGCAGGCAAAGTACTAAGGAACTGGGTCTCTAGGGCCGGGGTTGGGAAACACTGCTCCTGGGATCCAAAGAGGTTCTTCGATGACATCATTCTAAAAAGCCCCTTTAGAACATTCACTTTTAAGAAGAAATCCATTATTGTCATAAACCAGAAGCCCACATGACCTGAACCTCAGCCCTCTCACAAACCCTCAGCCCTCAGTCTTCTAGACTACTTTTTCTTCAAAACATCTATAAAGAATTGTAATTTCAGTAACCTGTAAATTTCTTCTTCCACATAAATAAAGAAAATCTGTAAGTATGATGAGATTATCTTCAAAAAGGCCAAATGCACTGTGTTCATACAGCAAGTACAGAAAAGAAAATAATCACCCCCTTTAAAATATTCACATTTTCTTGCTTTGCACCCAGAAATAAATACACACACATTACACAAAACAAAAACACATTTACTCAATGCAACTTATAACATTCAACTGAAAGATATGAGAGCAACAGATTAGAACATAATAAAAATGTATAAAAAACTGAGAGATGGATAAAGGATCGCCCACTTCCTAATAAATACTTGTAAACTCAATCAGGTGTAACTAATCACCTTCTCCATTGCACACCAAGATAATTGGCGTCTACCAGTGATCAATTCTAAAAACATCTATTCCTGAACCATTTCAATGGGAGTGCAACTGAAAGCAAAATATTTTGTTTTACAACCCTTTCTTCAACCCTTTACCCTTAAAACCTGAAGCCAATAAGTCCACAGGAATTATCTTCTATAGCTGAAGTGGTTTCATGGATCTGAGGTTTTTAAAAAATCCCCATTTACACCTAAAAATACATATTGTTTTCACTACTATAATTTATTTCCAGTTTATCTAAAATAGTTTTGTTTCAGTTGTGTGGCTTGAATCTACAGGCTGAACTGAGAGACATGCAGAGAATGAGTCCACACTGTCATGGTCTGGTCAGAGGCTGGTAGTGGCCACTGCTTTTTTTCAGTTTTTTCTCGTTCTGGTTTTCTTTGTTTTCTGTGATCATGTTCCGGGTCTTTTATTTTGATATGTCTGCCCATTTTGTTCACGTATCACATGCTTTTGCTTATCATCTGTCTTCTGTTCATGTTTTCTTTAGTTCCCAGCTGTCTGTGTTCTACTTCTGATTAAGTTGTGTTTTTAAGCCTGTTTGTGTTCGCCATTCTTTGTGTGTCCATTGCCTTATGTAAGAGCATTTCAGTTTCATGCATGGTTCTTCTAATACCTGTATAGAGTGGCCTGTGTGCCGGTTTTTCTTTTTGCCAGTTTCTGAATAAAAGTCACTTCTGCAATGGATTCCTGGCATACTGCCTCTCCCTTCATGCTTCTAGGTAGCTCCGGTTTTAGGCTTCGCAGCCCCAACCGTGACACACATAGAGTGTCACTGAAGAGGTGCATTATATACTGATATATAAATATATATACGATACTGATTATGGCCGATTTATGATAGCCTTTATAATAACTAATAATAAATCATGTTTCAGTTTCTTCAAGTCATTTTTTTAACAGCTGATAAATATTCATGTTAATCTGAAAAGAAAAATAATTTAAGTATTTAATGTTTTAATGTTTAATGTTTATTTAATGTATTTAAAGTATACCAATGTTTCTTTTCTGGTTATCAGAGGTTCCACTCTCACTATAGAGACAGATTGCCGTCATTGGTCAGAAGTGACCATTCTGTCATACGTGAACACACCACAGCACACAGTGTGAACAGCATGAAATTCTTCCTCTGCATTTAAC
>JBBPDH010000018.1:12304786-12316905 GCA_037974565.1 Clupeocharax schoutedeni
GAGAGAGTGTAGACTGTAAATCAGTGTTGCCTCCTAAGTGGACAGTTTGATTTCACAGACGTGTGATTGACTTGAAGCTACATTGTGTTGTTTAAGTGTTACCTTTATTTTTTTGAGCAGTATACGTTTTTTTACTGGGTGTTTAAATAATAATGCAAAAAATACACTATAATGTTCCAAAATTGTCTAAAGGAATGAGATCGTCTCCTGGCCTGAGGTGAAAATTTGTAACAAGTACTTTAAAAATCAAAATAGAAATAAAAAGAATGCTCAGAATGAAAATTCTGTTTCAATAATATTGCATCACAAAGCACATTTCCAAAAGTAAAGCGTAAGTACAGCTACAAAGTACTACTCCTCAAGTAGTTTGCTAACACCTAGCTTTCTGTGCTAGCACTGTTTGCTGTCCACCTCTAGAGACGGCTCTTCGAAAGCGCCCTCTCAAATGACTGTTTATGGGACTCGACCCAAGTAATTGTTAGTGCTGGAGAAGCTACCAGAAGCAGAGGAGATAAAAAGAGGCAGTAATTGCCGTTTTCAGCAAAGTAATTACGGCCATTTTGCAACATGACTGAGTCCTGGCAGGCCTCTCATTCCTCCTGAATGCGCGGCAGAGGTAAACAAGTCTCCATGGTGATGGCAGCGCGATGAGGCGTCTCTGACTTACGCTGGCACTGTGGAGCCTCACCCTGCAGGGGGACGCCAGCATTATGTTGTCTGGTTCAACATTAGCATAATTAGCACAGCGAGACCTGAAAAATTCAAAAACGATCATTTGGCTGTTTTTAATGTTCTGTCAAGAGCACGAGATCTGACTGGAAAACCGAGGCCCTTATGCTTCCATGGCTACATTTTCAAAACTGATTAGCATAATAAAAAACTACTTTTAAACATAGTGTGCTGTTTAGTCAGACTGCTAATTGTGTAACATATGGAGACCCCTTGTGTGGTCAGCAAGGGAAAGGGGACTGGTTGATATAGTGATGAGCCACCACCAATGAGATTGCCTTGTCCTTTTACGAATTCGGTGAAGAAAATGAGGCAATTACTTTGTGCAAAGGAGCTTGAATGTCTCTTCACTGGCCCCGACTGAAGAGGCGTATCAAGACTTTTCCATTCGAATCCTTCTCGCACCTCATCACTGCGTCTAAAGCAGACTCCAGTGAACCTCTAAGTGCTATTTCATCTCCATTCAGCTGAAGCCTAACTAGGAGCATGACTGTGGTCATGAGTAGTGTTGAGGTGGTTGGGGGTAATGACGTAACAGATTACAGTGACTGACTTCAGTATTGTGTTACAAAGAGAACAAAATGATGCATGACCAATTAAAAACTACCCCCCCCCCTAAATAAAATATGATTGACTGTCCTTGTACATAATATTTATACTGTTTTCCATAATTTGATGTAAAGAAACATCCTTTTTCACATGTGAAAACATTCTTTTTTTGTCAAAATACATTAGTTTCTGAGTTTCTGTAAAAATAATGACAAAGTTGCAATTTATACATATGTCTGGTATTTGAACAGGTCAGTTACGCTGCCCTGCGTTAATGCTGCATAAATACCAATAGCTGTATAGAAAATAGGCATAGATATTTTGGTACTGACCAATCAGGAACAGAAACCAGTTATCGATACCCATCTCTAATCTTACTACATGACTTTTGACTGTGAAGCATGAAGGCTGAAAGAGCAAAACCCCTTGCTAAAGAAGAGAGAAACCCAACCCTGCCTCAGAAACAGTATCAGCCATGCATTTCAATCGATTGTCTTTTCAACGTGGCCTTTTAAATGATGTTTAGTATGCTTATTCATTCTCATTAAGTTCCTGACTGAGTCTTGCCATGCACAAGTGTTGTAAGTGGTTTTTAAAAGTAATGTAATGGAATACATTTTTAGTAACCGTTCCAATCCAGGTGATGATACACTAGTTCAAATGTGGCCATGCTAAAAAAAGAAACCAGACATCATGTTACTGAAATATTTTATTGGGAAAATATAATAAAAAACCCTCCACTAAGTGCGAATGTAAATTTTACATTTTACATGTGCATATGGTAAAATTAAAGTCATCTGTGTGATAATATATATTTTTCAAAAATGACAATGACATCACGTTAAATAAAACTAATAATATATAATAAATACATTCCTTTCTTAATTCAAAATAGCACAAAATTTCAGCAAATTATCTACTGTGTGAACATGATTATTAATTTATTCCATAGCTTATCAAATAGGCTACATAATGTAGAAAAAGATTTATGCTGTACATTTTAAAAGGATTTCTGAAAAACAAAATGGTAAATCAGTTTTAAAAGTGTCCAGTGGTGTGTTTTAATATAAAACAATTATTCTTTCATTAATTTGAATATTTCATAGGTATCTTCTATGGCCTTACAGTCAATGTAAAGTCATTGCCTTGGGTCCTTAGAAAAGCCTACAGTGAACAGAAACATCTAAGCACAAGGACAAAAACAGTGACCTAAATAAAAAAAAATCTGTAGACCAAACCTAGGAGAGATATTTGGTGCATGTGGTCTGACTTTTGTGGCATGCCATACGTGATTCAATTTCTGAGAGATGTGTTATCATGGTGATATCAAGAACCGCTTACTTTTTTTTAAACAGCACCTGCAGGGAACAGCAATGTAACTTGGGTCACTTGAACACTTGATCTCATAAACAGATGGGCAGATAACAATGTGTACTCCACTGAGATACACAGAGTAAGGTTCACTCCCTTCGCTGCTTTGGAAAGGACACAATGCCTGAATCTTGTGGTAACAGTGTGAACATATGGAGCCTTGGAATTTCTTCTTGGCTGTTAGCTGAAAGTCCAACACTTTGCACTACAAAGAAAGGGAATTCAATCAAAAGCATTTAGTCAAGCTGCCTAAAAAGATGAGTTATCTGTTTGGCCCTGTATAGTCTCGCAGGGCCAGTGGTGAACTTATAAAAAGAATTCACATCTGGAGACAGCTTTATAATTCTAACAGAGGATGAAGTCCACTGCTGATTAGGCTTTCTGAAATTCCTACAGTACAGATGCTTTTAACATCCTTGGGATAACTGATAATATATATAAACAACATCTTGCTAGCTGGTGGAACCAGATTTGTGAGAAAAAATCCCCAATCTTTTTCACAGTACATTTACTCATTGCCTGCTGGTAACCATTCTGTTAATGTTTACTACCTGTCCAGTGATGTATTGGAAAGTTAAAGGTGTAAGGTTTTACTGAATGGTTTAAATTGGATCTGTGCTTATATGCCATATTTTGAATGTATCATTGCTAATCCATGAAAAAAATATGAAATGTAGAAACTGAGACTACATTCACCTGGATAAGCATTATTATATAATTTTTTTTCCCCGTAGGGTTATAAAAGTTACAACAGTAGTACAACATGACCTAATTATTCTGCTCTTTTGGAGTGCAATAAATACGACATCAGAAACTGACTAGCAATATAAGTCAAATCTGCATTATGCATGAATATATATATATTCATATTGTTTGAAAAATAAAAATACACAAGTCTGTTTTCAAAAATATCTCCATCCACACGCAAACGCAAAAAACTTTGTCAAAAGCATGCCAAGGCAGCAGGTGGCAATATAACCTTCAAACCATATAGCATTGTTGAGCATTCGAAAGCCTTTGAGGGGGGATGTCATTACCAAAGACAGCGTACTTTGCACTTTGTTTATGTTGGGGGTTGTGTAAACACGGAGTGGAATGGTACGTTTTTCTAGCTCTTAGTTTTTCTTGTTCACACGTGAACACAGAACAGAGTTTTCAGAAATTTGTACTTGAGTTTTCAATAACCTCAGTTTTTATTGACCTCATTTACGTGTGGATGAAAGACCAAAACACCTAGAAAAACCTCAATTTTTTTTAAATACCGTGTATGTGTGGACATGGCCCAAGGCTCTAGTGAATGGATTATATTGAGAAATATTTTCTTGCATTCCTCGTTTCACATAAGCTAACCTCCCTCATGCCTGTCTCAAGCTGTGTATTCTAATTACGAGGTCACATGTGGTTCTGTGAGACTCGGTCAAATTCAGTCTCCCATACAGTAGAGATTCATACATCCGTGTCTAGTGGCGGTGCTCTCTCCACACAAGGAGACAGTGAGTCCTGACTGTGCGTGGAACTTATGCCAGTGTCTGAATCTGTATCTGTAACATCAGTAGGAGAAAGGCTCTGCCTGAGTTTCCCCACTGTCTGCTGTGTCACACTAGCCCTTATTGTGCTCTTTAAGGCAACAGGGCTTGTTGCCTCAGGGCAATCAGCAATCTGCAGTGAGCTTAGCTGGGCAATGAGGTTCTGATACTCCTGGCCTCTGGACTGCAACAGCGTGCTGTTGTGCTGCAGCTGTTTCTCCATGTCCTGAGTTTGGGAATGGAGGGAAATACCTGCCATCATACTCAGCTGCAGGTCACTGTGCAAGCCTTCTAGCTGTAAAAGTTCATCCGCAGACAAGGTAGAGACAGGATCCAATGCAAGACTTGCAGCTGCTGCTCCTTCTAGCTCATCAGAGTCTACAGGGCAAAGGGTTCTTTTTAGCTCGAGGTCAATGTCTCTGGAGAGCTCGTCAATGAGTTCTTGATGCTGGCGCACTTGTACATCCAGTTGTTCCACACCATCACTGGTGTAAAGGTACTCCTGCAGTTGGTCCTCACACTGGAACATGGACAAGAAACGCAACTCTTCATCAGAACTTTCAGGGAGGTCGGATAAACATAAGGAACTTTCCTTTAGCTGCTGCTCCATCTGCTGGATTTCCAGGTCCAGGTCTCGCATATGGTGGATCTGCTGCCTGATGGTGTGGTCCTGGGAGATGATCAGCTGCACCATTTTGTCAATTCCCTTGGAACCCTCACACGATCCTCCCTTCTGCATCTTCTCCAGCTTGCGGAAGGCTTTCTTCACCATGCGCTTCTGGTGCTCCACAGGAAGGGTCTTTGGGTACTGTGCTTGACCCTGCTCAAATCTCTTAGACCTGACCCCCCGGGGCTTTAAAGCCCTTTTAGCACCTGTGGAGGAGGGCACAAAGTCACTGGCCTTCACCAAGACAAACTTGATGAAGGGTCTCTCCTCACCCCAAGCATTCCATAAACGCAGGATACGGGTGAGAGGGGGCAGAGCCCTCTCAAAACTCTTCCAGCGCTCCAGCAGACAGAACTCTTTAGGCTCTCCATGCAGGAGTCTTTTGCTTTCCGGTAGGGTCTTATGGTCTTCCAGTAATGCCTGAACCACATCAGCACAGGTTGTGTGCTTGGTGACACCACAGACAACTTTCTCTTCTTGGCACACCAGCACTTGGATTTCTTTTCCTGGTGTCTCCTCAACATGCTTAGACCTGGGAAAGAAGGGCAAGTTTATTAATAGAGCTTTTTGAAGCAATTCATTATCTACAAGGAAACACATGTATTGCTTGAGTACAAACATCCTCAGTTATTATGCCAAATGTTCCCAGAAAGAGAAAACCAGTCAAAAACAACTCTGCAAACTAATTCAGGTCATACATTCAGACCAATTTGTTATGAGAAAGAAATGGTCAGCAGTCATTTTATTGTCAGATATATGAAGAAATTAAAGAAATTTAAAAACAAAGATATTTTAATATTCCTGAGACTGGCATTAAAACAAACAGGTCATTTTCTTTAATGTTGTTTTGTTTAGCCATAAGTGATTTTTTCTGGTTCATTTGAATCTCAATCTAGCTAAAAGCACTCAAGTGATGTAAAAAAAATATTATATGAAATAAACACTATAATATGTACTAGATGAAAAACTTTGAAACATTAGCCATTGTGGTAAAAGGTACCATTAAACAATTTCTGGTTGGTGTTTCACTCAGTCAGTGGATGCGTGTATTTTACGTGTAGTGTGGGGAACTAAGCTTAAATCCTAACAAAACCTTTTAATCAGTTTTTAAAGTATCCAGAAAATTCAAAGGTATACATATGAATAAATCATCGTCTGTCCCTCCAGTAGAGTTTCAAACCGAAGGTTGAACACCTCTTGTCAAATTACATGTGGAAATAGCATCCTCACCAGGCAACACACTTATTCCTATACATGTTTCTGCTAGTTGTTCTGCAAGTTCTATGTATTTGCCAAGCTTTATCAAACTAGAAGAAATTCAAACATGTCAGAACCTTTCCTCAGGACAAATTCCATGTTTTATTTTTATTTTTTAATTCCCTGGAAAACCTTGTCAACAGTACAACTGTGTGTTTAAGTGCCTGTTTACAGATTTACAGCCATGCACAACAGTATATCAGTTTCCACTTGAGCAGAGCCCTTGATAAAAGGCCTCAGTGGAATGCAATAGGTACGCAAAATCGCAACTGCTTAGTTAATGGTTAGAAGATACCAAGCATTCAATTGAGCCGAGTAAATACCTGAGCTGTTCACACAGCAAACAACTTGACATGTCACCTCCACACAAAGAGATTTACTTAATGGACAACTTTATGAAACACACAGAGCTGCTGCTTCGTCAGATGTAGCCTATAGTGTGCAGTAACGGAGAATCTCCTGCTCTACGTTGACTGTTCAAAGACTAACAACATAACTGTAGTGACCTGAACAAATCTTACACACATTTCTATGGTGAGATCAAACACATTCATTAATTAAAGTGCCTAAGCAACAGGCAGACAGTATGGAAGCAGTGCACTGTTAAGTGTCAACTCGCTCAATACAGACTGAGCTCTGTCATGTTACTGCCTGAACAAAACAGTATTATTGTAACACTACTGATCACAGGTCAATTTAAATGTCAAGCTTTAAATTATAACACAGCATGTACAAGACTGCTTGTACTATGGTAATAAACTGCATGAGCTACTTCTCATAATCCTAGCTGATCCTGGTAAGACACCTGTGGTACAGCTGCCAAAATGCTGTCATTTACTTGACATCATACTGGGAGTGAGCCAGCAGTTAATGACAGCTTGTACACAGACCCACACCCTGGCATGACTACTGTGCCTTAGCTATAAGGATATCCACAGTAAAACTGCCATATGCCCAATACTTTAACACTACAGTTAAATAATGAAATCCAACAGGGGGTCCGATTCTCTAAAAATGAGGTCTGTTTGGCCCTTTCGCTGCCCTCATCTGTACAGGAAATGAAGGGATGAAGAGGTGGAAGCACCTGTGTTTGTCTTGTGTAAAAATCAGTGGACAGCAGCAGCATCCTGTTACACACTTCCTGCCACCAAGCTTGTGCATTGTGAGGCCATGGAAAAATCTGAATTCCTTTTCCATGCAAGCATCAAAAAAAGATTTTAAAATGCCACGCAGTAATGAAAAACTATAAATGAAAATGTTATAGGTCCAGTAAAGAGGCATTTTCTAATGATCCTTTCTTCTTATTATTATTTTTGTTCATTTGAATACAGCAAAATTAGGTATAAATCATATATATGTATGTGTGTGTGAGAGAGAGAGAAAGAGAGATAGCTTATATGTCTAATACTGCTGCATTAAAGAAGACAATAATAAGAATAGAAAATGAGAAAATGGACCTTTAGTGGACCTTTAAGCATTTACACTTGTGAAAGTAAGAACAATTCTAAACTCTAGTTGTGCTGAGGAATGCAGATTAGGCTAATCTGTTCTACTTGTGCCTTGATAAACCCAGTGAAGGTGAAAAAAGAAACAGTACAGTGTGCTTCCCTTCTCCGTAAACAAACAGGCAGGTCACCATTAGAGACAGACACAGCGAGGGGTGTCCACCTCAGGGGCCAACATAGTGCTTAGCCATGGAGCAAAAAAAGTAAATGCTATTCATATGCTACACTTCTTAAAGATCCCTGTGTCGGTAAAGGCTGCGAGAGGGAAAACTCTGAATATCCATATCACTGACATCTGTTTGATGTTTAGAAAAGACAGGCTAGTTCACAATAAAGGCATTTGAAGGTGTGATTTTATATTGCATAGATTTTCTATACTGCTCCTTGCACAACTTTCACATGCCCTTCAAAACAAAACTTTATTAGAGTCACATTTAGTTAAAAAGCCAATATCCTTTATGGACTATGTTTTCATAGCATAGATGTCTATGACTGAATATGTAAATAAGTGACAGAATCTGGCAGGCAGTTTTGACTTTGGGTGACATCAACAAGAAACCATTATTTCTAAATTTCCGGAGTCTTATCTAAAGAGGATGAGGGTTCGGGAGGAATAAACATCATGGCTTGCCGATCTCCTGCAGGACGTCTTTTCCAGATAGCCATCTCTAGGGAGACAAAACAGTCCCATCCTTTCTCTGAACACAGTAAAATCCCCACACCTGTACTGACGAATTAACACCTACAGCACTGAACAAACACCTGTAGAAATCTTAGGTCTAGACACAAATGAACATTAAGAGTATACTACACCGGGGGTTTGAATGTGAAGGCAGTAATTCAGATCAACACCACAAATAAGAACCCAGTACAGCATGGAGCGTCTCAAATAACACATTGATTAATGCTCTGTAGGTTTTTACCACTTTTTAATTACCTCATACAACAATATAATTTAACTGTCATAATAATATGCATCAGGATAATTGTTATAATTTAACTGTCATAACAATGAGTATCATATTGCTTATAAATGAACCACTAAAGCTCGCTGGCACATGACTTACACACTGATGGCATACGGGATGTATAATATAGCATGCATAATAAGCATGTGTGGAAAAGCAGGGATTTACTTCAGTGTCTGGCTGTGACGGACCGTTCGTGAAAACCTTCATAAAGCAAACACGTCAATGAATAAAACGATCCGAGAGGAGACAGCCTTCATGCACCACATGAAATAGCAGATGATTAGAGTTAAGTTACCTCTGATCTATTTTCCATCTGAACACTTGAGATAATTACAGTCTGTGATGCTTTAAAGCCAATCATACTGTAACATAAAAAAGTATGACACATTCCTAAACGCTCTATGAATAGACTAAGTTCCTGTGTTTCAGAGCTAGACTGTCAGACTACTAGACTGAGAGAGATCTCAGCTTGTATACACTCCATACCTCAAAAGCAATGGAACTATGTTCTCTGAAGTGATAGAGCACCATCTAATATCTTTAGGATGTGTTGGGCTGGCGTTTATGAGCCAGAAACTAATTATCCAACATCAGTACCTGACCTCACTAATACTCAAGTCTGGTTGTAATCAATCAAATCAATCAATCCTTGCAGTAGTGTTCCAACATCTAAAGCCTAGAAGCCTAGGAGCTGATACTGCAGCAAGCAGACAAGGGGAGGATAGCAGACTCCCTTGATTTCAGAGAAAAACCTACTGGATACACACTTTTGGACACTTAGTGTACATTGCACTAATTAAACTGTTCTGTTAGGCGTGGATAGCACTTTCATCTTTTTCACAATAAACACTTGGACAGAAGACAACAACCCCCTGGCCCACCTGGAGCCACAGGGACATCAAAAGTTAACCAAGCCACTTAAGGAAATTGCAGTGGCAATTAGATGGAGGTCGATGACAGAATCCCGCCACACGAGAACCAAGCGTTCCTCTTTGTATTGAAAAAAGATCAAACCATTATAACAGTGTACTGTGAAACAAGCAAGGCCTAGTTTTTCATGATTAAGATCTCAGGAACAGTCTCTCCATTTTCTCTCAGTCTCTCTCTTTCTACCCCACTTTCTTTCTTTCTCTCTCTCTCTCTCTCTCTCTCTCTCTCTCTCTCTCTCTCACACACACACTAACACAAACACACACTGTCTCTCTCTCTCTCTCTCTTTCTTTCTCTCCCTCTCTCACACACATACACATACACAAAGCACCTGCTTCCATGTGAACTGAACAACAGCACATCAGTAACTCGACCCACGGCACCCATACATTTGAACAACACTGAACTGTACTGTGCTTCTCTGATTACAGCCGTCCAGGCATTTCTCTTTTGTATTAGAAACACAGTTCTCAGCTACAGCCACAATGGCATACACTGGCTGTGAAAAAGGGTCTCCTGTGATGTTATTAGAAAAGATGAGTCGTTTTGAGTTATTTCGGTTTCTGACCACAGTGAAAGTGATGCCAAAATGATCTCTCTCTCTCTGTCTGTCTGTGTGTGTGTGTGTCTATCTCTCTCTCTCTCTTTCACACACACACACCGGTCCTAAAAACAAATGGAAATAAGAAAAAAGTGAAAATGCGCGCTACCTGCTTTTCAGGCGCGCCTTTAGCAGGATTGCTCCGAACGGCGCCATTCTCTCAGCTGAACAAGTTCAGTCAGGCTGCAGCTCTCAGTCACAGAACATGGTCAGGAGTTAGTCTCTCAGAGGGTGTTCACATGAGGGAGGACTCACAGGGGGGGAAAGGTAGAGAACTTGTGAGCCGTTAAGCAAAAAGCAGGGCAGGCTAGTCAGCAGAGGGCCGTCCCAGCGCTTGGAGGGAGGTGACCTAATGCAGAGCCATGCCTCAAAACCAGCCTCAGCTCCTTTACCTGCTCTAATGAACAGTTTCACAAGAGGAACTACAAAAAACTACAATGAATAAACAGGCCTAATATTGTCGTATTAGAGCCAAAGCTGAGGGTAATAGGTTTAGAGCAGTTTATGACCACTAATCTTACCCTAAAATCTGTGTAGAGAACTTCAGAAAAACAGTAAAATCTACGGTGTTTAGTAATTCGACATTTTGATTAATATATGGACAAACGTTTAGGGACACCTGACCATTACACTAACAGCTTCCACTCTTCTTTTTTAGAGAATTTCTGTAGGAATTTGTGCCCATTCATTCTGTAGAGCATTTTTGAGGTCAGACACTGATGCTGGACAAAAGTGTTGTATGGGGTTGAGGTCGGGCTCTGTGCGGGCCAAGCAGGTTTTTCCACACAAAGCTCATCCAATCTTGCCTTTATAGTGCTTGTTTTGTGCTTTGGGGACAATCATGGTTGGAAGTAAGAGGCCTAGCCCAAACTCTGAAAAACAAGTGTGTCCCAATACTTTTGGCAATATAGTGTTTTCTATATTGTATTAGGTCATGCTATACTGTAAATGTTCATTCTGTACCACTGTTGTTAGTTTTATCTTGTTTTAAAACTATACAGTTAATTTAAGACTGGTAATTTGCTTCCTTCACTGAGCTATTCACTCTATACCCTAGGCGTTCGTTTTTGTTTTGATTCTGCTCTGCTTTTGTTTTGATTCTGCTCTGCTTAATAATTACATTGTAACGTTGTTACCTGTGTCCATGAAGCTGAACACTTTGATTCTAATTCTGTACTGTGTTAGGTCATGCCACACTGTAAATGTTCATTCTTTAGTGCAGGTCTTTTTTAATTTAACACTGTTGCTCATTTAGTTTTTCTCTACACACCGAGCTATTCACTTTACACCCTAGGCAGTCATTTCCTTTGATTCTGCTCTGCAGGAGTTAATTCAGCACTGTAGGTGTTCAGTCTGGCCCATTCTTCACTGTGTAGTTAATGTAGCGTCAGAGCTCCTTCTACTCCATTAAGTCCTGCAGGTGTTCATTCCACACAGGATTTTGCTGTGAATATGCTTTTGCAGTAATGAGGCTACAGGGCAGCAGTGTCCAGTAGGAAGCTGCAATAAAGGCAGTACTGGAAACTACAGTGGCTGTACCATAGGTCAGGGTCACTGTTCATTTGCACTACCCTGAATTTCTATCTTTGCTCTCACACCAGCACACTGTGTGCAAGATCCAGGAAAGGAAAAATACTATCAACACATTAATTTATTAGTTTAGCATCATTGGTGTTTAGTTTTGTATGAATGTCAGAAAATCACAATTACATTTTCATGTTTCATAATATGAAAAGTTTTAGTATCTTTATTTAGGGTTAAATCCTTTGTTGACTAAAAAAGCTAAGGTTTCTTTGTCAATAAGAAAATATACTTAATAGGGGTTTAATGGTACACAGATGTCACGGTTCGGTACATACCTCGTTTTTGGGGTCACGGTTCGGTACAAGATACAAGATACAAGATACAAGATACTTTATTCGTCACATGCAGTCAAACGAGTACAACACACAGTGAAATGTATCCTGAACCGCTCCTGTTACTGACTGTGCAAACATTAAAACAATAAGTAAA
>JBBPDH010000018.1:12362864-12388849 GCA_037974565.1 Clupeocharax schoutedeni
CAAAGCGCAGCGCCTGCCGCGTTCGGTCTGAAAGCCCCTTTAGAGTCCAGTCCCCTGACTCCAGTGAGCGGTGCGTGTGTGCGGGCGTGCGTGCGGGCGGGGGCGGGAATGGAGCATTGCAGCCAGCAGCGCCTGACTCCAGTGAGCGGGGCGGGCGGCCGCGGAGAGCACAGAGCCGGGCAAGTTGAATTTTTTTTTTTTACAGCACATGTTTAGGCTATATTCGGACCATAAGACGCAGGAACTCCCCCCCCCCCCAATTTTTGGGGGAAAAAAATGCGTCTTATGGTCCGAAAAATACGGTACATGCCTTGGTTAAAGCAGAGCTGTGCAACCCAAATGTGATTGTTTAACACGTTGATGGATTCGATGGGATCAGCAACTGTTTCAAAGTCTGCCAGCTCTGGAAGAGCAAGGCCTTCTAAATCTCAGAGGAGATTGGAGGCAGAATCCATATTGGAGATAGTGGTTCATACATTTGCATTTCATGTTTATAATGATTGATATGTAATGTGCAGCAATATTCATTTTAACATAAATTTGTATTTAGAAAGAAAGACAGTCTCTCTTTTGCTGTAATTAATATGCATGCACTTGCCAGTTCTCCATAAGAAACTGGTAGAAAGTCTAATTAAAATAAGTGAGCGGGGTACACACTTACTTTTTAGGACAGGCAGACTGGGATTTCACCCTTAGAGTGAAGGGTGTGTCTATAATCACCATACACTTTGCCATCATTGGCAGACCTATTTGCTACTCAAACTAGTTGACTGGCCCAAGCATATTTGGTTTAATGGTTTCATCGCCTTTTTATACAGTCTCATTTAGCGTCCTGAGATGAAGCCATTAAACCATTCCTTTAATATCTGGCCATATGCCTGGCATGCTTCAATACCAGAGCAGTAGTGAAAAACGACATACGCTGTTTGAGTGATCCAGTGGGTACAGTCTAATGCTATGGGTCAAAAAGACAACCTTTATAGACAAGCATTTACTGCTATTTATGGATAATAAAACTTGCCAATATCATTATCAATCTGCAGGGGTGAATGGCCAAGTCAGTAAAATACACTTGACAGTTCACGGTGTGTGTACAGAGTGCAGTGGCTACATATGTGACGATTTCAAGTGAATCTGTGAACACCATATTTGACCAAATTTCAAACATCTAATGTAATGTTTTGATTTCAATTAAATAAAAAATAGCTACAAACATATTAACAATAAGACAGGCCCGGCATCATGGGCGGCCCTCAGACTCACTTGGGCCCGTCCTGATAATACCAGCCTGTCATCCACCAAATGTTTACAATGTTGTTTTTGAAAAAATACTAATAATCGCAGGCTACTATGATTCATAGTTTTTCTTTTCCAATAAAATATTTAATGTCATAGACGAGCTCACACAGGAGGTTGACCGATCTTCAGCTACGAGCCAGCATGTATCCGCTAGCCGGGGGGCGGAGCCGAGATCACAGGCGACTGAACTAGGTGCGGAGGATCTGGGCGCTGAAAAACTTCCCCAGACGCAGTTTCTCAGGCAAAAACAGATTGTTCAGCAGTGACTGGTGTGCAGACAGAGACTGGCTAGAGTATTTATCAGAACGCTACATTCTGATAAAATAACTAAAATCAGCTCTTGGTGTATCTTACTGCATCAAGTGTGTTTATTTGAACGACTCCTAGCTCCTAGTGGCCACATACAACAAAGACTATGATTCCAAATGTACAACTGCACTGAAAATCATGAACTATATCTGCTGTCTTTTACATCAGTGGCCCCCAACCCCTGGGCTGCAGACTGGTACCGGATGGTGGGTCATGTGGTACCGGTCTGCAAGCTGCACAGAAAAAAAACTTGTATGAAAATGCTGTTAATAAAGCTGCGAGTACACATTGGATGAACATTTATTATTATTATATTTTAAATATACCAGATTATTATATTTTTTAAAATAGCCCCATTTTAATGTGTATCATTTATTTGTATTTTATCTGCCACTAGTTTCTGATATTAAACCGGTAATAAAGGTTACCAAATAAAGGTTGGAGACTATTTTATCTGAAAGTCTTATTCTTTAGGAACTGATGATATTACAGTACACTCAAAATAAATATCCTCATATTACCCAGCCCTGTCTCCTTGCAATGAAAAGTAGGTTTAATTTATATAAGGATTTGATGGTTTTCATTTTCAAACCCTCGTGAAAAAATTTTAAATCTTTTTGGGCCTAGGTATTTTTGTCCCCCTTTTCTTACAATTTCATTATTTTTGCAAAGACAAATGGTGAGATTTAAAAAAAAAAATCATTTTTATATGCTACATTATTAACTGACAAAGAAATCATGCTCTTGTATTAAACCCATTTTGAACTGGCAGGTGTCTCCAAAACATCTCTGTTGTATTTAAGTTTCAAAGCATTCAATATTTTCTTAGAGCCTTTCAGAGACATCCATGACACTCCTGTGTGAGAATTCCATGTACTGAGGCTATGCAGAAGTTTTTTATGAGACAGCTCGAATATTTCAGCATCTGGAGCGTGTAAACAAAATTGCAATTGCAGATGGAAACAAATCTGCTTGTACTGGAACGGCATGCTGCTTTCCTGCGTTCGTCATGCTGATTTATTTATGGGGTGAGAAAGAGAGGTCCCCAGCAGAGGCCGGACACCGGACCATGGTGCTTATCCTCTTCCCCTGCTGCTGGACAAGAAAGAGGGGAGGAGGCACTCGCATTAAAGATGCATGGGGACCAGTGCGTGGAGTTTAAAGTTCTCCACGCTTTATGCAGGCCTGCTAAAATATTCATGACCTACACTGCGTGTGCAAGCTGCAGCACATCGAGTTAATCTCTTTCCATAGAGACAGAGGGTGCAGAGCTCACGGCGAAGCAAGCACGGCCTCTTCTGATAAAGGATGCTTGAGTCGTAAGTTGTTTGTTATAATACTTGAAAATCCACTCTTTCTCTTGTAGCATACTTGTTCTTATTTTCTTAGAACATTATAATGCAGCCTTAAAATGCATTGCATTCTATGGCTGTTACAGTCAATTACAGGTACACACTTTTGTTAACCTGAGCCCTGTGTTTTAGTTGGTAAGTTAACAGAATTAGAACATGAACACATCAGACTGTAGAATTCTGTTGACTATTTCTTTCGAACTGGAAAAAGTAGGTGTTTTCACACTCTCCTAAAGAGTTGTTTTGTAAATGAGATGTACCTTTTAACAGTTCATGGAGTTAAACATTTTACAAAGCAATGCAAGACTTCTATCAGGGACTATCCAAGCTAAAAAAGCATTTAGGAAGCTTTATTTGTAATAATGTGTATCTCATTTATCTCATATTTGTCACAAATCCTGGTAAAAGATGAGCATGAAATGCAGATTAGCGCAAAAGGAAAAAATAATCATCTAATTTTTTTGTGCCAAACACTATGAAACAACATTCTTTAAAATGATCACATTTGTACAGTTTTGTCAAAGTGAATTTGTTGTGTGAATCATTTTAATGAGTTGTTTATCCGTGGCAGGCTGCTCGCTTTCTGGGTCGGTTTGTCTGAAACTGACAACACTAAGCACCTGCCCTATTTGGCAATGGAAAACAGACAGACACACACACACACACACACACACATCAGTAGCAGCTGTTTAACCAGAGGGACTTAGTCTTTGTTTCTACCTTTGTTTTCATTTGGGGTGTATTTTTAGCTCACTAAACTCACTGAGCCAACCACAGCGAGGACCACTGTGGTGGAAGTGTGAGATTGTGTACTAACAGCATAACTCTAGGCAGTAAGAGGTGTGTGCTGACTGTGCAGCTGTGTTAGCTGCTGCAGGACTGAACCAGACCGTAATCACAGGCATGGCTAAAAGCGGAACTTTTCCTTATTTGACACTTCTGTTTGGAGCGGTCACCAGCGCGTCATGCTGTTCATCGTTTTTCCCGCTGCGCAGGTCTAACAGCGACGTTAAATGTGCCAAGATCCGCTATGACTTTGTGGCCCGAAACGCCAACGAGCTGACAGTCCAGAAGGGTGAGGTGCTGCAGGTATGGATGAATCTGGGCCAGCAGAGGAAGGAGAAAAGAAAGAGGAGCAGTATGTGGGCCAGTGAAGTCTGGGAAACAGGAGCAGGATGACAGGACATCTGAGGTCAAACCAGGGTCAGGGTCTAGAATGTTCCGTGTCTGATGTAATGACTATATTCAGGCAATATACTGAGAAAACAGACTGCTAAGACAGTAAACACTAGAAAAAACACTAAAATTCAAAACTGAAGGCACCTAGTCAATACCTGGTACTAATCTGATGCCATCAGAAAATACTGGAGGATAAGAGGATAATTCTGTAACAAATCTATGCAGAAATAACACAAGTATGAGATAATTTTGCCTGTTAAGTAGCATTCCTATTTGTCTTCCATGAGTTTAACAGTAAAGACTGTTTTGTGGCATTTTTAGAGCACCTCTTTCAGTCAGTAGATAGAATAGCTTTAAGGCTGAAATGCTCTGCTGGAATGACAGCCTATTTGACTGTGTGTTTTTGTGTGTTAGAAAGAGAGAGAGAGAGAGAGAGAAAGAGTAAGTTGTTGTGCATGCTGTGGCCTGCAGGTGCTGGACAGTGAGAAGCAGTGGTGGCTCCTGAAGAACCGCAGCGGTCAGCTGGGCTACGTGCCCTGCAATGTGCTGGAGGAGGCGAAAGCGGGAGAAACCCAGTATAACCGTGCCGCACTCTTCAACAGCCAGGTACACTCCCTCCACTCATTCACCCTAAACCTTACACGCCCCTCTATCCCTCTTTCCTCGACCAGAATTCTCATTTATTATTAACACATTGCAAACACACAGCTACCTCTGTGTGGCAAGTATACAGCCCATCTCACACTCCTGTCTATCGCTCTCTGTTTCTCTCTCTCTCTTTGTCTATATCTCTCTGTCTTTCTCTCACACTTTTTTCTCTTGCAGGCAGCGAATCCATACAAACCTAGCTCTCCCCCTGCCACAGTAAATCATGACCAGAGTGTGGAGATGAATAAATCCTCGTGGGACAAAGACAGTGCGTAACTCCTCTTATCTGTGCTGCGTCGAAGTTGTGAGATAGAGGAAGGACTGAGTGAGTGAGTGAGAGAGTGAGAGAGTGAGTGAGTGAGTGCAGGTGGAGAAATGCAGTGAAGTGGTAAAAGCCTGGGAGAGTGCTGCTATATACATATATTGCATCCTGTCCCAAGAACACACTGCACTACTCTTGGGCAACCTGAAACATCTCTGTCTCAGTTTGACTCAAATGACCCACCCATGCATCAGTTAGCTAGATAGTTATATGGATGTATGATGGATGGTGGAAATAATGAATAGATGAACTTTATTGACTCCCAAGGAGAAATCTGGTTGTTCTTTTAAGGCTAGATGAGCGATATTGTTTTCAAACAACCACTTAACATAATGAGAAATTAGAGCTCATGTATGACTCACGGAAATTCTTCAGACTAGACAGTCATAGTGTTTGCTTTTAGTGCCTGCAAAACACAGTTTCCAGTTTAAACAGTTTTGTAGGCTTTACTGACACATATTTAATTATAGCATTGCCAAAGCTTCACTGAAACTACTTTTACGGGCAAACTATTTTCAATAGTAATTCCCCACTGGCACTTCAATTTAGTCCAAGACTAGGCTTAACCCATGTCTGAGAAACCAGCACTTACCAGTTTTCAAGTCAAAGACTGAAGATTTCGCTTTAAATGACTGAAAGTCATTTTAAATACGGTCTGTATCTGTCTCCACATATTCAGACCGTACCCAGCAGAAGGAGATGAATGATGAGCTTTTAAAGAGAATCACAGACAATAAGGCTCAGCCTGCTGCTCGCAACTTTCGGGTGGAACATTCTACCAGAACGGCTCCGATAAACTGCCAGTCCCAGTCCTTTGAGGTCCATGCCTGGCTCAACGCCAAGGGCTTCTCCAGGCCGTGAGTAGCACTTCACTTGCTTGTGCACATGTGCGTGTCTGCATGTATGTAGCACAGTGAGCTGAAGTATTGGAAGCTCAATCAGAGAAACATGAACATGAAGACACTTTTTTGGGACATAAATAGCACAGTCAATAAAAACATCTCTTTAGGAGATTCTATTAGCAGTGCACATAAACTTGGCTATTCCAAATAAACATCATCAGAAGCTGGTAACAGACATATATATATACCTTTGCATGTAGAATGATCCCTTCAGTAAGGGAAGTAAGTAAGTAAGTAAATTGCTTTCAGTAATGATACTGATCAAATCCATTCCCATGCATGGAAATCAGTTGCTTGCAGTTGGTTGAGGTTAATCTGACATGTTTGGACTTGAAATTTGAACTAAAAATGCTTGCTTAGCAACTAAGAATATTACTGCAGTTGCAGTTATTTACAGTGTTTATAGTGTATGACAGACATCTAGACATTAGTGTTTCCCTGCATCTAAGTTACACCACACGTGCCTGCAAATGTTGAGCAATCTCAAACAGACTTCATTTTTTAGGGATAAAATTATGTCATGCAGTATCAGAAACTACATAATCAAGTATATTTGAGATTATTTAACAGCTTGCACTGACATCTTTACCATGTAAATTAGCTTTTTTAACCTTGATTAACTCTATGGTTATGCTGTTGGAGCTGTGGAAGTCACCATTCTCTTATGTAAAAGTGTTATTGTGCATGCTGCGTCAGGGTGGTGGACTGTCTGGGCATTCTGACCGGAGAACAGCTCTTCTCTCTGAGTAAGGATGAACTGAGAGCAGTGTGTGGTGACGAGGGCTCGCGGGTCTTCAGCCAAGTCAGCGTGCAAAAGGCCCAAATAGAGGTCAGTCAGTCCTCAATCAGCTTCATTGTTAGAGCTAAATCAACAACACAAAAGCTCATGTGAACGCACAGACTGTGAACGCATGTCTAATAAAGACAAACATGCTTCCTAAACACCTCTGTTTTTGCTCTCTCTCAGAGGAGCTTTGGAAACTCGGAGCTGGAGGAAGTCATGAGGCGACGGCAGCAGGAGGTGGACGCTTTTACTTGGGACTGATTGCCTTCATTCTGCCTGTCAGTCAAAACGCAACTCTATTCTGTCCTTGCAGCTCTACTGCTCACCTAACACACTCTCCTATTCACTACAGTGAGAATGAATAACTGTCATTCGCCTCAGTGTAGCGTACCAGATCTAACACCGAAGGTTGAATTAGGCTGCATGGAATGAATTTTAAAGTTTGTTTATGCTAATCCAGTATAATTTATTCCTATCTATTTGCACTGAATATCCTTGGAAGAGGATTATATGTATATAATGAAGTCCACATATTTCCTCCTCTGCACTTCTATAAAAATGTAAAAGAAAATTCACCCTCAGACGCTCATAATAGCTCTGATAAACTGTACCTTACCATAGGACTCTCCGGTGTGACACCCAATAAGGGTGCTTGTATTAACACAAACATTTAAGCACAGTTGTGGTGTCTTTTAAGGGGTGTAATGATGCATATATCACATTTGATTAGATGTTTTATGTATCGTTTTTTAGTTCTATAAAGCATTAAGGTGGGGTCTGCACGTTGTGTGGAAAATGTGAGGTGAAGGTTTATTCTTTTCTTCCAGGAGGTTCACAATAGGGGTTCGCACTAACACGGAATCTCGTGGCGTCTCCGTGTTGCTAAGCAACAATATCATAACTGTCAATCAGCATACAACCCTCTTAAAAAGCATGGAGCAGCTAAAACCAAGTTAAACTAAAATATGTTCTTTATGATCTGTCAAATCGTACTCTAAGACTGCAGCCATCACTGGAGACCTCAATAATGATGTAGGGCAGATGATTTTTTTTTTCAATGCAAGGTGATTTGCAGCTGGATGGAGAACAGAAATCATCAAGTCATATCTCTCCCACTAAAACAAAAGAAGAAAAGCACCTGGGCCAGCAAAAGTGTGACACCTCCCCCAACTGCAAACAATCTACACTGAGCATTAGAGGGGAATTCCATCCATCTTTGAACATTTCTGCAACAGTCTAGTCAATGAAATATATACCTACATACAACTGAGTTTGTATATATTATGTTATTAAGAAAAAGAGAATTCTTTGGGAATTATTTTGCCTTAGAATTGCCTCATCTTAACTTAAAACTATCTATAAATATCTCAGCAATCAGGCAATATACTCCTAATCATTTCATGTAATAGGTTTCTGTGAGTTAACTTTTAAAAGCATTAAACAATTTTAATGTCTGGTTACTATAAAAAACTCCAGTGTTTCTCTAGAAAACAAATTTCACTTCAAATTTTGGAAAAGCGTTATGCTGAAACATTTTACTGAAATTCCTCTTTGACTAGTGCAAAAAAAGCGATTCTTATCAAACCTTTGAAACAATGGAGGCAAATGCGTTATTGTTTCAATGTTCAAACAAGTTCGTGATATACATTGAGATGGTTACTTTTTTTTTTTAAAGAGACCTCCTAAATCTTGATGCTGAGTCTTTCAGCGTTGTTAAATGTCAATCAGCGATTCTCAGTCCCCTTAAGACCTCCTGTTTTCTGCTCCCTTGTCTTGCAGTTAGTTGTTCTTCACGGTCTGGGAAGAGGAACCTGACACTCATACTCTTTAAGCCATAAAGATGGCATTCAGCCCTTACAAAAACCTCAAGACTGAACGTCTTTAGTTCTGACTGGCAGCTTCCTCGCTTTCCCCGCAGTGGACACGCAGCTGTGGTTTTCACTTTGTCACATTGCTTTAGTTCTCAGCTAGATGGTGAACGCATCGGTGTGTATTGTTCCGTGTTCAGAATGAGTCCGAGTGATCTCTGTCGCTTCTTTTATGCACCCTGTCACCAAAGCTCTCAACCGGAGGAGCGAGAGGAAGTGGTCACATGTCGTCAGTGCGATTCATGGCGAGAAGCCATGAAGAGAACATCAAAGCAAGGATAAATATCCAGTTCAGTGGAGTGCACTGCAGAACAATGCCTATACTGCACATGCAGTGAGCTTAATACTTTAAGGTGCAACAATTCTATATGGTTTGCTTGAACGGATTCAACTAATCCACAACTGCAGTCAGAACTTCACACACACGCACACAGACACATACACACACACACAACCTGTTTTGCACAAATTCTGCTCAGTCTAGTACTCTTGTGTAAAGACATGGTATAGCATATATTCAAAGTATGTGTATTCATGTATGTATGATGTATGGAGTGTCTGGCATCTATAGTTCTGTTTTGCAGAGAGTTAACCATTCTGCACTGGACTGAACATTGTGTGAAAATGATATTATTAAAAGTTTTTCGAAACTAGCAAGTGTTTGTTGGGACATACCACTTTGTTTCAATATGCTTTTTGCCATATATATATATGTGCAGGGCCCTGCAGCCCCAAAGCCTGAGTTGACTGGTCCCCAGGACAACTAAGTTTGAGTAACGCTGGTCTATACTACGCAAGCTATGATGAATTTCTCCTTGATATTTCAGTGACTTTTAAAAAAACCTGTCTCGGTGTCTCCGTCGGGGGGGTGGGGGTGGGGGGTTGTGTGTGTGATTGTCGGGGGGGGAGGGTTGGATCTCGCATGGTTTACGCCAAGATTACAATGACATTAATGGTGTTAAAAAAAAAAAGTAATCTATGCCCACCTCTCTATATATATATCCCGCACTTTTTGCGGGAGTTATCAAAGAGCATAGTGTATATTGAATAATAGTGCATAGTGAAGAACCGCGTTGCTGTGTCTTGGTAAAATAATGCCTAAAAAAATGTCTATTTTTATAGTGTAAACCCTAAATATGCCCCCAAATATGCTCCCAGAACACTTTTTGTGTTAAACTCAGTTTAATGAATTACCCTTAAAGAAAATGTAAAGGTAAATAAAAAATCACAATCAGAAAACTTTATTGCTTAAAAATCCATTAGCATTAGCAGTTAGCATTAGCAGCGTGCAAAGTCTTGTTCTTGTTCCACACCAGGGTTAAGCCCCTAAGCTCCAAGCGCAATTTCTCCGTAGTGCAATCACTCTGACACTTCAAACTTCACAGTTCCATTGATCTCCAGGAGACCTTTCCAACGAGCCCTCATTTCTATTTTTAGCCCAAGTAGAACAGTGGTTCCAATACTTTTGTCCAGCGACCTTCCAAGTTGCATATCTCGGTGAATAAATTAGAGGTGAATACGGGTGTATCTTTATATTTTCTTTTAGGGTAATGCATTAAACTGAGTTTAAAATGAAATTAAAGTGTTCTGGGATCATATTTGGGGGCATTTTTAGGGTTTACACTATAATAATAGGCATTCTTAGGCATTTTCTTTGCCAAAACACAACACAAATACCCTTTTTTATCAATGTTTGTGGTTCTTCACCATATTATCATACCAGATTTCCAGACAAATGAGAGAAGTAACCCTGAAAATGCAAATATTTAAGTTAAAAGTAAAAGAAAAAGATCTTACAATTTTTGTAGATTGCCCCCATTTTGCTCTGGTTTCCCTGTAAAGAATATTATATTATAACAATAAAGTGTTTTTGGAGACATACAGCTTAGTTTCACAGGTAAATACATACACACACACACACACACACACACAGGTATAACAATATTTCTGGGGACATGTACTTTTACGTGTAATATCCACCCCCCCCCACACACACACACACACACAAACAATTCTTTTGCATGACCAGGGCAATTACTCCAATCCTTTTCTACTGAAAAAACTCTTACATTAATCCACCATATGACAGTGATCTAAGAGCTAAGTAAAAATGGAACAGATTTAAAATGGTCAATGATAAATCATTGAGGTCCGCTCCAAACGGCTCGCCAATTAGTGAAAAGGTATTAGTGTGCATATGAGATATGAACGATGATAAATAAAAGTTCCTCCCTGTCATGAACCCAATCAAGTTAATAATTCAGAGAGTAATATCCAGCAACATATTTCAGAATTTTTGCTACAGCGTTAGTATTCATTTGTTTTGCCACAGTGGGGTGACGAACAGGGGACCATCAAAGAAAATACCATTCGTTTGACATTTTACTGTGACAAAGTAAACAGCCATAACTTCAGATGGATCTGGCATTTTGAAGAACCATCATGGGGGATGGCTGCTGCTGTGTGTGTGAAAAAGTGTGTGTGCGTGTGTGCACGCACAGAGAAGGCTTTTCTTCCTGGACGGACAACTAAATCTGCGTATCACTCACACACTCGCTGTTCGCGCTGCAGGAGAGCGAAGCTGGCAAAGTTCTGCTCAGCTCTCTCTGGGCTGCACTCAGTGGGGAGGCACTTAAAATAGAAGACACTGACATGCATGGGGGCACCTCTGGGGGGGTTGAGAAAGAACAACCGTGATGGAGACCAGCGCCCTGATAACAGCTCCCACCCCTCCTGCAGCCTCGCCTTTTAATGCGAGCGTCAGTTTGCACAGCACATCCCATTCATGAGCGGGAATGAAATATTAACGCTTAATCGATAATCTATTCAAAAGCACATGTAGCACATGCGCTCCACAAGCGTTTCCTGGGGTGTGGATTAGCACGACACAATAAAGCAGAATTTAAGCCTGAGATACAGCAAAGTAATGTGTCACTTAGAGCAGAGAGGATAAAGCGCATGCATAAGCAGAAAGTGAGCTGACAATATCAAGCAGAATTACTGCTGAAACTCCTTTTTTCCCCTCTCGTGTTTGTTCATAAGGATTACAAGACATTCAGTCATTTGAAACGCGCTCTGGAATATTTTGCCAATTTTTCATCCGGTATGAACAGAGGAAGGAGAGAGAAAAAATCTCAGATTCAGAGAGAAATTACAATACCGAGTCTTGTATGATTTAGATTCAGCCTGCAAAGTCTGCAGACTCAAAGGTGAAAAGAGGCCCGTTATCAGCCTTTTTATTCCTCAAATGACATTTTCCCCCTCCTCGCAGACATTTGAGATGTGCCTGCTAATCGCTATTAACTACACGAGTGCCCTTTTCTTTTGGCCTGACCTCGCTGGCATTAATAGATCTGATTAGATCAAATGTCATTCCACACGTATGTAATTGAATTATTTTGCTGTGTCCCTCCCGACATCTGTAGCGACTCATTTTCTTTCTCTTCTTTGTAAATCACCCAAGACTTCAATTTAGATTTGCATCTCCCTGCTTTGGGCAGAGAAAGGGAAAGACATTGATCCACTTAGCTCTCTTAGCATTCAAGAGCGTCTTGTAGCTCACGCACACACACACACACACACACACACACACCCTCACACATATAGGGATTGATTTGGAGTGTGGAAAGCCTCTTTATATGTAATCTTTAAAGAATAAAGTGTCACCATGCATGCAGTATTATCTATATGCGATGGTGACACAGTCAGAACTCAAGAAACTGAGAAGATGGTCAATGGCCATTTTGCTCAAGGCTAATATATAAAGATAGCCATTTAATCCAAGTGAGAGGAGACAGATCAAGTTAATGCAGCCTGTCACATCCTCTCCATTTCAAGACAAGCCAGTTCAATGTAAAAAGCCCCAAAGCAAGAGCACTTCATCTGTTTTAGAGCCTATCAAGGGGCTGCTAGTTGTTCCCCTACAACAATCTATTACTTCTGGTCCAAGTGTAACTATCCAACAGTAGGCTGGAGTTACTGCAATAAAAGTGCTAGATGTTGTGCAAAATGTTTATCTCTGTAAATTGGTGATAGTAAGCTGCTTTAGGTCAACCACAGTAGGCCTGTTTCAGTCATTGTATGGTCACATCACAATTATTTGAGATCATTGCAATTATTTGGTTTGTTCATGATCATTTTCCAGAGGCATTTGGTTTTACAATTATATTGTATCACAAGCAACGTGTAAATTAAGATTTTCATTCATTAGGATGAGACAGATAAATGTATGAATAAAGCTTAGTATCCTGTATCTCTAAAATGGTAACTTTACAGGAAAATATCATCCTTTAATTACACAGTAAAAGTTCTTCAAGATTAATATTGGACATTTCTTGTGTTCTGTTCAACATGAAAGAGAACACGTAGGATTTGCTTGCTTGATTCGGTAGTTCTAGGCAGTTGAAATACACATCAGTTACAACACAGTTAGATACAAATATAGTGAGGAACCACAATGCATAATCAGTATGCACTATACTCGATGCATGAAATGAACAAAAAAGACAAGAAATCCATTGATTGCTACTTATAAAACAACTAATCATTACTAATCATTAGCTAGAGCATTATAATTAAAAATAGCCTTCAGTTGCTCACTGAAATGTCTAAAAACAGCGCTATTCTTCCATGTTGAACGTGTTCCCAAGTTGCTTCAGTCTAATTTTGAGGAGAGAAATTATATTCCCAGAGACGTTTCCTCTATACATTTTTTTTGCAAACAATGCTACGCTCCCATGGCTCCAGGTTACCTTAAAATAGAGCATCCATACCTCTCAGGTATTTTGAAGAATACATATTCTGACATATTACTTTTATTTTTGTATGATGCACTATATCTGTAGATCATATACGTAAATGCTATCGGAAATTGGTTTCGGGATGTGCTGCTTCCAAATAGATTCCCTTATTCCCTTCCCATCCTGGCTGTACATAAACTATATGGACAAATATCGAGACACCTGACCATTACACCAACATGGGCTTTAATGACACTGCAATCAAGTACACAGACTTTAATATAGAGCTGGTCCCCCTTTACAGTTATAACAGCTTTCACTCTTCTTGGAAGACTTTCCACAAAATTTTGGAGCTTCTGTGAGAATTTGTATCCAATCATTCTGTACAGCATTTATGAGGTCAGGCTCT
The DNA here is from genome assembly GCA_037974565.1 of Clupeocharax schoutedeni. Classification (NCBI taxonomy): domain Eukaryota; kingdom Metazoa; phylum Chordata; class Actinopteri; order Characiformes; family Alestidae; genus Clupeocharax; species Clupeocharax schoutedeni. The sequence goes on from JBBPDH010000018.1 coordinate 12,376,676, forward strand.
GATGTTGAAAGTCAAGGCCTGGCTCACAATCTCCTCTCCATTTTAACCCAAAGGTGTTAGATGCGATTGAGGTCAGGGCTCTGTGCGCGCCAGTCAAATTCTTCCATACCAAACTCATCCAACCATGTCTTTATTGACCTTGAATTATGCACTGGGGCACAGTCACACTGGAATAAAAAAAAGGTCTTCCTGAAACTTCCTAAAAAGTTGGAGGCATGGCATTGTACAAAATGTTTGGTATGCTGTAAGGGTGAGTGTATTCCAGCTGAAGAATTCTTGCCTCCAGAATAACCTTCACTGACCTCATGCTCCTTAACCATGACCACGGGAACTCTTTCAAAGGTTTCCTTCTTTAATCAAAGGTAGCTAGATGGATAACTAGAATTCATTAGAACTGGAAATAAGAGGTTAGGCCTGAAGGGCCTCTGTTAAGTCTTTTAGCCAGACTGACAAGGAGTGGGTAGAATTTTATTCATGGCTAGACAGAAATTGGTTTCAGTCCTAATCTGGTCTTTTTGTTTCTTGTGTAAAATTTGAGCACACAGTTTCATTACCAGTCGGTTTCACATCATTGGCCATTTGGATGATTAAACAAAACCAGTAGTTTTGTTGTGGCTGAAATAATGAAGTCACTTGCCTATCACATGGTATACATCTCTGCTTCTGATAAGCCAGGCTTATTATCATGCAAAGGAGTTTTTCCTTGGAAATCTCTAAAGGCTTTTTGAAAGAAAAGAATCATCAGCATGCTGAGATTCTCCTTTTTAGATTCACAAATACCATTTGATTTCCACGCAGGATAAATGAAATTAGATTTCAGATTTTGTTTAATATCATTCCTTTAGTGTTGGGGCATTTCAGCCGAAAACTCTATCAGCCAGACGCTGCCGATTCAATCTCGATCTGTTCCATCAGCGCATTCGAATGAGAAACATTGTTGGCAAAAACAACAAGTTTTTCATTCTCTCAGAGCGAAATCTAACTGGCCTGAGGAACGCATGCGACAGAGCAAGGCCCAACTGTCGAAGCTCAGATCCCTGCACGAACCAAAGCAGGGCCAGTGGCTGATGTAATTCTCAGAGAGATTGTCCCACAATCCTCAGCTTTCCAGGAACAAATCCTGCTCATCTGCTATGGGGAATCCTCCACTACAGTTGTCCAGTTATCTAACACACACACACACACACACACACACACACACACACACATATATACACAATTGCAAGTCCTAGGCCAAAAGTTCCTAGGAGATGTGAGAGGAAAAACCTTGTTACCAAGTTGAGAATTCTTAGGCACCAAAGTTACATTTCAAAGACTACAGTGATTCAGAAGAGGCGAGGAAAATGGATTAGACTCTTCCTCTCCACAACTCAGATGATGTGTGTATTGCAAAGCTGCACTCCTATCTGGAACATATATATTTTTTCTTCCTTTGCTTCCAGAATTTCCCAGGAAATCTCTTTAAAAGGGTTCTGGGGACACATTTATAGATTAAAAAGACTTACAACTATTCCGAAATAAGTAAACCCAAAAACTTGTGAAGACTTTTTTGAAGTCGTCAGATTTGGACAAATCAGAATGACATAATATTTGCTCAGAATTGTTTTATGAATTGTTTTATATTCTGGCCAGTATGTGCTGTGATTTTACGATGATTGCTCCTCTTTGCATGTGAGAGTATTCGTGCACATTCGTACACTAATTAAAAGAGCAAACTTTAAAGTTAGAAAAATACTGGGCTAAAGTCATAAATCCAACAGACAATACAGGTGTTAAAAAATCAGCGCTGACCATATAAATCCAAGATAAGTGCACAGCTACACTTGCAAAAATATGGATGCTTGAAAAGGTTCTTTATGTGGTGGCAAAGAAGAATGACTTATGGTTAATGTAAATACATTTTTGTAAAAGTTTTGTAAATATAATACAATATGAGGGTCTTCATTTACAGAAATGACTGGGACACTATTTTCTATGTAGTTTCAGCTGGTTTTGCTTCCTGCGTGCACAATGCATTCCGCACATTATTGAAAAACTGAGAAGAGCGGGCTAAGACTGATTTCTCTCTCTCTCTCTCTCTCTCTCTCTCTCTCTCTCTCTCTCCCTCAACCTGTAGAGAGTGGGTGATGATGAGAATTTGGACAGTGTTCACTGTGTGCAGATGGTAGTCCATAATGAGTTTCTGGCCAAACAGGACAAGGCGAATCCAAACAGCTCTGAGATTCATTCTCTAAGCAGCCCAGCTAGCCAGATCATAAAGATGGTGAGTGGGAGCACTCAGCAACTCAATACCAGCCTGGTGGAAATTTGCATTTTCACAAAAGCAGTGGCAGTGTCAATAATACACATGCGAGAGTTCCACACCTCTACCCACAGCAAACCAGTATGGTCTTGTTTCTGCAGCAACGAATATAAGAATAATTATTCTCCCATCTTTCGTCTGGCATGTATTTTGCCTAAACCTCTAAACCTCTGTAGTGCTTTGCTGTAATACACAATGCTCCACTGAGCGAGTGCGAGTCTAATGGTTTTTTATTTCACGCTATATGTCATTCTCCTCTCCAGCTGGATTTATTGTTCTCTCTTTAAATCCAAATCAAGTCTCTCAATTTGTTCTGCGGAGATTTATTAAAAATGAATGGGCATGAATTATACAGCCAGTTCTTTGTGTCATAAGGCAGGCATTCGTGACAAATGTTCTTGTCTCTCCTGAGTGTGCGATAATTATGACAAACTGACAAAATATCATAACTCACATCACCTCTTCAAATTTCTGCACTAACGCATTAAGTGATGAAATGTCATCGTGAACCATCGCGGTGGCTCATACAACAGCAATTGTTCATTAGTCTGATAAAATATCCCCAACATTTAGGCGCCGTTAAACTGATCTGGTACAAAATGGACCGTACATGCCTCATCACATTGTCACCTTTCCACTACTTATCTAACATATGGCATGGAATATAATATTGTACAGATGTGTGTTTTCATCTGATTTTATGTGGAAGTCAAATGAAATATGAGGTTTATTAGTTTCTCAGCTCTTTCTGCTTTATTATTCTGCCATGACGATGAAGTATGGAGCATACTTTGTGTGTGTGTGTGTGGGGGGGGGTGTTCGTTTAACGCTCCTATCATTTAACATGCTAATAGCAAACAAGGAAAGAGCAGGAAATTAAAAGTCGCATCAATATGTGAGAGAGGCTTTCCACACAAAATGCATTTTTGCTAGCCTCTATTCTTTCCATGCTACAGTATAAAGCTGGAGGGCTGTATGCTGCCACAACTTCTTTTATCCTTGAGGAGTGGGGCAAAAGGACCAGTAGCCTGCAGGTTGGGCTTTCTTATTCCTGGGCACCATGTAGCTTTTTTTTCTGTTCAGCTGTAACAGTGGAGTGTGACATGGTTGGGGGTGTGTGTTGAGTTTTGTTTATTGCATCTCTCCAGAAGTCCAGGCCATTAACATTAACAAAAGGCAAATCACTGGCTGGAGGCACATATGCATGGTAATCTATTTTCTCACACATCAAAACAAGGACCTAAGAAACAATAGCTTGCTGTGCACACGAGCATGTGCATAAACGTCTACATGACTCAAAGCGAACCAAATGAACAGGAAACAGGTGAAAGAAATAAGTTGTCAAGGCAAAGCTGGAGTGATGCAGGGGTGGAGCAAAGAAAGAAAAAAACAACATTTTATTGCTAGGCGTACAATGTTAACTGTAATTTTACACAGAGGAGCCAGGGTATGTACATGTTGCTGTGCTTCAGTTTATTTATATAGTTCAACATTGCTTCTAAAAACATGAAAGCTTTAAAAATTAGCTCTAAACATCGTCAATTCACACTTGAAGGTGTAGAAACGAGCAGCTACGAACATCCTTTATTCATCTGAACAGCAGGCACATCCATCAACACAGCACTATTTTTCCCCCCTTTTTCATTACAGTTGATGAGAGGAAGAACACAAAACACATTTGGGCCTTCTGCGCTCCATAAAGAATATAATCAATTCTCTATTATTGCATTCGGGAGGCTTGAGGGCTGTCAGGCTGCAGGAAAATGATATTGCTGGAGACTAGCCGAAGACAAATTTATGTGTGCAGCATTTGCGATGGCAAATGGGATTGGGCACCGTCCAGTTCGTGTGAGTCACATTACTGATGATGGATGACCTCTCTGTGATATGTCAACAGTGACCCCAGGAACATCACATGTCACTTTTGATGGCCCTCGCATGGGAACGTGCAACAGTAAAGGCCAGGGACACATATATTTCTCTTACAAGATTACAGATTTCAAACAATATGCCCCCATCAAATCCCCCTCGGATCTAACTGAGCACACATTAAACGTAGTTGCCCTGACATGTTGTAAATCTTCCTGGCATGTTTATACTTATTTTAACGCCACAACAACTGCAATAAAGAATGGCAGAATGGCAGCCTCTGAGGCAGTATTTCAGCAGGCCCGCGGATGTTGGTTTGATGATGGTCTCTATGGTGCCCTGTGAGATGCCACCGTTAATGAAAGCCAGCATAACCACCGGAGCCTGGAACATCAAAAGCAACTGGAGTTCCCTCTTCATGTTGAAAAATTATCAAGCACCGTCTAGAGACCCATTCACGCTCTTTTCTATAATTCATCACGTTTAACTTGATAATAGATGACGGTTATTCCATTCTCCCTCATCTCCCTCTGATTTTCCAGCAATTTCCTTTCTTTTCCTTTTGGGAAGTGGCGCGATGCCTCAGTGCGAAGAAATCAATACCCCAGAAAACAAGGAATGCTGACAATTTTATAGTGCAGCTAAGCTAATCTAAGACTGTGGGGCCATTCTATTAAACCAGAATATGACTCCTCCAGGGCCAACTTCTGTCATCAAACCCTAAACAGTAATTGGTTTATCAAAGGTTAATTGCTCAATAGATACCAGGCTGTTGGAGTTTAATTGTGCAATTAAATGCTCACACCAGAGCCCCGGGTTTGGAAATGGATGTTACCATTTGAATGAAAATATTATTTGGTGGCTGCAGGACTGATAACACTGCTGAACACTGAGACTACAATGCCCTCACACTCACTGGCTTCAGCAGGAGAGACAATGGACACAAGATCAGGCATACACACTTGCCAAAAAGAATAATTATATGTGACCAAGGTCTATTAATCTAAGTACAGTTTAAATGACTCATCATTCACTGCGCCAGGCTTCGCTCCACTATTTGCCTTTTGTGAAAGTCCTGCCTGCAATCAAAGAGAAACACACTGCAAGGCAATGCAATAAAGGAAGAATGATGGAAGCAAATTAGTCCTCATACACACACACACACACACACACACACACACACACACACACACACACACCCACACACACATATATATATATATCTGTGTGTATACAGTAAATGTTAGAGGAGATAAATCATCATAATGAAGTTCTCATGACTCTTAACCAGGTAATCAGATTCAACTAAAAAACAATCAAATTGAGAATTATTTTTTAATTTTAGAGGTAAAACAGCAGAACATCAGGATGCAAGCAGTTGCATCTCATATTATAAGTGTAATGGTGACTTCTAAGTGAAAAGAATTTAAAGATCTATTCATACAAAATGGCAAACATGTACAGTGCTGGTACCATTCGACATTACACTGAACATTATTTAAAAAAAACATCCCTTTTGAGAACCTCACAGTTTTACAAATGATTAACCTGCAATTATGTTACTAAACGTGTGAAACATATTCATAGGGGTGAGAAACTCAACAGACATACAGCAATGCACTGATATGATTACATTGGTCTAATTTTAAGATATTCATCTGGCTCACATGAAACAGACTTCTCATTTATCTCTCTCATACATCACTAGTGGCTCCTCTAATGATCATTAGGTCATCCACAGTGCAATCATCTCACATAATTGACCTTGAATTGTTGCTTGAAAACAAACATTCTTATCCATGCTTCATTTATAAGAGCATCCATCACAGTAATTAATCCCAAAGGAGAATTTAGTATGAGTGATAGAGCAGGGTATTGGATTGGCTGTCCTGCTGTGTGAATAAAGTCCATTGTTAGCCAAGTGATTACTGAAGCAGCCATTTTTCTCTAACATCTTGTGGCTGTGAGAAAGATATGATATTCATCGTCTTGAAATTTCTTCATTTTGCTTGTTTAATAAAGTGAACAACTTTTCCGCTCACTCTTGGATACAAATAAGGCGTTCAAATGAAAACAGAAACACTGGTGCTCCGTGTGAGGAACCAGCTGTGTTTACTGTGGTAGTAGAAGTGCAGTGAAATGCTTGACAGAGTGTCACAACTAACTGCTGCCACTTGCCACTGCTGCCACGATCTAATCCTGACCATCGTCAGCACAAAAGAGGTACAAGCGATTTCCATCTCCTGTGAGCGGGCCGTCTGTCAATCTGCCTATTCAAAAGGTCTCCGTCTCCCTCGGAGAGCCTGTTTCTTTCTCCCACCGCACACCCCTGCCTATAAGTGTCACTTCGGTTTAGATTTCACCACACACTCAGACCCTCACAAAAGAGCTCCCACCAAGGGTTCTGCTGGACCAAGGCATCCTGCTGTTTCATTAGCCCTCCAGAGTAGGAGCACTTTTAAAAGCATCTTCACAAACCACGGCTCCCTTTAAGCTCATTGAAGGAGTGCTGAGATGATTGTTTGAACACATTGAATGTTACTCTGGCAGACTGATTCTGTCAATTTATGCCAGGGTTAGAATGTATGTGTTGGAAATATGCCGAGGGTCCCTCCCGGGCTGCAAGAAAGGCACTGACCCATCGAGGCATGGACCTCTCCACAAACCCAGCCATCCACATGAAGTAAAAAAGTGATTCATCAGACCTGGCCATCGCCTTACACTGCGCCATGGTCCAGTTGTGGTGCTCCCATTCCCACTGCAAGCAGCTTTGGCGCGATCAAGAGACAACATTAAGGTGTAACAATGCATCAATACACCTGGTGTATAAGCAAAACCAGCTACTTTCCTCAATAGCAAAGTTTCTTATTTTAGAGATTTGGATATAAACAGACATAGTTCAAGAACAGCAATTCTAATTCTTCTGTAATCACCTGTCATTGTAGAAAGTTGAGTGCCCGGACAGCAGTGTGTGGGGAAGGTACCTCAGTTGGGCAACTGGCGTTCCTGAGATTCAAACCCATGTCCTTCCAATTACATGAGCAACTTCCTAACCACCAGGCCACCAGTCTCCCTGTTTGGTACCAAGACTAATGAAGAAGACACAGAAATGACCAATAATGCATTATTGAGAAAAATACTACCTCTTAACCAGAAAATTGATCTGAATCATTATAACATCTAGCAAAACCTAATCTGTCTAGACTGTTGGGCTGCCATTTGAAGGGAACATTGTTTGCTAGCTAGAATTTGCAGACTGTGAAACATTCAATATACTGCTGAGTACAGAATAGATGGAGTCAAGTCTCTCCAGCTTCATCCCTGAGTGAGAAAGAAACAATAGATCCAGCAAACACACACACACACACACACACACACACACATACATATGAACTTCTCTCACCACTGCGGCATTAAACGCTCATTTCTGACTCCTCCACATCACACTGTCTCACATTTATTTTTAGGCTCCCGTCTGGGAAGAATCTGGGAAGAACAGTACTGCGCCTTAAAATGATGGTACTTCTTTTGGTAAAACAACTGAGCAGGACTGCATAATGCAAACACTACTGTGGTTTTTAGGGTTGGGTTGCATGCAGTTTGATGCTAGATGCCATGTTGCCATATTTTGTACCAGGCGCAGCTCACTGTAGGAGCAACACTGACACGCTGACCTTTAGAAATGTTTGGCAATTTTTTTACCTATTTGTCTGTGTTGTTCAGCTTCCAGTGTAACAAAGTGCTATTTTTTTATGTAAATACTACATTCGAATTGTTAGTAACTAGGAAAAATGGGTTCCATCCAACCCTTAGATCACCAACCATTGTGAACACTTTAAAATGTGTTCTAGGAAGCCCAAATATTTTACTCTCACTAAACTAGTATGATAACACTTTTTACAGTCCTTTACATTCTTCAGTTGAAACCAGAAGTTTACTTTCACTGTATAAAAACGACCTTTCTCACTGTCTGACATTAAATCAGACTAAACTCCTGGGTCAGTTAGGATAACCAAAATGATTTCTATTAGCGACATGAAAGAATAATGAGAGAAGTTTTCTAGAGAATTTAATTTTTGTCAAATGCAGTATTTGGCAGAATTGCCTTTGGCAGTATTTTGCCTGAGATGCTCCCCACATTCAAACAAACTGTATAACTTGGGTCAAACATTTTAGATCTGTCTCACAATACTGGAACTCTACCAGACAGAACTGGTTTAACCATGTCTTGCTCGCACTTGCCTTTTCAGCTCTACCCACAATTTTTCTATGGGATTCTATGGGACTTTCTTAGGCTTTGTGATGGCCACTCCAATACATGGTCTTAAGCCACTGTGAAACTACTTTGAGGTTAAGCTTAGGGTCATTGTCCATTTGGACTACCCATTTTCATCCAAGCCTTTACTTTCTGGCTGATGTCTTCCGATTTTGTGAAGCACACCAATCCCCCCTGCAGCAAAACTCTTTCACAACATGATGCTAGCACCACTGTACTTCACAGCTGGTATTGTGTTCCTAAGCTCGCAAGCTTCCCCCTTTTTCATCCAAATGTAAGAGCAGTAATTATTACCAAACAGATCACTTTTAACAGTTTCATCCGACCACAGTACAAGTCTACAAAAATGAAGGTATTTGTCCCTGTGTGCATTTGCAAACTGCAGTCTGGCTTTTTATGTTGCTTTTGGAATAATGGCTTCTTCCAAGCTGAGTTGCTTTTCAGCCCATGTCAGTACAGGACTTCACTGTACATACTGACACTTACCAGCTTCAGTCAGCCTTTTCTCAAGGTGATTTACACAGTTCCACAAAAACACAATCTCGGGGACACAGAACCTGTCTCCTTCCTGAGCATTATGATGGCTGGACATCCCCACTGTGTTTATTCTTGTGCATAACGTGATGACACCTTCAGGCATCTGAAAATTGTACCCAAGGATGAACCAGATTTGTGAAGGTCCACATTTCGCTTCCTAATATCTTGGCTGATTTCTTCTGATTGTCACACAAAGAAGCAAATATTGTAGATTAACTTATCTGAAGCTTCCAAAGCCATGACATCATAATTTGGGCCCAAATTTAAGGCATAGTATTCTTAGTGTATGTAAACTTTTGACTATGATGAAAATAATTTTTAAAAAAATCTCTAAAGAATTCTCTCTCATTAGCTTGTAGCTCATGGGAATAATTTTAGTAATTCTAACTGAGCTACAATAGGAGAAATTTAGTCTGATTTGATGTCAGACAATAAGAAAAAAAGTTATGTGTCTTTTTATACAATGTATGTAAACGTACCTAATCTACTGTAAATTTATGCAGTTTGTCTCAACAGTGTAAATGTGAAGTATTTTGTTTCAAGTCAGTTGAACTAAACTACACTGAAATGCCCAACAGGTTCTAGATAATAAATGGGTACGTGTGAAATAGAAACTTCAGAGTACTGTATAATGTTTTTGAGAATTGCTGGGTAAATACCAAGACGGTCTAACTAAATTACTGTCATGACTGGTGGCACACAGAAGTGGAGATACAGTTGCCAGAGCAAACCACAGATATTTATTGTATGTGAACAGGAGAACAGGAGTGAGAAGGTCATACTTCACTCTGGCTTGTACTCACTAGCTCACAGCAACATCTACAATCAAAACAAAAGAGTCTCTGAGCTTGTGTGTGTGTTGTTTCTAGCTCCAACCATAAATGCACGGCCAGATGCTTGTTACGTCAGACCTCCAGGTTGGAGAGAACTCCTATTTAAGGCTGATGGGGGGCGGGGGGAGAAGCGACGAGTGCCAGTCACGCTAAGCATGATGGTGAACAGACAAAGCATTTTGGGTCAGGCTGGGTTTAAATAGAGCGAAAGGAATTCAGAACAGGTGAATCAAATAATCACAGCAGAAGAAACCAGAGCTGAAATAATGACGGAGGGGGGTTTGAAAACAAGGCACTGCATGAAAATGAAATGTCACATTATATCTTTAAACAGATTAAAGATACAGTGAAATATATCATAATTGGTCAGCAGAAACACACTAATACTGAACTTGACTGTAAAATCACGTTTTAGGAAAATGTTAGGGGAAATTGCTTATGTTATAATTGCACGGACACACAATAGACAAGAAATAAAAGAAATTAAATCTGTATGAAATATAAAAATATGCTCAATAGAAAATATACTATGTAATATACACAAATGCTGGGTATAGATATACTAATAGTTAAGTGAATGACTAAAAACACAATAGGTGGTTTGGACTATGTTACTTCAAGTAGTAGAGATCAGTCATATATGAGGAATACTGACATAAGTATATAACGTACACATTATATATGACTTTACTGAATGTCTTTTTTGTATGGCATATCCTCATATACCAACCTGCTATAGGGTATACTGTCTTTTGCTGATTGATGTTCCAGCTTAAACATGGGGCATTACAAAAACATTTAGCATTATTTAGATGTACCACCTTATATAATAATTATTGTAAAATATTGTAAATTTGTTTGTAATTATCAGTGTCTTTTGTTTGTTTAATATCTAGAACATATTGCACATTACATTGTAACTTAGCTACACTGTATGGTATGTCACCACCATTGCCTAGAACTAAAGGGACTTTTAAGGTACTCGTATCATGACAACCCTCCTTACAGCCAGCACATGGCACATCTGATTCAAACCATACACCTCTAAGCAGAGCACCTTTTCACCAGGTACACCCTCAAGGGCCTGCCAATAGTGCTTAAGCAGTTCTAGCTCAGACTCAGTAATAGAGAAGCAACCCTTTAGGATCAGAGTAATTTAACATAGCTCTCTATAGGCAGCTAACCATTTGCCATGGTGCTTGCAGGGATACACTTGATTGCGTTTTGCTGACTCGACTGTAAGCAGCCCCTTCTCTCATGTTCTATTCACTGCTACACGTCCTTTAACTGCTTCTTTGACTGTAGCCTGTGCTTTTTTTTCTTCTTCCCCTCATTTCTATCAAGACAGTTATGGCCTAAGTGAAAGCATGAATGTTATAAATGCATGTTAAAATGTTCCCTCGGGCACTATTATAGAACCAGGTCGCAGGTTATCTACACCTGCATACAGCCCCATTACATGCGCCCTCATAATGTCATAAATGCGGGAGATGTTCTGGGGTTTTAAAACACAAGTGTTATTCAAAGTTTTGGAGGTTTTGCACTTGTCTGCCATTAATAACTGTCTTTCTTGCTCCTCCAGAAGCAGAACAGACTTACATAAAGAGTACTTTTAAGTAAATCAAATATGATGAAGTATGAATCCTGCCTTTCTGCTAAAATGCCATAAGGGAGAAGGAATTGCAGCGAGTCTCAAATGCATAACAAGCTGAATAGCAAGTACTACTTAAATAGTCAACTGCACACATGACTTAGAAGTACAAAGGCACTTTGTACACAATCTAGCCCAGGTTGTTTTGAAAAAGACGTGGGTGTGCAAAAATAGTCATAGGAAGGCATAAACAGAAGATTCTTTTTCAGCTAAAGAGAGGACACACACTAATGTGCGGGCTTCATCTTCGCAGACAAATTCTTTATTATAAGGCACAGGCTCCCTAGGAGTGGCTGTATGTTATCAGCCCTCATCAAAGACACTGTCAAGAAAATGTAAAACTGGGACTTGCAGGGGCTGCCTGAGATGCTCCCCACATTCAAATGAGACAGCCTTATTAATTCTTCAAAAGCCAGGCAGCTTCCTTTTTTTCCCCAGACTAATTTTGGCACATTTAAGAACCATAAAAGCTCTGTCAACCTCAAACGCACGCAAATGAACTGAAAGTCCACTTCCATATGAGCTGCTCTTTGCCACAATTCAACCTGCAGCATGTGAAGCCGGTTTTCAGTTGACAGCAGTACAAGCCAGTCTATTTTAAGCAAGGTATCACAGAAAGATTTAAAATATGAGGTCAATAAGGCAAATCAAATATGATGTCACACATAAATTATGAAATAAATCATATAAAGTATATATATATATA
>JBBPDH010000018.1:12400656-12413336 GCA_037974565.1 Clupeocharax schoutedeni
CATGTTATTACTGCATATCATTCATCAAAATAGAAGTTTTATTTCATAAAGTTGATTTCAAAATGGATATGCATTTTCTGCATTTTGTGTTTTTCAGTTAAATAAAAGGCTATTTTTGCTACATATTTAAACATTGAGGATTCTTTAAAAAAATGTCAGTCTTGTCTCGTCTCGTCTCGTCTCGTCTCGTGGGAAAAGCGTCTCGTTACACCCCTTTTTTCAGTCAATTAAATTGGCAGGGGTGATAAGAAATTGTCAACTGAATTAACTGAACTGAGGAAAACTGCATCAATGTTTTCTAAAAAACACTATTATGTGGAAACTTCAAATATCATGGCGAGTAGAGAGGCTGCGTCTTTAGCACCTGAGACAGCGGAGGAAGTCTAGGAGTCTCTCCAGTGATCCTAAAGATTTTTACTCTGGTGCTGTAGAAAATAGACTGACTCAGAACATCACCTGCTGGTTTGGGAGCAGCTCAGTACAAGTCTTTTAGGGAATACAGAGATCTGGGCATGGAAACGCCAGGAGATGCAGGGCCAGAGCAATCAGCTTCACCTGAGACTCGTCTCATTCCAGTAACTGTCCGTTTGACCTGCTGAAATCTGGTTAACGCCTCAGGAGCATTATGGCCAAAACAGAAAGGTCTAGGAGGTGCTTAGGACACAACACTAAAACTTTAACTGAACTCTAGCTCACTGTATCTCACTTAAGACTATACATCAACCAGCAAACTAGCACACTGCACCATACTGCACAGATATTCTATTACATTGTTTCTGTATAGTTTACTTACCTTTTATTGATTTTAATTTGAATTATCTGATAACTTTATTGAACATCTTGTACTTGTATAACTATGTATCTCACCAATCATTTTGAATCTTTAGTCTTGTGTACCGTGAGATACCAGACAACAGTTGCTCTGTTTTTCAACAATTAAACCTAATGATTTGACCCTCATAGAAGGTTGAAAGCCTCACCATATCTCACCTGAAGGCTAACTTGATTTGCTGTGAGGCTGAAAACAGGTAGGCTCACTAGCACTTGTTTGAGATCCTGCTTAGATAATGCTAGATAAATGTTTGAAATGTTCTAGATTTCAAAACCTTAATATGGAGCCGGAATACCCTTAAATTCACAGTGCAATCTCACAAAAAGAACAAATACCATACAAAACTATAAACCCCACCAGTCTTATGTAACAAATTACAGACGTCAATCTCACATGCTCTGCACCGATCGAGTACACATAAGAATCCTAAGAGCATCGCCCCTTATTCCCTCATGTCTCAAAGCACGAATGTGTCTCACTGTCACATTTCTTTCTCTTTCTCTACCTTCTACCTTTTTCAGGAATGCTAGTACTATTTCAAAGCCTGACTGCTTTGAGAGCGCCTCCAGGCCCCCATCTTTCCCGCTCCCTTTCTCCCTCCCCCCCACTCACTCTCATTCTCTTCTTAAAGCTAGGGCCCAATGTGAGCATCTCAGGGAAGGTGCCTCTGCTTCAGCTCCTCAAACCAAGTCGAAAAAAAACAAACAAAAAAACAACAGCTCCAGTCGATTCTACAATGCAGAGTGGCAATGAGATCTTTTGATCAAATGTCAGGTGATGACAGATGATCTGCATTAATCTCTTCCTCTCTCTACTACCCTCCGTCACTCTCTTTGCCTGCTGAGCATGGGGAGGCAAGCGTAGCTCATCAGCTCAGAAAGCAAGGCAGCACCAAAAGGGATTGCTTAGTTTCACTTCTTATTTTCTTTCCTGCTGGCTCCACGCCGCCGTACTCCATGAGGACTCCTGTGTTACATCAGCAGAGGCAAATCAGAACTGCAGAAAAATACTGAACCGAACAAGGTCTGGTGGCAGCATACAGTGTGCCCCCCATTCTGCGGGAGATTAAATAGCTCTCTGAACGTCAGCCTTGAAACTTCCGGTCGCAAGATGTTCTGACTTCGGGTCTTTATAATTAGCTTTCCATATGGAAAGCAGCAAAGTAAACCAGCTTACCAATTTTAATTGTGATAAGACAGATACCCTGCTGTTTTGCAAATTAACGGAGAAATACAGAGCGCCTCAAACACACAGTTGAGCTTGAGCCGTTGTATTTTTGGCCCTTGTTTCTCGTCATTGTTGGATGGGTAGCAGAACTGTCAGGGAGATAGAGTGCGCCGACTTAATTGCGAGCAGATAGTCAAAATGTAGAATGACACAGCTCTTTCTTTCAGGTTTTATTTTCTCAAAGAAATAAAGTGTGCATGGTTTTCACATTAACTCCAGCAAACATTTCTATCCACGTCCTTGCAAGAACAGACTGTCAGATTTCAATAGGTGTCATCTGACACATACAAACACACAGACACTTTCAAAGGTAACCTTGACCAAACCCCTGGGACTCTAATGATGCACATCATTGCGGAAAGATGAAGCGAGTCTGTGCATCCTCTCATTGCTAGGGGGATGAGACACCTTTGCAGACACCAGGGATTTACATTTGAAATATTTTGCAACATTTCCATACATCTACATTAGAAAATATTTTCTTATGGCACAATAGTACTTAGCTAGCATAAGAGGTGATTAATTCTGGCTTACAGTGAATTTAGTGATTTATCACTGCAAATTATTCCATTAAAAAGTAAAATTAAGTTATTTTGCTATATCAAGCTCTGTATTATATTTGTAATATCATTTAATTACAAAATAATGCAGAGTTTATATTTAAAAAATTAGTAGTAAAAGTTACTACTATAGTATAATAGTTACAATAGTTACTATAAAGTGAACACCTTATGTGGACTCCCTGAGCAGGTCAGTCTAGGTCAGCTTCCAAACAAACTCCGGTGCCATTTGTTGAAGTATAATATAATATGATCCTCAAACACTGACCTCAAACATCTGAACAGACCAAAGACTGGTGAACAGTTATCTCCTCTCTCCAAAACGGCTTCATGCTGTTTTTTCCAAACTGTTTTGAAATGTACGTGTTTATCATCTCTTCTGAATCAGTGATTATAGAACAGATAGTTTTGTGAAATAAATGTAAAGAAATAAGATGCACTTGCAGAGCCCAGTAAGCCACAAGCCACTCAAGGCTGTATGTTGCAATGGTTTCACCCTGCACGGCACTGTGCAAGCCCACAGCCTCTCATGACTTATTACTCTAAAACACCACAAAGTAGATGAAACAGAACAAGAATAAACCAGGAAGTCCAGGCGGAACAGAAAACATCACAATATGAAAAGTTTGGAGGATATTATCACGGGTTATCTTTGAAAAATATGTGATTAAATCTAACTAATCATTTATTAATATTTACCTGCTGAGTGAACTAGGAATGAAATGCAACAGTATTATTTTTCCAATTTGTCCTGGATCAAACTACAAGAATAAATACATGTTAAGACTAGTTTGTATATCTGTGTATTTCACACTGGCCCTTTCGAGCCCAGGAGCTATCACTGTTTAGCAGAAGCCAGCTTGTGCCCTCTCTGTCCCCTACCTATAATGCCCAGGTGTGAGGGCTGTCGGGGGAAGAGCCGCCTGGACAGGGACCATCACAATGAATAAGAGCAGCACTGCTGTGTGGATGAGCCAGAGTGGCCCACAGGGCCGGTGTTATGCTGATTTTACCGCACTCTCCCAGCCGCGGCTAACAGCTGCTGATGAACGAGGAATGACGGCTTGCGATGGTGCTTCTCCATTAGAAAAACATAACCAGCTGTTATTTCTAAAGGGGACGGCGGGCTTATTACTGTGATTTCCAGTGGGAGCAGCTCCCCTGATCTGCTGATTATTTTGCGTGGCAGCGCTGCTGCAGGGGAGGTGCGAGTTCTTGTGTCTCTGACAGATAACTGCATTTTCCTTTCATCAAGGTCTGAGCGGGAAGGACAAAATATTTATTCTTCATGTTGACTGAAAATCGTTATAGCGGGCGAAATATGAAAGAGGCCTGTGTGTATTTTCACGCCGCCAGGAGTGAATGCATTGCCATGGCTGATCTTCACTGGTGAATCCTTCATGAGATTTTGCAAGACACTGTTTGTGTTCTCAGGAGTAAATGGTTGTATTTCTCTGTAAGATCTGTAATATTACTCTCTGTAGAGAGTTCAGGATTGTGACAAAAAAAGGGGTTTTATGCACTAAACACTGTATATTTAACACAATAACACAGGATCATTTTTATTATGGTAGAGCTGTTGAGCCGTTACCACTGGGGAATTGGGAAGAAGAGGAGAGGTTGCCTGTGCCAAAGTGGGCTGGTTTTGAACACTTTGATCAAGAGGACAATAGCACTGGTTAGGGAAAGAGGACACAAATCCTGCCAGATTCAGGCCCCAGCCGACATGAGGTGATGCCCCACCCAGGATATAATTATACACTTCCCAGTGTGGGACCCTTGTCCATAAATGCATACACACATATAAAATTGGGCTAAAACCTTTGCTTTCAACCGTTTTCTTTATTTTGCTTCTCCCTGCCCATTTATTTGTCCAGCAGTCTAATTTAATGCCATCAAGGCTATGGCTTGAACTTTGTTTCATAGATCACAGTCAGCAACTATTTTGACTTCAAGGATTCTGTTGCTTTTATGTGATTCACAAAGTTAAGAATGAAGTGAACATGTGTTTTACCAAGCAATAGATGGCGAACAGAATGCAATAGGTATGATGAAAAAACTGTGGTGTTACTTAGGACAGGCCTGAGTAGCAAATTACAGCCTTCAAATAATCATTGGCATTTCCTAACAACCACGTTTGTCAAAATCACCCTTATTTTAATCACATTTTAATCGTACTTTTAAATATTTTGATTACTGTAGTTTTAAGTTCAAAAGGGACAACGATGTAGCAACAATGTAGCTGCTCATGTGTTGTATGATGCTACAGAGCAGCGTTTCTCAAACTATGGGCCGCAGACTGGCGCTGGTCCATGAGAGGGCTCCTGCCGGTCCACAGAGCCTCGCTTCTCGACGCTTCTGTTACTGTGCGCCCCTTCGCCGCCCCTTGACTTCACGGCCCCGCCCCTTGTTTCAGCATTCAAGAATGTTCAGCTCTCCTGCCATTGATGTGTATATGATAATACTTTGTTATAAATATACAGTGGTTCCCCGACTGCGCACCTGACTCACAGAACAAGAGCGTTTCACATTTTTAAAAATAGCTTATCCGTGTCTCAAATGAAGACAAAGCATAATAAACTCTGGAACGGATTGCATTCCTTATGTGGGGTACCACTGTATAGATAGAGAGAGAGAGAGAGAGAGAGAGAGAGAGAGGAGTGATCTGCCACTTGTGGTCCAGGAGCTCTCGTGGAATTTTTGGAGCTCCCGTGCCATGCTGGGTTGCAGTGAGATGCAGTTGAAACAATCTTGCTTTACCATTCCACGGATTTGTGTGAGAGCACTTTTTTCTCACTCAACAGACACGAAAACAAAGTACAGAAATAGAAAAACTCAGAAACTCACTCAGAGCAGCCCTGTCAGCATGTCTTGCTCGTTTCGACCCGTTAGCGGTGAGAATGCAGACACACCCATCACATTAGAATGTTGATTTTAAATTATTTTGGGGTCAAAATATCCGTGTCGGTGAATGACCTGTAATTTAATTTTAAGTTAAAAGTCAGTTTGCATGTTCAGCACCATCTGTTCAAAAGTATAGTTTAAAAACTCTTCATAAAACACATAAAGTGAAATAAAATCTAGGTTTCTTGGTTCTTATAGGCATAGGCCCATAATAATAATAAGAAGAAGAAGAAAAAGAAGAAGGAGAAGGAGAAGGAGAAGAAGAAGAAAAACAATTATTATTATTATTATTATTATTATTATTATTATAAAAGGCTGTTCCTGTTCCTGTTACTACATATCTGTAACTTGGCAACAGTGTATTTATTTATGCGCATGTGCAAACCCGGGGTGGGGGGTTTGGTGATGATCATTAATGCAGGGCCCTGCAGCCCCAAAGCCTGACATGACTGGTCCCCAGCACAAATACGTTTGAGAAACGTGGCTATAAAGGCTATGAGCGTAGGCTCTAGTACCCAGTTTTTATGAGCTAAGAAGGCATTAAAGGTGTAAAGAATTACAATGACTGCTTCATGTAGATTTCAGTGAAAGTTTTCAGTGCTCCAGGTTTGAATCTGAGATGGGCCACACAGGATGATAATGTTCATTTGATGTTCTCCTACACATATTCTCTCAGGCATCTCTTTTCTTTTTCCTCTAAGCATCCTCTAGTGACATGGATGTATGTATATTTATTTTTTATAATATATAGCAACAATCAGTGTTTAAATACTTTGCCAATCAAATGTGTGGTTTATGGTGAAAACGTTGTCAAATACCGACATAACAAACAATCAGGCACTCTGAATATTTGGTCCAGTTCAACTGGTGAGTCTAACTTGTTCTAATTTCTAATTCTTCCAGATTAATACTGTCAATCATCAGATCCTCCTGGCATCACTCACCAAACTGGGAATCACTGGTTCTGCTTGGCAATGGATTGTGTCCTACCTTTAGGCTTGCAGTTACCAATTATCATGGAAAGGATCTATATCTGCCCCAGAAAGACTTAGCAATGGTGTTCCCCAAGGCTCAGTGCTTGTCCCCCTTCTCTTTTCCTTATAAACTCTACCTCTTGGGATATTATATCTTTACATGGTTTCTCCTACCACTGTTATGCAGCACACACTCATCCTCTCCTTTCCTCCTGGTAACTCAGATCTCGGCCTGGATGTCTGCATGTCTGACTGTCATTCCTCCTGGATGACAGTGCATCACCTGAAGCTAAATCCCAACAAAACAGAGCTCCTGTACTTCACAGGGGATGCATCCCTAGACCTGACACGATGATCACTTTTTGAAATGCTATCACCACTCTGACATGACTAGTATGAACTCTAGGTGCTCTGTGCTCTCTTAGAAGAGTTCTAATTTTTATTTCACATGAACGATATCTCCCAATCTTGCAACTACCTTCTTTCCAACATCAGGAGACTTCCCTCACTACTGACACCACACAGATACTTGTCCAGTCACTTGTCTTCTCAAGACTGAATGACCTCCAGGACCTCCACAGGACCTCCACAGATCCTACAGTGGCACATCAGGTTTCTCTGGCTGCTCACTTTAGGATTAAAACTCTAATATTCACCTACAAAGTCAGACATGATCCAGCTCTGTCTTAATTATCAGCAATGATCAGACCACTTGCTCGCTCTCTTAGAACATCAAGCACAGCCAGACTTGACCAATCTCTTCTCAAACCTTTCTCTGCTTTGGCACCAGTGGTGGAACAAACATCTTCTGACTGTAAGAACTGTCTTCAAACAACAACTGAAGAACTACCTCTTCACTAAGCACTTCAGATAACAACTACATGTTGTTGTCGTAAAGTTACTTAACTAACATAAACTTCTGTTTGTGATCTGACAGTGCCCTGGTGGAGTATTAACTCAATCTCTAGTTAACTGTTATTAGTTTTAACCATAAGCTAACTCATGTGTGGGGCATATTTTCTTGATGTTGGTCTAAGAAAATGCTGTAAATGTAAATGCACTTCTACCAGACATAAAAACAGGGGCAGACTACTTACCAACCATTTAGACTGTGTGACTGAAACCGGTGTTGACTGAATCATTTTTAGGTTTGAGGTCAAACAATGGACAAGCAATGCAAAAGGACTGTGAAAACATGTTCCCACTGCCACGTAATTCTTCAGCCTGTACGGTGGTTGCTTCACAAACTGCAGGACCAGCAGTGACAAAAATCGGTTCCACTCACACTCATAAAGACAAGGCAGATCGTTCAGATGGGCACACAGCTGCTCCAATACTCCCAGGTCATGTAAAAATGTTACCCCTGCTTCCTGTGCTCCATCTGAGTGGGAAATCAGAGCACATGGCTGCGTGTGATAGAGTCCTGCGCTAGGAACAGCTGTTTGGATGAATCTTTAATGCTTGCTCACATCACTGTTTCCCTCTGCCACTGTACAGCTGTACCTCCACTCTGCGCTGTTTCAACTGTCCATCATTCATCAGACCTGCACTCTTCCCTGTTCATTAGAGCATGTGTCACCACCACGAGGCTACTGGTGGCTACAGTGTCATTATAGAGGGATGATGGCGCCAAAGAGAATGGTCATTTGAAATCTGTGCATTGGAGCATGTGATTAACATCAATCATGTATTCTGCAATTAAAGCCGCTAAAGTCATAAAGTCTGACCTTCTGCCTATAACTGGTGTGATGCTTAAAGGTCCTGGAGCATGAAGGAGAGAATCTAATGTGCAGGTATTTGCTTAACTGACTGCATAATAATAGTAATATGTTATTTAAAATGAATATGTATACCTTCTTAAATTATTACTTTTAAACTATTACTCGCCTGTTTTTTGTTATGCAAATGGAAGGAATCTAAATTAAAGCACATAGCATTTTAAGCATAAAGGCAAACTGTGAGTATGCATCACAACATCTTATGTGTACAGGAGAAAAAGCATTAACAGGATTATTGCTCCCCCCCAATCCCCCAGAAAATACAGACTATATCAACAGAGGTGTGATTAAGGTCTTACTGCATCTACTGAACAGCTTGCTGCTGCTTCTAAGGAGTCTGCATTTAAATAAAGCACCCTATGTTGGAGTAATCCAGCGTCTTTAGAGCAGGGGATGGCTCTCAAACCTGTGCTTGGAGGGGAGTTTTTAAATGCTATAGATAGACCTGGCTTTGCATCATTTTTAGAAGGTCTCTTGCATATATGTGGGTGAAAATGTGACTGTTCAAGAAAGGCTACAAAACAGCAAATATCTGAGATTCTAGTCACAGTGTGTCCTCTCTGTATCTTTTAGCACTGCAGTTCCACAACTAATGTCTACACAAATACCAGACTGAAGTTAAAAGAACTCATAAAAAGAAAGAAAACGTTTGTGAATCTTGATGTGGAGGAATAAGCTCATTTACTTCTATATCCCATGCATTTTCAAAACAATGTGTGCAGGAGAATGTGTGTGTTACAAAAATACATCACCAAAAGACATTTATAAGCATTACCAGAAGACTTATGAAACACAACAAAATATAGGTCTGTTTGGGGAAAAATATACCATTTTAAAAGTGATAAAAATAACTAGGAGAAACACCCTGCACTGTTTGCTATTTTTATGAGATTTTTAAGGTGGAACAAGAGAAAAATGTACAAATTAATGACTAGCCTTACTCAGCATTTGCGTAACTTATCGCAATAATGACACGTTAATAGGGCCTATCGCTGCAGTTCCTTAAATTTAATATGATTCCTAAAGGCAGGAACCGGAAGTGCACGTTTAGGAGTCACATTCCCTCCACATTCAAGCAAAAATATATGAGTAACGAAACAAGAGAGCTGTCTTTACCTGTTTGGAGTGCTCAGATGTGTTTGCAGAAGAGTATGTGAAGGTTGTAGAAGATGACATGCGGCGCGACCAAAACACCCAGAAACAACGGATCATTTGTCACCTCTGGAAGAAAAAAAAGGGCATTGTTCATTTACAGGCACACGTAGGAGTGCAATCCTGTGAAAGCGCACAAGTCAAATGCTACAGGCAAAAATGAGCTGTGCATTGTATGTGTGTCTGCATGTGAGTGTGAGCTGCCCAATCGGCCAAAACAATTGAAAATTCCATTTCCTATTATGTCTGCAATGGAGGAGGAAACAGTGAAAGCCCTAGGGAAGTGTGCATGTGTGTGTATGTGTGTGAGTGTATGGGTATATGCGTGTGTCTGTATGGAGGGGTCTTTGCTGAAGACCCCCAGGATTTCTCTGTGTGTGGACAGCAATGCAAACGCAATCCCTTAGTGCTCACACACAGAGGAGGTGTAATTGGCTGGCGATGAAAGGCCATAACCATACATCACACAGCTCATGAAACACCCTGCCCACAGCCAGCTGAGCCGCCGCCTCTACTGTCCAGCCCTTACAAACAAATACCTGCTTTTTTCATTATGAAATAACTAGGGCTGGGCAGGTTAATGCATTATTATCATGTTAATAATACATTCTTTATTTATTTACACACACAGACAAACCGTGGGTCCCAGGAGGGGTGCTCCCTGATAAAAGAAATATATTTCTGCTTGTACCTGATCAGAAGAATTTGTTAACTTAAGAAATGTTAACTTGCTGTTACTCTGAAAGTGCCTGATATACTGTTATGATCATGGCTCTGGACAGTGAGGGTAACTTGTTTCATATAAAATGATAATGCCCTGGCAGTTGGGGGCAGCTGCTAGGCTAGGTTAGGGCGTTTGCTCTGTGATTGGAAAGTCCAGGTTCGATTCCCAAGACCACTCGGCACGGCTGAGGTATCCTGAGCAAGGTATCGTCCCCACGCACTGCTCCCCGGGCACTGTGTTCCTAGCTGCCCACTGCTTCACTTGGTGAATGGGTTAAATGCAGAGGAAGTATTTAGTGCTGTTCACACTGTGTGCTGTGGTGTGTTTATGTATGACAGAATGATCACGTTCTGTGACAAATAGGTTTGGTTTTATATTTGATTTGATTTTCACTGCAACTGTGTGAAGGGAATACATCTTTTAAAAACATCTTATTTTATTTTAATTTTTTTTTTAAAGTGAGCAATATACTACTTTTTAATTTTGCATATAACAATGTGATTAATTGCAGAAAACCATGATCAAAAATTGTAATCCTTCCCCAGCATTAAAAACAAAACTTTCAGCTGATGGACTAAAAGCAGGTTTACTAGGGCTGGCCCAAATTGCATTTTAAACTTTTGACTTCTCTGTAAGAACCCAAATTGACTTTAAACTTTGAACATTACTTGTTCTTTAAATGAAACCCCTATTAAACAAGATTTAACCATAAACCACAATTTCAGGCACTTTTATTTTCAAATATGTCATTTTACTTCCCCCGCTGTCTTAGTGTCAGTGATACTGGAGGTTTTTCTCCATTTTTATTAGAGTTGATAGGTGTGCCGGGTACATATAAAACACACAAAGACACAGAAACACACACATATACTCAAATGGCTGATGGGCAGCGCTCAGGATGGGAATTCACACTGCCTGAACGACAGATGGGTCTTCACGTAATTATCCTACCTTCATGAGTCGGCAGGCTTCTAGTTCTGTGTGCATTCACTTGGTTTTCCTGAAAGATACACCTTATCCAAATTCAATTTAAATTAAATGTATTCATATTTCAAATATAGCTTTTATGAGCTTGCTGAATCAGACCATATAAGCTATGTATCTGGATGAAAGGGGTATAACAAATAAAAATGATCATTTTTCATAGCAAAGATTAGGACTCCTTTAGGCACTGGAAGCATGAGCTTTACTAATAGGTTAGAGATTTTATTTCAAGGTATTTTTTGCATGTTTGCAGAAATAGTCAGCTCTGTTTTTGTTGTAGCTTTGGGAATTACCCCTACATGTGAACACAGTAAAGATATGTGGCTGGTCATTTTGCATGCCATTTTTAAAAAATGTTTAAAAAACAAATTCTGATATATGCATATTATTCTCGAGCATCTCATATTCTTCAAGATATGAGAACTGCATCAGATATGTGATGACAGAAGCAGACATAATTTACCTAATTCATGTCTCGGAAATCCTAACCTTGACAGCAGTAGACAGTGTGTGTGCCTGACCCTGTTTCTGTGTTTACAGCAAGAAAAAGAGAATGTGTGTGTGTGAGAGAGAGAGAGCGAGAGAGAGAGAGAAAAGAGAGAGAAAGTCCTCCATCTGGATCTTCACCGGGGAAGGAGAGAGCGAGTTGCCGCTCATTATTCTGCCCAGGCACTCGAGGCCACAGGAAATAGCTCTCTTCATTTTTCTTGTCAAAATGCAGCTCCATTAATGGTGTGTTCTCAGTCAGTGGCGAGACACAAGGCTGGCTTTGGCCTGCTCCAAGCATATACCAAGTCACGATAAGCAGTAGAGACCCTTTCTAATGACTGTTACCCCCTCCTTGCCATCATCCACTCACTTCAGGCCACCTGAACAGTTACTGTTCAGCTGCAACACCTGCAGGCCAGCAGGTTTCTTTTTCTCATGTTTACATGCTGTTGCCAATACAGTGTGCTGCTGCCCTTTTAAAAGACAGGAAATGTAGCTTTAAAAGATCTTCACAGCATAAATGAATAGAAGACTGCGTTTTTGATTCTTTGTTGCAATGAGTGTCATCATACAAAAATGTTCAGGTGAGATACGATTTTTGATTCTAAGGTCAAGGCTGGGTTTTCAGTAACAAAATAAGGCCCCAAAATCCCATAACCCATAATCCATGAGTCACTTCAGGAAAAAAGCCTAGTCAGTTGTGTATGAGTGTTGCATGAGCTCCTTCGTCTTCAGACCCCCTCTGATAGGACACAGTCAGATGTCTTGTTTTGACCATTACCAGTAATTTACACATATGAGAACCTAAGAAGAGAGAGATGGGCATATCAGCACCAAACCATCAATTCTAAAGAGGTGTTTATATTTCCAATCATAGTAATACAATTTAATATTGCAATACATTCTGTGTCATTAAAAGTAATGACTCATAAAATCATTATATAGACATTAGCATGAATAAATCGAATGACCCCAAGCTTCCTGAGCACGGTTACTCTGAATATCTTTCAAACCCGACGCAGCTCGTTTTACAGACTCTTTTGTTGTATTCTTCTT
>JBBPDH010000018.1:12419092-12431027 GCA_037974565.1 Clupeocharax schoutedeni
CTCTCAGACCCCAGTGCACACATGTAACATTAAATACAAAAAATATATAAAAGGTGGAATTTTAAGAATACGTACATGTAACATTAAATACAGAAGGGTGCAATTTTAAAAAATAAAAATAAATAAATAAATATATACAAACAGATACAATTATGCATATTATCTCTAAAAAAATGGTGCAAAAAGAGCAAGATTATGGTAAAGTGGCATAGTTATAACAGACTATGCCACTACTAGGCATACTAGTATTTTATGAATTATGAGACTAATCAATATTTTTAACACTGAAAATCAATCACAAGCTACCCTATATGGAAAAAAGTATTGGGACACCTGACCATTACTCAACAGGGTAATGGTAATATTACATTCAAATCCATAGGCTTTAATATGGAGTTGGTCCCCGCTTTGCAGCTATAAGAGCTTCAACTCTTCTTGGAATGGTTTCCACAAGATTTTGGAGAGTTTCTGTGGGAATTTGTGCCCATTCATTCTGTAGAGCATTTATGAAAGCAGGTGTGTCTCAGTCCTTTTGTCCAAATACTGTATGTCAGTATCACAGCATTCCATTATAGACAATATATTGACCAGAATATGTCCCACTCCAATTTATTTTTACTTCCAAATATTTGATCACTGCTGGCTGAGACTAGTAGTTTGAGTAGGATCAGGTGGCCGACCAGCACAGCTGAAATAGCCATGTGTTAACATTGAGCAAGGCCATCTCATAAGATGAGCAGAGCAATCTGCCGCTTGCTGTTTGTCTCCAGGTTAAAGGAATTCATGAAGTTAATAAGCAGAGCAGCTGGGGCTTCACAGTCCTGCTGAAATGGCACAGGACATGACATCAAGCTACGCTACATCACCAATATTACACATATCTCTAGTGAATGAAACAGCATATGCTGCCCAAGAGCATAAGATATGTCCTAAACCCCAGTTGAGTTATATAACTGTGTTAAGCAATGCATTATGAGATTATGTTTCTGTGGTAGAGTGGAGGTCATGAATGACATTTTGGGGTTGTGGAAGGTCGGCGTTGCTAATGCATGGCAGTAGGGCTGTCGAATTGCTCAATTAAAACTGAGTAGTCGATTAAAATATCCATTAAAATGTAGAAATATACCAATTAAATATAGAATAACCACATAATATCCATTATAGTTTAACAGGAGGTATACTATAACCAGAGAGTGTACTGTAAATTGACAGTTATTAGTTGGCAAAAAAAAATAGTGCTTTCCACATAGAACCACACGTAAAACCATGCAAGGACAGGTAGACCTCCAACAAAGGACAAATATGTGATCTAAAATATTTTGGAATATTTGAACTAGCATGTTTTATATTATTCATTTTACCATCTTTTTTAACATCACTGAGAAGTCTCCAGAACTATCAGTAGATGACTTGATTGCTAATATAATCAAAATTAAGAGCACTGCAGGACTGATATCATGTGGTTTGGTGCAAATGTGTGAAATTTTTGAGTCCCCTCTCACCAGGCACACACTTTCACAATTACAGTAATTGTAATGACAAAGCAACGGGTCGGCAGCTTCTCTCACAACCAAAGACAGGACTGACACAAGCAACTTTAGAGCTGCAGTGACTCGTTAGAGGAGATACTGTCACTGTCATCCACTGCTTCAGTACACACTGCTCCACGGCACCTGACACCAAGCATTTCCCTTTGTGCCAAAATCCAGCAATGCTAGAAAAAACTAAAATGGATCACCCCCGTTTGAAAATAACTAACCAAATAAGTAAAATCATAATAAAATATCTCCTTTTCTACTTCCAATGGTTAAAAAAAGACACAACCCTGCAGAACTAGAGCTTTCTATCCCTCTGTAGCCTGACCCCCAAAAGAGTAAGTGCACGCTAACATGCATTAAGAAAGAAAAAAAAAACAGCATATGTTGCCTTTTATAGCGCTGAAGCAGAAGCAGTCTTTTAAGGATGTGCCTGGCGGGGGTCAGAGCGTTGATTCCTGGGAGGCACAGATAACCCTGCGCTCTGTGGTCAGAGGTCCTCATCTAAACTACACATTCTTATTGCACTCTGCTCCGAACACACAGTGACTGCAGAACACTGGGAAGGAGAAGAAATCAGTACTGCAAACACACAGGAGCTATTAGCTACTTGGACTTGGAATTCTTCTACTGTTTGATGGACCTAAGAATAAAAATCGACAAGGAAAAAAACTCAGACTTTCAGAGCTTTTATGTCTTTAGGATCCACATATTTTGGCTAGCCATACTGTGGCCAAAAAGGCAAGTTTAAAAATATGGTTTGGGGCTCCCAAAACCAACTGTTGCAACTCTTTAAACATTGGTTCAACCATCAGGGGACCACAAGTTCAATCCCAAGTGGTGATGCAGCCATCTGTGGCCTTTAGTCCGAGCTTGGCTCTCTCTAGGGAGCAGTGGGGCTCTCCCTCTCCCGCTCATGCAGCCCATTGCTAGCCTGCGCAAGTGTCTGTTACATCACATGACAGAATTGGTGGTTTGTAATCTCATTCAAGCGCTGTTATGCTGTCCAGTGATGACAGACCAGAGAAACAGTGGCGCCTCATGTGATTTGAAGGAACCACATATTAGCCTTCCAGTGTTAGTGGAATCATGTAATGGGGGAATCGAAGCAAAAAAATGGAATTAGAGACAACTAAATTGGGCAGAAAATGGTTTGAATTCTCTGCTCCTTCTGCTCCTATAAGGCTCGTCTCCTTTCATGACATCACTGTCTTGGTATACAATGCGATTAAGATAAATAGCTAAAACAAGGACGATTGTATCCGGTTCAAACAATGCATGAGAAGTGTTGAATGTAATGAGATACTAATATAGACGCAACTGGATCCTTATTTCCAGGTTGTGGAGTGTGTGGGGAAACTCACGATTCATTCTGTTTTTGTAGTAACTGATGTTTTAAACATACATTAAATTTTTATTAATACTTTGTCATTTTTTATAATATGAAGTTTTATAATGATTACAATGATCATCACTTCATAATATATTTTCTTACTGCTATAGATACTGATACCGTGTTGTTGATTTTTTTTATATAGTTCTTGCATTTAATGTTTTCATTAAAAATACTGATCATAAAAATTAAAAACACTTTCTAAAATAATGGGAAAATACAGATTAATGGGTGAATATATCAAGCTGAAACCTGTAAAAGAGTCCTGGAGGCAGCAAGGTATTAAATAATTACTGAAATTTCACTAAGGAGGAAAATTGTAATCAGTACATGTTACTCCCGCTGTCCACAAACAGAATACCAGAATATTTTTTTGGACATTAATGTTCATTCTCCCACTGGCGTATGCAGAGTCTGAGTGAAGCTTCACGCTGCTTAGCTCTGTCATAGAGATTCATGGAGCTGTCCGTAGTGCTGGAACTTAATGTACACCTTGTCTCGGTGAGGGAAAAATGCTTGCATGCAAAAAGCTGCGAAACGCATTGTGTCTTATGGATGGGTATGTGATGAAAGCGTGGTAGAACAAATGAAAGGCACATTTGAAAAGCCTTGGATTTCCATTTAATCACTCAAACTGAAAGCGGATTCTAAAAATACAGAGAATCCAATTACTGCAACATTTTAGATTAAAGAAAAAACAGAACAAACACCTTCCTCCACTCCCAGCCGACAGAAAGTGACTGGCTTTAACAGCATGTGTGTGCGTGCATGTGTGTGTGTGTGCGTGCGTGTGCGTGTGTGTGTGTTTTATTATGAGAACAATCTTGACCCAAATAACTCTTTGTTTACTGAGAGCCTTATATACATTCAACCCCCCCGAACCGTTTTTACACTGCTGACTGATCACAGTTTTAATTAGCCGAGGACCCCGCTACGGGGGAGACTTAGAAATCCATACTAATATTTGCAAAATGTGTGGTGAGGGCAACATCTTTAATTTTGCCCCTGACTGTGGAGCAAGAAAGTTTGAGCCACAAATAACAAATATGCAACTACAAGCACCTTCCTCCCACGAGGCAATAGTCTTTTTTATCTGAAGCAGGGAATTTAAAAAAAACACTGTTTTTATTGCCTTAATTATTGCATCTGCGAATTGTGTTAAGTAAAGGTGTTAAGATATTCTAGTAATGATGTAGATATCAAATTTCATCTGAAAGTACAGTGGAAATATTTTATCCCTGGCTCAATACACAGCTACTTTACTGATCAAGAAAACAAAACATTAAAGAACTCTCACGCAGACGCCCTTTCTCACCTTCAGCACTTTGCCTTCTGCATAAGAATGTCATAAATATCATAACTCTAAGTATTTATGTGATAATGTCTACAAATTTAGAGTGCTTTTCATTCAATGATAATCTTTAGAAAAAATACAAAAAGATAATAAGAGGAATGCAACATCACAATATATAAACACATCTTCACAGTACATGATATATTTCATAACATTTTCCTGAAGTTTGCGCGTACATAAGAACACACAAAAAGCACCAGCTAAACAGGAGGCTTTAAAAACTATCACAACAATCATTGTTTTAGTTTAACAATCATGTAAGGGAGATCTCGGAATGGAAAAATAACTGAATTCTTTATAAACTAATGGCATAATTTACTGACATTATTCATTACAATCATGTTTATATATGTTACTGTGTTTACTGTATCTCTTTTCAATAAGGCAACCTATTTAAAGGGTTTTTAAGTGATTTGTAATCAAGTTGGTAACTTATTGTAAAGTGGTAACCATTAAACATTGTTCTGACGGAGCCAGTGCTGCGAGGCTAGCGTGTAAAACCATCAGTTTTAGCTTGAATGTCTTTGAGAAGCTCAGGGATTACATGTGTGATTCACTAGAGCTGAGCAAAGCCAAATTTATGGCTAGAGATGAAGTGTTTCGATCACAAACCGCTCAAGATAGCAGTGTTCCTGTCCCAGATGGTCTTTAATACTCCAGATCTATCAATAAACATGACATGGAATCATCAGAAACTGATTCAGTCTCACTTTAGGAGCTATCTATTCCATCAGTTAACCTTCTATCCTTCCAGTAAATAGATCCAGCTTATTATGTTATTTTCAGAGACCACTTCATCAAAAAAGTATTCTCTCTTTTATTTAATTGGCAAGAAATGTGAGAAAAAAAAGAACAAGAATGAAAACAAAATCATTAATAAAGAAGGCCTATCATACAAATGTGGATATGATATTTTCCCACAACCATCAAACATCATAGTAATATCTGGGCATGGGTCATCTAGATAAAGTCATATATAGGGGTTTATTATTTTGTTTAATTTTTTTAAGATCCAACCAATGATACATGCATGACCACCTGTCTGCTGGGATCACCCAAGCATGATGGCCCGGGTTCTTCCAGTTCTGCTTTTAAATTAATGTATTTGTCAACAGTCCTTACAAAAACCATCCTTATGACCACAACTTCAGTGAAGATGCTGAGCGACTCCCAAACTTTTCTTTGATGCTCGTTAACAATTCCAATAAGCATGTATATGTATCCCTATTTGTGAGTTATTTATATTGTCCTCCCATCATTCTATGATAGAAGGATGTGGTAAACCAATATTACCTTGATTTGACATAATGTGTTCCCATATTTCTATTGTTAGTGAATGTAGGAGTCAGTACTGTGCTGTGTTTCAATAGTTCTGGTTGCATTTCACAGAAAACGATGCACATACTTTGTGCAAGGTACTACAGGGTGTAGAACTATTGTGCATAGGCCATATCTGTCCCTATAAATCAGTACAAACAATCATAGACTGAAATAGGTCAGAAACACACTACGAGGATAGAAGAAGTGGAGTTTGTCATGTAATCAAGGTAACGTTAGGATGGTTGCAAATTCAATGTGATCATTTCTAGCTACAACAGTGCAGTCCAGCTCAGTAGTACATCACTGTAAAGCATAAAGCTCACTGCTGTGTACCTCTAAATACTACAATTTCTGAATTTCTCCTTTGTGTCAACATTCTCCAAAGCATGTACAAGCTGGCAACTGTCACTACAAACATATTTATAGTTGGAGCATGGTTAACTAATTTTTCCAAAATTCACATGCGCTTCCCTAGCTGTCCATACTGGCCGCACTCCACCAGTATGATCCACAAGTATCACACTCCACTGCTCAGCATTGACTGCAATAAATCCATGGCAATACCAGTGCAAGTACCAGTGCATGTGAAACAGCTCTACTTCAAAGGGGAAAAACGAATGATGTCTTTTTTGTTTATGCAAACAGGGTGGACACACTGAAACATTGCAGTTAAACATTCCCTCCTTCCACAACAGTGTTCCCAGGAACTGGTCTCTTTAAATCTTTGAACCTGTTTTCTCTTTGCTACTGAAGTGCACAGTAATTGTTTCACATATGCTCACATTAGGGCAAGAATGAGCACAATGGGAAGGACCAATAAAAGGCTAATAGCTTTTTCAGAGAATTTCACTGATATCATTGTCACCTGAATTCTGTACCTATAGAAACCATCCTATTCAATCTCTTTTATTTGACTTCCTCATCCCTCTTTCTTTTCTCTGTATCGCTTTCTGAGTGCACAAGCCCCAGTTTGTGTGTGTGTGTGTGAGTTTCTCTCAGTGCGCGTAACAGCACCCTCTCCAACACTGAAAAGACTGAAGAAATTTCCTCAAGCTGTCAGATATTTCCCAGCATCTCTCTCTCTCTCTCTCTCTCTGTATCTCTCTGTGTGTGCGAGAGCGAGAGAATGTGAGTTTCTCTCAGTGTGTGTGACAGCACTCTCCACCACTCAAGTGACTGAAGGAATTTCCTCAAGCTGTCAGAGATTTCCTACCCACTCTCTCTCTTCTGTTTTTTCTATACACGTACACACATACAACCCCCTTTTTTTCTCTTATTGTTTCAGTCTCTCAGTCTAACACCCATAAAAACCCACAAATTCACATAATCCTTTCTCTTTCACACAAACAGACATACAATTATTCTTTCTCTCTCTTTCCTTAACTCCATGTCTCTCTGTCACTCTCCTGTCTGTGTCCAAGTATTTGTGTTTTAAGCCTTTGTATGAGTATTTCTATGTTTACATTCTGTATATACACTGTCAGCCACATTAAAGCAGTGATAGGTGTAATGGATGATAAAGTAGAAGCACTGGAAATAGGAAAATGGGCAAGAGCAAAGTTGTGATGTGTCTCCAAAACTACAGGTCTTGTGGGGTGAACCAACTACAGGACCCCTGGTGCACGAGGTTCACTGACGCACTTAGGTATTGATGGTTGGCTTGTCTGGCCTCATCACACTGAAGAGCTACTGTAGCACAAGCTGCTTGAAATATCAAGGTGTCAAAACACACAGTTCACCACCGCTTGTTATCTGCAGAGCTGCACAGCCTTTGAGTGTTCAGAGTGTTCATGCTGACTGCTGTCCACTCCTGAAAGTGTTGTGAGTGTGTGTGTATCTTACCTCAAGAAAAGAAGGCACTTGTCATGGACGGAACAGGAATAAACAGACTTGACGCCCAAATATGTTGCATGGTGAAAGAGCCCAAATGCGAATGGCACGTGTCACAATCTCAGCCGGTGACCACCAGGGGTTGCTAAAGGGGCTAGAACATGTAACTCCCGCCTGCAACCACCTGGGGTCACTACGACTAATGGACTGATTGACTTGTCTCCTCTCACCTGTTTATAGTGTTTCCTTGATTACTTCCCCTCACCTGCATTACATTCCTCATCACTGTCTGTATTCTTATTGGTCCTTAGATTAGTCTTTCTTGTATTTATATTAGTCACTGTCCTATGTTCTGTATGCAAGCATACACTCACATTATCCCTTTCTAGGTTGGCGTGTTCCTGTTCCCTTTATGTTTTGGTTTGGCCACCGAGCCTATTTTCTGTTGTAATTTTGTGTAATAAAAGCCTCACCATTTCTAATATGGACGTCTGTGTGGGTGTGTGCTTGCCCTCTCACCTTAGATGAGACTCACCTGTGACACAAGAGAGCTGGTAAGCCATGCTTTTAATTCTAGAACACTCCTGTAGGAGTTAGGGATCGCACCAAACTAACCCACGTTCTCACACACAAACAGGGGACGGACAGACGGTACCATGAACTTGAGACTGGGGAAACACGCTGAGCATGAAGCGTGTAACTTCAATGTCTGTTTGCCATACGTTACCTGCTTCTCGCTTTTATACCTTACCCAGGGTCAGTCGGCACGGGAAATGACCACGGGTAAGTCAAAAGTGACCTAGTGTGTGTGGGGTCAAGGCAAGCCTGCAGAGGCAGGGTGATGCTGTGGGCAATATTCTGCTAGGAAACTCTGACAGCAGGATATGCACTCTGCCACACTGTAGACATTTTTGGTGGAACAAGACCCAGAGGCCAAGATGTTGTATGGGGTGGTGGTGGCGTAATGGGTTGGATACTTGCCTCTAGACCAAGACTTCCTGGGTTCAAAAATCCTACCTTCAGCACACCACCACTGGGTCCCTTTGCAAGACCCTTAACCGCAAGTTGCTCCAAGGAGACTGCCCCCTGCAGTTAGGTAATGGAAGTTAAAAGCGTCTGATAAATGCCATAAATGTAAATGTAAATGCTGACTTGGTCTCCTAATTCCTCAGATTCCAGAACACCTATGGGATGACCTGAACAAACTGGTCAGATCCATGGAGGTCCACCACAAGGGTAGTTCTGCTAACATCTTGGTGGCTGACACCATTGCCCACATTGAGTTAATGCCTTCACAAATCAGAGCTGTTTTGATGACACAAGGAGGCCTACACAATATTAGGCAGATGGTTTTGATGTTGTGACTGATTTGTGTGTACTGTAGTCCATTTCACTGTATTTCTGTTAGTATACAGTAACTATGGTATATTATGCCCTACTGCTGTCTTCCAGCTCTCTTATGTTCCATTTTCTTTTATTCTCATGTTTTTCTCTCCTATTACTAAATTTTAAATTCACATTTTCTTAATTTGAATATGTGTTTTATGTAAGTCTCAGCAAAACCGCAAGACTTATATATCATGTAGAAGTGAAATGTTCTTTGTTTGTTTATTTATTTAGGTACTTTGTTATTCTAAAGAACATCTTTAGTAGAGGGCACTACATATATAAGGTCAGCCAACTATCTGATCCGTTGTCAAGACAGTGTTACAAACGAGCCACATTTAATATTGATTTGTTATTGATTCGTTCACATCACTCTGTCGTCACATTCTGTTTTTTCAGTACTTCTGATATGAATAATGTACAAAGTACACTTAACACGACATACATGCACAAATAGGCAGTTATGTTTTCTGGCATATATCAGAATGTGGAAATCTATAAGAAAAAAGAAATCCATTTTATTATTTGATTGCTGTGGTCGCTAAAGATGGAATCAGGAATAAGACATTCTTGTCTACTGGTCAAAATAATGATTTACTGGTTGCCAAATATGACAAAGTATCATTTTATACACTGTTCTGAGTCATATTGCTCAATATATGCCAGCTATATCACAAAGCGCCTGTGCTGGAGAGACTAAGATCTATCTAGTGTCATTACTGTCGCTGTGTGCAGGTGCATCAAACTGGACGCATCAACCAAAATCATTAACTCATGCAATATTTACCTCCAAGTCGATCCTGCGGTCATCCCAATAAATTAGAGGACATCACTGTAACAGTTTGTAAAATAAATAACGTGTGACCCAGAAAGAAGAGGTGAGGATCTAATCCTTCCTCATGGGAGCGTCTTGTATCTTTTTTATGCTTCTGTTAATCAAGAGCCTCCCACACAGACTAAAAGTATCGCCGGTCGATACAGTTTTAAGACATGCAGCCAATAAGCATGCACCACAAAGCACAGGACAGATAAAAGGAAGGGAAAGTCAATATGACTGTAAATACATCCAGATGCACTTACTTATATTGCTTATCCTATGGGCCATTTTGGTCAGGGCTGTTTCCACAGATCAAATTCCCAGGCATTTTCAAGACTGGGGGCAGAGTAGAAAAAAAAGAGAAGAAGAAAATCACTTTGGTTAAAATTTAGACTGCAAACAAAGCGGGGGTGGGAGGGGGGGTGAGAAAGCGTGACAAGGAGAGAAAGACAAACAGAGTGAGCTTGAACCAAGTCATGAAAACACAGTCCAAGAGTTCAAGAGAGAGAGAGAGCAAGAGAGAGAGAGAGAGGGAGAGAGAGAGAGGGAGAAAGAGAGAGAGAGAGAGAAATGGAGAGAGAGAGAGAGAGAGAGAGAGAGAGAGCGTAAGAGAAAAGCCCTTGATTTTCCACAAAAGTGCCAGTTCATCATTCTGAGAGACACTTGCGATCGATTCTTCCTTTCGTTTGTTTGTGAGTTTGTTAGTTCAAAGCCGGTTGCTATGATAAATCCCTCTTCATGCCACATGTCTCTGAGATGAGAAATGACCAGATCAAAGGATAAGTGCAGATGACCTCATTTTCAAAGGATTTTATTTTGACTCAGTCGATGTTCAGCCTCAGGCAGACGTAAATGGAAAAGTCACACTCTCAACACCGCACCAAAATGAAGTACATACAGTATAAACGCCCAGTCAAGAGTGACTATGCACGACCGTCCTCGCCGTTAAGATCAATTTAAGTGGGAGGGATGTCAACTCCCTTTTCTGCCTCAAAACCAAATCCTAGCATCTACCTATTCTAAAAACAAACCCCTTACACTCTCCCCTACCCCTCACCCTCCCTCACACATACACACCTCTAATGGGTGAGAAAGCAAAGATTCTGCTGCTTTCAACAGCCACTTTCATCTCAGTCCATCCCTTTAATCATTTCCCAGCATCCTTTGTGGTTGCTGAAGAGTCACAGAGGGGACTGTGCTCTGGAAACCTCCTCCTTTTCTCCGTCTTCTTCTCCCATGAAACGCAGGGAATGAGAGAGATGAGCGCCTGACCTCGGCCCACCTTTTCGGCTGCTAAAAAAAAAGCCTCCAGTCATCTTGTGTTGAAACTAATGCAGCTTCAGAAGCTTGTGCTCTGTTTGGGGTGAGAAGAGAAAAGTGCCGGCGGCTGATTGTTACCCCTAATCTCCCTTTGGTTATCTGTCTGAGAGCAACATGCCTGCTGCTCTGTGATTAGTGTGCGTTCATAGGAATCAAACTGTACACTGATTTGTGAACTGTAGGTGAACAATGCGTGGAAAGCTTTCGCACTAAACGGCGCTGAAGATAGCTGGGTCGGACATGAATCATGCGCTTTGGCATTCTGTTCTGAAAAGCATCGCCAGGAGGTTAGAGTGTGTACAGTGAGTAGCGAGAAGAACTGTGGTTTGGGAGATGCACACACACAAGGCAGGATTTAACCCTAACCCTAACCCTAACCCTAACCCTAACTAAAACACAGTGTATTAATAAAAAAAGCCCTTCACAGACCTTTAATCTGACTGTATAAGTCTCCACATGGGACTCTCTCACAAAGTTAAAGGAACAGTTTGTCCAAAAAAACTGCAGCTTCCAGCATAACTCAGATGCTGTTACGAAACCAAGACAAACGTTTGCGCACCACATTTTCCTCAGTTTTGTCAAATTTCCAGTGTCATACAGTGTCAGAAACCACATAAGCAAGTGTGTAGGCCTGTCACAATTATTACATGTTCAGTTATTTAGGGTGATTTATTTGTTTTTTCTGATCGCAATTACTTTTACTGTTTACTTGTTTTTAGTTCCACTGTTTATGCCACAACAAACAGAATGGGTGCCCTTTCATCATTATTTACATGGAGTCAAATCCATGTAAATAAAACAGCATCCATTCACAGCCCTGCGGACCAAGACTCAAGCTTGCAAAACCTCGACTTGGGTGGAAGTTGGTGAGACAATTCAATGTAGAGTAGACTAGGACCATATATCTACAGGGAGTGCAGAATTATTAGGCAAGTTGTATTTTTGAGGAATAATTTTATTATTGAACAACAACCATGTTC
>JBBPDH010000018.1:12443408-12458575 GCA_037974565.1 Clupeocharax schoutedeni
AACCAATCAGATGACGACTGCGAGATTCCTGAAGTGTTTCCAGTTAAGTGTGCCATCTGCATCAGACGTTTACCCAACGGTCCGTGGGCGTGACATCTGAGGCTGAGACTATGGAATTATAGACATTGTACCTGTGCATTACAGCCATGCAATGTTTTGCATGGTTGACAGCATAGCCACTGTATTTCTGCTCACTCAACAGTTTCAAAAAAACAAAACTGTCTCAGTTATTTCTCTGGGTGTAGGCAGATTGCAAAATCAGGCTGTAATACTGTAAAAAATGCTAAACCAGTGATAGGCCAACTGAGTCTCTGATAGTCATTGTGGTTTGTTGGTTCCTGTGGACATGCTGACCACCAAATGCATGTTGAAGTCTATTTATTATACAGTCCGGTGGTGTTCAGCAGCAGGTCCACACTGAGATGGAAACAGATACGCTGCAGAATACATGAGGGTAGAGGACATGAGCGAGTGATTCGAGTGGAGCCAGCCTCAAACACATAAAAAATGCTCTTTGAAAATCAATAAGGTCTCAGTGGAGCACAGAGCACAAAACAGCAGCACCATCACCTTAAATTTATTCATTCATTCCTCTAAGTAACTTTCCAATGACCTAATACTCTTGGACTTCGTTTCCGTCCCCGGGCAACACCGGCTCTGATTCTCCACCTTTCTCGAGACCAGTCCTCTTCGAGCACCTGGACTGGCAAAACTGGCTGTATTCAATGTGAAACAGGCTGGATGAACTGAATGCAACATACACGCACGTATACACAGATTAGTGGCCAGCTCAGCTCATCAGTTTCTGACGTGCCATGTGCACCTGCGTGAGGTGGTGTGTGGCCACTGCACACAGCTACTCCATCACACATAACCAGCAGAGCAGGCAGCAGATGCTACAAGGAATCACAATTATGCTCCAGTTCACTCCAGTTCAGCGCAATGATTTCGCCATATGTATCATGCACACAGACACACACACTGTGTCCCACATGTTACTAAGAGGGGCATGACAACACGCTCGGCCATGATTTCATTTGGATCACAATACTGGGTTCACATTTCAATATCCTCACAACATGAAAAATGATGATGTTGATGTGGAATCTGTTAATGAGACTACAGCTTGGAGGCAGGAGAAGTGTGTGCACGACATGAAGGTGCTAGAGCGAGTTGATGATTGGGGTTGTCATATGCAAACAACGCAAATGGATTAGATTTTACAATTACAGGAACACTGATACATCGTCACAACTACACAAAGAACCCTGTCATGATTTTCCACTGTAATATCACAAGGCTCTCAAGCATTTTTACACAGTAATGTCTTAAACAAACCAAGTGACGTGAGAAGTAATTTTTGCAAACTTAACTGTAACCTTAAAGGAACACACTGATCTCTGTCAGTTACATGTGCAGCATTAATGTGATTATAATTCTGCCCTGTACTTAAACAAGAAAAAAAAAACAAATTGATTCAAATGTATTTAGAATAGAAGGCACTGGGCAGGTGCTGAAGCTAGTTTGAGTCAGCAAGCTTTCTTTTCTTTTTCGGTATTTTGTTCCTCTGTTTGCCATTGAAATGATTCTGTGAGAATCAGCCATCTTCTGCAGATGGAGTAGATAGAGATTAGATAGAGAAATGCTGGAGTATTGCCTTTTCAGTAAAAAAAAAATTGAAATGCAGCTTTTGTTGAATGCATTTTACAAAGTCAGGAGCACTTTGTTGTTTGAAAAAGGGTAAACTACTCTTGGCTGCCACAACGTACAAAAACACACGCAAGTTTCGGCTTTGTCCAGTTCTCCAAGTCCTTGGTGGCCAGTGGTGATCACACGGTCATTTGGTACAAAGAGCAATCAATTAGTTGCTGAGGACATTTTCTACATAGTGCTTAAACTGGCTTAATAGGGGTTTAGTGCACTGTGCAAGCAGGTGGACAATTCATACTGGGTGGAATTAGATGCTTCTGACTCACTGGAAATGAGTGAAAAAGCACAAGGGTTATTTCGCTGATGGAGCTCCCAGTGCTGCAGCTGAGGCCAGAGTGCTGTAACTGCACATTCGAGTGTACACCTACCACCGGGCATCCACTAAACATGTCACCGCTCGTCTAACTAATTACCTTCATTAGCCATGAACACAGCTACACTCCTGCCTGGCTAACTGAATGCACCTGTCAACCTCCATTTGGGTGTATAGTGGAGGAACACCAGAGGTGTTGTTAGGATCTTGAAACATTTGTGGTTGCAGTTTTGGTTGGTTGCCAGGGTTGGGGAGGGGTCCACTTTTCGATTTGGCACCGTCGTGGTGGAAGAGTGGTGGGTTTGGCTACGGCGTAGCTTTCACAACTAGCATTTCAATTGTTTTTGAGGTCTGGGGATTTTCATAAAAACGTAGCTACAACTAAACAAAAGCATTACTCACTGAAAGGAGATTTCGAGGATGCTCCCAAGTGGCACGGCTGTCAAAGTTTTTACCCTACTGCTGGGAGATCACAAGCTGGAATAATAAAATGCATTAGGGTCTGCTAAATTTGATGTACTGCTGCACAGTATGTGATACTGAATAAAAAAGCAATTTTTTAAAGTGACTGTACTATGGCACTTTGTTCCAAACCTGGATTCTGGTAATATTGGATATCGGATGCCACAGATTCCTCCTCCAACAGAAAGATTTAACTTAGGGATCTAATAGATAGATTTTTATTAGAACTAAGGGCTACCATTCCAAACAGATGGATTTTGAGGAGTATGAGTCCAAAGTTCAAGGTTCGGATTCATTAAATTAACTACAGAAATCCAACGACTTTGCTTATGGAAACTGAATTCCAAACATATTTGCATGTTTAAATCTGAATTCCCACCCTCTAAACATGCCCAACTGTGGCTCTGATTCGCTGGAAAGAGTGAATTTGCTTCAGAGGACGGCTTATTCCTCAGCGGTGGAGACATATTCATCCAGGAGATCACCTGAATTCAAGGCTACAAAAAAAACTGAAAAAACAGTGTATTGTGCTGCATATAGTGGAAACGAACACTAATATTATACTTGGGCTATTTAAGAATGGCAGCGAATGTGTCTGGCTTAGGCAGAACGGAGGTTTATGACCCAGTGTAGTTTAGTGCTGAGGCACTTAACGTGGGGCGCGTATGTCCGTGTGTTAGGAGAGAGTTCTGCTGAGGGTTACAGTAAAGGAGAGCTAAATGCGAACAACTCACTCAGCAACTTTAATGCTGGCGCCACGAACAAAGGGGTCAGAGCTAACCGGAGATTCTGTTTGCCACATCAATATTCAACTCCTCTTCTGAGGTGATAAAACACTGTCTACTGTCCAACAAAAAGACAGTGCAAAGTGAATTCAGTGTTTCTCGTGATACGCAGCGGGCCTCACCCAATCTGCGTAGAGAGCGAGTAAAGCTTCCCACATCGTTGTAGTGTTTGTTCGGATTCCACTGATGTCAGCGAGAGTTTGTCTCCACTAATGTACCATCTGTTTCTAAAGAAGGGCCTCATTAAAATGGAAGACATAAATAAAAATGTCTTTTGTTCTCTCAAATGAACCCGTGTGTGACTGGTCATGCTGGGTGCCAGGGGAGTGTGTGCAGCAGGCTCTTTGTGCTCCCCCACTCCATTAGGTTTTCACTATGACCATGGAAACCTGATCTGTTCTAATTAGCTTAGTGCAGCAAAACAGATTTAACCTGCCTGGTCTGACAACACGGGAAATGAAATTAGACTACAAAACAATGTTTTTCACATGGAACACGCTACAATTAGATACGTTACATGCAGTATTATGTTTTGAATAATAAGACATACGGAGGCCAAGATGAAATAATTAAGAACGTACAAATATGCTTCCCTTTTTAAGCCATACTTACAAAGCCCACCTGAAGGCATTTCATGACTGCATGGCTGCATGTTTCCCCTCTGGATTAAAAGGCTGGAAAATTATTGTGCAATGCGTTTCGCAAATCAATCAGCAGCCCAACCCCTAATGAGAAGATGCAATGCAATTAGCTGCTTCATGGATTCATTTCCATTTTCCGCGTGTAGTCGATAACTTTGACCTCTTGTAAGCTTGTAACCTTTAAAAAAAGAGCAATAAGAGGGATATTACCGGTGAGACTGCATGGAGTGCCAATCAATCGGAAAAACCCTTTTTATGATTTTTTTTTTTTTGGGTGGGGGTGTGCTCATAAATAAATCATCATTTTCATAAACAGGGACTCCACATTTCCAGTTACTCTTATAAACATGCCAGAAAGGCTTATTTTCTTAGTGCCATAGAAGAACTTTTTTGATTCACCAAAGAACCATCTATGGATTGGTCTTTTTTTAAATCAGATATGTGTGGGTGAAGAACTTTTACATTAAACTGAACAGAAGCTAAAATACACAAAAATTAGCAAAATGTAACCAGACACTGTAAAAGCTCCTATTTCCATCAGTTACGTCTATTACGCCGGCTGCATGCAGCATGTGGCACAGCAAATGTATTCCATGCATAAAGCACAAAAATAAGATCTGGCAAGTTTTTTGCTGCTTGACTATTGAGCCTACTGTGCTGCTTGGACATTACAGCAAAGTACAGGGTTACAGAGACATCTATTTTTAAATTACTACTATTTGTCCAAAAAAGGCTGTTTTAATAGATCAATACTTCATCAACATGAATAAAGTGTTCACAGTAGAGGTGTTTACCACCACACTAACCATGCAAACAAATGCAACCCCGGAGGTTAGGAGCAAATACACTGAAGAAATCATTTTTCTATTATTTTTTGACATGGAAAAGATTCCATAAACCTCAGACCCTTAATTGGTGGTCTTGGGAGCCATCCTAAAATGATCACATTCTACTGGCACTGAAAAAAGCTGTGGTTTGCATTAAAATCAGAATCACCAAATCAAACACTGGGTAGCACATACAGCTTCTTGCATTCAATAAGACTGGTTCGATTGGTGAGTGCCCCTTCCCTGGATGGTGTTTAGGACATAGAAGTTTCAACTACTGAATGACTTTTCTCATTTAGGAAAAAGATATTCATTTAGTAAAAGAAATGATACAGACAAATCATGTCCCATTTTCAACTAAACTAGACCCATCATGTTGCAGCCAACCTCGGGTGGCTGTTCTGCACCAGTACAGTAATCCCCCAGTTTTACATGGATCAGAAGTCGCAGACAGCGCGTAAACTACAAATATTCTCTGCTTTTTTGTTTGCTTTTTTTGTGGCAATATGTTTTTTTTTACTACTTATAAAAAGCCCTATGCCGCCCAAGCGCACTGCGCCTTCTGGCAATGCAGCTCAGCATCTCGGGCGAGAATTGCAGACTGGCGGCTGTGGTTTGGGTGCCGAGATTTTAGGTTTAGTTTGCCATTGGCGAGGGTGTGTGCAGGGGCCATTCGAGGGACCCTCTATCTCTTATTCTCTCTCTCCCTCTCTCTGTCTCTCTCTCTTACCTGTGCATGAATTACAGTGCAGTCTGTACAGCGGTAATATCTGTATTTACATTCTAGCACTGCAGAAGTTCAGTGTAAACTATACAGTACAGTACAGTTTATCTTTACATTTTCTTTAAGGGTAATGTATTAAACTGAGTTTAAAATTAAAGTGTTTGGGGGTATATTTAGGGTTTACACTACAAAAATATGCATTATAGGCATTTTTTTTACCAAAACACAACACGTTTTTTCACTGTACATGGTTGCTCTAGGAACATAACCCTCGCGACATTACATGTCTATCTCTCTTATTTTACCATTTTAAAAGGCCATTGATTGATGCATTATGTATCTTTTCAAGTATTCCTTAGTTTTTCAACACTGTTTACAGGAAGGCTCTCCATACAGCTCAGATTAACAGTGTAAGCTCATGTCCTCTAGTCACTCTGGAGCTCAGTTGAAGGTGGATTTAAAGATCATTTTAACTGTAGTTAACTGTAGTTATTTACAATACTATATTTAGCAAGTTACACACAAGTGAATATACGTTCTGTTGCAGGGTGATGAAAGCAATGCATCACTAAGCAGTTTGGGAACAAGGAGAGGGTTTACATCAAGCTTAGAGAACTAGAGGATATGTTTTTCCTCTCTCCTACTTTGCTGCAGTTCCAGGTCCTTTCATTTTAGCACAATATCAGTGCCAGCCTTTCTCCTGTTAAGGTGAATATTTACAGCACTTCACATTTACCTCAGCCTTTCTTAGACAGCTTGAGGTGCTCTTAGGAAAGGAACATATAGTACTCTGCAGCACTGTGAAAACACTAAAGGCTGTGTAACAGAGAGCAAGAGAGGCTTAACCAAACCCCCCAGAGCCACCACTAAAGTCAGCCTCTGCATGCTAGCTAGTCTGACAATTCCCAATACCTATGCTTTTTTTACATGCCCTACACTTTCCCATATTTCTTTCATTTACAACTGCTGCGAAAAGTGGTCCCTCCTTGTTTCTGTCTGTAATCACAACACTGAGCAGCATCCGCTAAAATTGGTACTAATAATCTATAATTGGACATGTTGAAGTGTTGGAAAGTATCATGGGCTTAGCAAAAAATTAATTTCAACTGAGCAACTTTCAAACCATATTTTAGGCATTTTGATGTGATTTGGTAATAAACAGTTCACAATGCCCTCCTTCTGCTATCATACAGAAATATTAAAAATCTAAACCTGCTTTCTCAAATAGCCTTGAACACCGTCACTCATCTTCTCAAACTGGCAGCCACAGAAGTGAAGAGGTCCTAAATGCACACAGAAGAAAATACGAAAAGCTTGGCTCCACCAGACAAAAGAGCTTTCATCCATTTGTCTAGTGTATCCCCTAGCAACAGGTAAGACTACATTTTCCTCTCAATGAGAACATTGCCAAATGCATTCTTGAGGACCTCCAGCCATTCATGGGCTCACGTCTGCACTGCTAAAAAGCACAGTTATCAAATATACTAAGTTAAAACAAGCAAAGCCAAGAGATTTTGGAGGTCATCTGAACCATCTACACAGTACACAGGAAAACAGAACATTCCTCTAGGAGTGGAGGGAAGAAAGTGTGCAAGGCTTTAAAACACAGCAGCAAACAATAAAACAATACAGTACCACAGGGCAGGCAGTATACAGTGCTACTGACAAAAACATGAAACAGTAGGTGTAAGTGTGTGTATGTTAGCAGAGAGTGCAGTTCAATTCAGAAGTGTGTCCACATACAATTTAGTATTGAGTTCGATGTGAATTAGCACTGGAATCAATATTTAAATGCCAATTTTGCATCTGCCGATTCACGGAAATCGCCGGCAGACTACAACTTCCAACAGACATTGCACTGGGCAGCCCCCTCCCCTGGCTACCTTGAGGACTCAGTGTTTACAAGACAGCCCCGTAACTCGGCCAGGGAACAACCAACCGCTGCAAAATTTTACACTGACCCTCAGCTGGTGTTGCATTCTCAACAGAAATTATGACTAAATATCGTTGTGAACGAACATTTATCACGCATCAAAAACAAGACGCAATGTAAATCTAGAGTGAACAATAGTATTGGGACATATTGCCAATGTGTGTGTGTGTCATGAAAGTCTCTCTCTCACACACACACAGCATTTTTATAAGCAGCCTTTCCCAT
Organism: Clupeocharax schoutedeni; assembly: GCA_037974565.1. Taxonomy (NCBI): domain Eukaryota; kingdom Metazoa; phylum Chordata; class Actinopteri; order Characiformes; family Alestidae; genus Clupeocharax; species Clupeocharax schoutedeni. Next base: position 12,451,029 of record JBBPDH010000018.1, read on the forward strand.
ATCCATGCAGAAAAAGCTGATCCTAAATTGCTCTGATTTGTTGTGTAAACTATATTTGTTCGACTTTTAGTCGACTGAAACTTGACTAGACCAATAATAAAAATAATAATACATGTAATTTAGAAAAGCGCTTTTCAAAATACCCAAAGACGCTGTACAATTTTGAGTAGACAAGGAAAACAAAGCATTTGTTTGTCTACTCACACTTACATTTTATTTTATTAAAAAGTTCCTATGTTTGTTTTTTCTCCCCCGTAGTATCCAAAATAGTATTTAATATCAAGTAATGGTATTGGTATCAATTTTAAAGGTTAATTGTATCTGAAAGACCATAAGCAGAAATTATTTGGATTTTTTTTTTATTATTATTTGGATTTTCCTTTAACAACTGCAGTGGAAAGTATAATTCCGTAAGCCACTATGCACAGTGAGCCTCATTTCTGGGTACACTGAAGAGTAAGAGCATTTTCATCTCCCTCTGATGACCCTGGTCATACTAACCTCTGAGAGCTCACTGCATCCCCCGTGACCTGCTGTTCTACGCTTGCAATTATCTACCCTAATTACAGCATGTCTGCCACTGCAATGATTCCTCACAGAATCACTCTCTCGTTCCACAGTGTGAGATGAAAGGGGGGGACAGGGTAGCGTCAGAGAGAAAAATCGCTCTGCTTTGTCGACCCCTCCGTGCGACCTGCTCCCTGAGGAAAGCAATTTATCGCATGGCTGCATCCAGAACAGTATATCTGAATCACAAAATAACCTTAGATAAATTACAGACAGCTACTTTCTGAGCTCCTTATCTGAAGTCTGCCAATCGGTTGGCGCACCTTGGTGGAGACACTGAACCACGTAACAGGGGGCCCATGGAGCATTATCACTAAGCAACGGTGGCCAAATTGGACACGTAGAGAATCTGTGGGAGAGAGGAAGTCAGAGTACATTCCGACAGAGTGCACCTGAAGACACAAAGCGCTGAACGGTCCATTCCACACAACTGGAGATATGCCTCTGACTGTGGGCTTCTGAAGAGGAACCGGGCACATGGTCATATGAACAGAGAGAATCACTTTAAATCAAAGAGAATTTAGATTTTTGTGAAATTTCTAAAGCCTTCTAAAGCTGATCACACTGCAGAAATTCCAAATCAGAAATTACAATTAACCACATGCTGGCAGTTTAACCAAGCGCTAAGTAAAACTCACAAGACCTGTCTATGCTCATAGAAAGAAGTCAATAAAAATTCAGTACACGGTACAGCAACAGTTAATTGGACAGCTCCATTGAATTGGGAACTATTCACAGCATAATCCTCCAAAAACACACAAAATTCAACCAACTGTTCTAGTATTAACTGTAGCAGTAACAATCTGAAGACAGTTTTGTTTGACACTGTTTTCAGGTGGTGATGACTAGTCGTAGGTTACTGGGAGAGAAAAAAGTGGTCTCTCTTTCAAGATCACAGTAGTTAATCAAGAATCTGTGTGTCAACCTTCTTATGAAAACCAGAGTGTAGAGCTTCGTGTTGGAGAGAATCGTGAGAAACCACGGTTTTCATTTTAAGTAACTTTTCTAACAAGTGATCCTCTGGAAATATCTGCTTATCCCAAACAGAGCAACATGCCAAAAAAAAGGTCTCAAGACTCTATTTGTTGTTTGCGAGGGAGACCAGGCATCATCTGTTTACCCCCTTTCCACTGCTATGCTTTGGTGCGCTCCCAGAAACATGGAAGAATTCAATTACATGGTGACTGGGGTCCTGACACTACCTCGCGTTTGTTTCAATCATCTCACTGCGAGATATTAAGAGGTTGAGAGGAGGCAGGGCAGCCAGAGTGGGGGTGCATGGGGAGAAAGGGCAATGAGGCATGACGTTGCACCACCAGGGCCACCAGGGTTGTACCTAGGAGATGATACTGATGGTTGAGAGAAGGATTTTTTGGAAAGAGATAAACAAGTAATGTGTATGTTTAAAACAGGCTGGTTTATTTTTGAATGAATGAGCATTTTTCTTAGGCAGCAATAAGACATCAAAAGTCTTAGTCTCACTGTTGGATAATAGTAAACTGGATTACAGAAGTAGAAGTAGATGCTTCTTTTTGCATTTATTTCTCAGCGCTAATGTAAAATTAGGAAATAATTTCATATATTTTTAAAAATCTGTCTGTTCAATGGCTGATCTGTTAACAGGTCATAATGAATAAAACTACAATATAGTGCATGCGAAACAGAAATCGATGTGAAAATCTAGTTGAAAAGAATCTGTTCTGCATAACAGTTACTCCGCATTCTGAATATTTTGTAATATTTTCTTTTTTTAATCCATCGGTCCATCGGTGATGGACACAGATGAACAAACTCATTCAGATAGAACATTATATCTCATCCTAGTGCCCACCAAAGAAAGTGTAAAACTCTATAATGTCAGCTGATTTCCTCCCATGTACACCCTCCTATTCCATGTTAGCCTGTTGTCTGACAATCCGTGCTGTCTGCTACAGGAGTCACCCTGCAACTTACATCTGCACCACGTAATTACAAACACACCATACTGACAACTGCACACACATCAGTGTCATGGACAAGATGGCCCCTTTCTGGAATGACTCTGGGGTTTACACCTTTTGTGCAGGAAAGTGGTCAGGACCGACAAATCCATGTGAGGTTTAGTGGCAGATTAGACACAATATATCAGTCAGTTGGTGGTGATTCTCATTCTCCAAGGTGGCACAGTGTGGATGAGCTCATTCACACTTGGGTGCTTGCCCACCTACATGATTGCAAACTGCCTATCAACCTGGCCCAAGAAAGAGGTGATGGACTTACTGTCAAGGCACAGATAGGTGACTGCGTTCAAGGTGCCTCGAATTATTTAAGGCAGATTCAATTCCCCTTCAGTGGTTTGTCAGTGTAAATGCAAGATGAGGCCATTCCTTTCTGATTCTTCTTCTCGAAACTATCGGACTGCTGGGCTTTGGTGAAACCAAAGTTGTTTCAACTACATTCTTCTGAGCAGGGGTATAACTACCATGTTCTACAGGTGTGACAGACTGTCAGACCATATATTAGCTTGTGTGGAGCTTCTTGTCTCAGGTGCAAAGTAGAATGGGGTGCTCACATCCATTACCACCTTTGATAATGGCTGCTTGTTGAGGCAATTTATGTGTTACGAGCAGGCAGCTATTGGTCATGTGAGAGGAGGCAAAAATGTCAGTTCCTGGGAAGCGTTCTCACTGGTGTACAGCTAATAAGAGCTGACTGGTGTGCTACTCGGCCCCTGTGGTGCTACAGCTTCCATAGGACTTGCTACATAAAGGTCATTCCTCATTCACACCTAAAGTTCACATTGCTGTTATATGACTTACGACAAGCATGTGGGGTCTACGGCTCAGTGAACATAATTTGATTGATGCCTTCCTTTGGAGCATGTGGTACTGCACCACGACCAGCTCAAGCTCCTAGAAGCTTGAGTAGGTTTCATTCGTAGACTTTACGTGTGGGCCAAGTGGATTTCACCAAACACTTGCTGCTGATTTCCTCAATTAAACATGTGAGCAAGTACCCAGCATCACACTATGGCCAGCCTGAGGTCTTAGTCACAATGTGTATATCAATTAGCTCCCTTTGCAGACAAGCAACATGCTTAATGCACTCTTTTGCTCAATTCGGGTTTTGATTGCTGACATTTGTCAGCCAGATAAGATGTATTTTTTAAAGTTCTCTGTTTACTTTCTCTGAAGCTTTCAAACTTCTACTTTTTTAGAAGCTTTCTACTGCCCCATATTGTAAATGAGTCATGCTAATGAAGTATGCATGGATGTTTTACTAGTGGATGTTTCATGGATATGTGCTGCAGACAGTGCATCCAGTGACTGCTTCATTTACAGGGTTGCAATTGTGCAAAATTTGTTGGTATCCACCATCCACTGTTCACACAGCCCAATGGCACGAGGGAATAATACAAAGCATAGAAACACAGTAACTTCAAATCATTAATTACCTGCAAGCATGGTACCTGCAAGCATATCCTGGAAGACATCGTTTTCATCTGAAAGGTATTTACATTACTGTTTGACGTACCAGTACATGCCTTTCATGGTATAAAATATAAGATCAGACCACCCCAGCCGGCGAGTGCTAACTTACTAGCATCAAATGATAAATGCACTGTTATTCCACTTACTAACCTGCTGAAAAGTTTTAAGAAGGTAAAATGTGCAGAGCAGTACAAACTCAATTACTAAATTCGATTTCTATGTAACAAACTACAAATCAATTCTGGCGAATTTCAAGGGAGATAAAGAGGAAAAATATCCTTCAATTTTCCTCAAAGTGATCAACAAATTTCTATAATTTTTCTTCAAAGCAAAATATCACTCAATCATTTTCAATCCCTTGACTGCATTTTAAATATATCATGGTTAAAATTCAATATATCACCTACTTTTTGAACATTTCTGGAGTCATGCCTAGGATGGCAAGCATGTCTGACTAATACATAAGGAAAGAGAGGAGAGGATCAATCAGTGACCTCTCTACAGTGTGCTAGCAAAGCCAAGTCTTTATATGGATTGCAGCCACCTGAAAGAAACAGATTTTTTTAAAAATAGTTATAGAAAATCCATGCTTTGCAGAGTTAAATTAAGAAGAGAAAACATACAGATTCTACATTTTAGTCCTGGTCAAGTGTCCAATACTTTTTCCACAATGCAAGGAAAATAATCCTATACTATAACTTTCAATATTTCAAGACCTTTAATAAATTCAGCAGTTTTGCTTCAACTGTTCACAATGAAGTCATAAGATGTGTTGCAACTTTGACTGGTTTTTAAATATATTACAATACATAACAGCCAGTTAGAACATTTGCATATAGAAATAACCTTTCACTTTAAGACTGAAAGAGAATAGAATTGGGAAAATTGTTGTGTAAAAAATAAGACATAAATAAAATATAAACGCACAAATAAATTGCATACAACCCCTAGTGACAACCCTACTGCTGTGACAGGCCCCTAGAGGCTGTCCTTCTCAGTTCTTTGTTTAGTTTTGGGGACTTTTATTATATCAGCTGAGCACACGGATCTTATATTTGTTTACATAATGTGTTTCAGCTGACCGGTGTGCTCAGAAGATGAGATGTTTGTGAAAACACTTTATATGTTCTTCTTTCTCCTTTTGTTTTCAGTATTGTTTATGGCCCATGTGCCAGTTTGCTTTGTTGAAATAAAGAAGTTTAAATGGATGTCGGCATCTGCCTGGGGTGCTTCGGAGAAGAGAGGGGGAAACATGACAAGTGCTCTCTCTCTCCCATACACATATTTAGCATTATATGGCATTAAGGTACTCAAAAAGTGAAAACATTTCAAGCCTTGCATTAATATTCGTCCATTTTCCATTTCATATTCGCTGTTTGTATTGCTGGAGTTCAACTGTTCTTGACCATAATGCAAAATATCTCAGAATCCGTTGTGCAATTAATGAACATGCTATAATAATTCTCATTTGATGCCACCATCAGTACTTCCAAAAGCAGGCTGAAAAACTGACTGATAGCAGAAAAATCACACCAATAATTTATTCAGAGCAAGCTTTGGAGGGTTAGTGATATCTGCCATATTACAGAAGCAATAACAGACCCAGTTAATGTATTCACTCTCAGGCACTGCCTGGGGACAGTGTTTTCATGTCACCAGCCAAGAGCTGTTGGTGCCACTGTGATTCTGTGCATGAGCAGTTTGTCTAGAGCAGTGAGAGACAGAGACAGGCGAGCACTGCGATCCTTTGTAATGCGCTTATTCCCAGGTCCAATATCTATCAATATAGCTCTCTGCAGCTTGATGAAGTGCTAAACCATGCAGCATTTGTTCGGACGCTGCATTCTCCCGCTGCTTTGTAACAGTCTCAACATATTTCTTTACTCCCTCGAGGCTTCACTCTTCTGGATGACTGAACAGACGTTTGTCCACGAGGGGACCAGATCATTTAACTGACATCCCCTAGGAGCCACGTGTGACTTTGTTCCCACTGAGCATCCCCTCTAACCTTTATCCAGCCTTTTCTTCAAAGACAGAATATTACAGAGGAACCATTGCAGTAGACCAGAGACTGAAAATTGGTGATTGACAAATGTTACTCAAATCCAATCCTGGAGGGTCAACCCAACAATCATAAAAATACTTTAAAATAAATAAAGAACAGATCTACATTTTTACCTAATTCAGTGAAATATATGCAAAAATACCAAAAATACCAGTAGCAGAATTTAGCCCATTCTGCTCTATTAACTAGGTAAATTCACACCTAACAGTTACAGGCATGCTTTACAGTGCATGGCAGAAAATAATGTTTGTTTTGACATTCCAGTCAGAAGTGACTAACACTGGAGAAAAAAAGAATAAATGCAGTGTAAAATGCATGGTTATGGTGAAAAAATGTCTTGTCGTGATCCCTGGAGCCTCCCATTTAACTCTCCTATAACTGAATTATTACACTGGTCAACAGTGAAAAAAAGGTCTAACTTTTTATAGCTGATCTAGGATAATTTTAATGCGCTAAATCCAAAAATCACATTGGTTGGTTTAATGCTACCAGGTCAACTTTTTGATCTATTGTTGAAATTAGATAAACTGATGCCATGCAAATCATTACGTAAACTGCATTGTGTGCTTGGGCACCACACATGGTATGCAAAAACTGCAGTCTGGAGGGAGCCGAGAAACCATGACACTGATTGCTACTTTTGCGCTATTGATGTGACTGGGATAAACAGAAATAACCGGAACAACCTGACAACCTGACAACCTGATCTTGAATCAGCACGTCGTCCTGTAGCTCATTGTGATGTAATCCCAATACCTGTCTTTGGAGAACTTCCTGTAATTAGCGACCAAGACTCTTCCAGTGTTGAAGAAAATGAAGAAGAATATGTGGTTGATGAAAGCGGTGCGCCAAAGCTTTTCTCTCAAATGGAGCTTAATGATCTAGTTCGTGATCTCAGCTTGTCAAAATCATCTGCCGAACTATTAGCATCCAGATTAAAGGACAAAAACTTACTCTCAGACAGCGTTCGCATCACATTCTACCGCAACATACATCAAGACTACCTATGTTATTTCTCTCAAGAGAAGGATTTGGTGTACTGTTCAGATATTGCACAACTTCTACACTACTTCTACACTACACTGAAGGAGAAGTATGAAGCAGTGAAGTACGTTTTGGAGAAAATTTGCTATGATCAGCATCACTGGTATATTTGTGTTGACTTAAAGATGGTGAACTTTTTGTTGGGACAGCAGTCGGGGTTTACCAAGTACCCCTGCTTCCTTTGCATGTGGGACAGTAGGGACAGAACTCATCATTACATACAGAAGGACTGGCCTGAACGGAAGGAATTGGTGCCTTGCAGAGCAGAGAACGTCATCAACAACCCTCTGGTGGACAGAGATAAGATACTCTTCCCACCACTGCACATCAAACTTGGTTTGATTAAGCAGTTCACCAAAGCATTGGACAAAGCTGGTGGCTGCTTCATTTACTTGTGCCAG
>JBBPDH010000018.1:12477043-12488913 GCA_037974565.1 Clupeocharax schoutedeni
ACTAGCTCGGGAAAACTGTAATAATATTACCATTTTCAGACGAGTAATGCCTTACACTACTAGTTACTGAAACAAGTCATATTATTACAGTTACAAAGTAACGCGTTACACCCAACACTGGTACTGTGGTGTGTTCACGTATGACCGAATGATCACTTTCACTTCAATAGAACCTTTACAGTCCATGGTGATGTCACAGCTGTGTGCTTAATTTTATACACCTCTTCATAATGTGTGTCTGAAGCACCTGAACAGTTAGGAGGGCTGTCACCCTTTCATCCAAAAAGTGCATCACCTACAGCAGCAAGTCAGGACCCAGTCCACACATATTAGGAATACATACATACACAATGCAGTTAAGAGCATGTTTCAATAGATTATTAGTTTTGTAAAATACTGTGGTACTTTGACTTGTGAGTTTAATTCGTTCCATCGTTTCCTGTAGATGTCTACTAGTAGTAGTACTTTATTTGTCCCAAATTGGGCAATTATCTTTTCAGTTGTAGCACACAAGTACACACACATTTCCACAAACATTTAATCTTCAAGTTCAAGTTTGAAATAGATAAATAGTAAAATAGATTGACAAATAGAATAAAATAAAATAAATAAATAATATTACATATATAGTCACGATAAAAAAGAACGGGAGAGCTATAAAAATGATCCTGGTCTTGGTCTACTCTTTATTTTAATTCGCCAAACTTGTAAGTTGGGAAACTCGTAAGTCAAGGTACCGCTGTATAACATATTTCAGATTTGTACGTCTGTCCTGGCCGGAGATTAACGGAAGCAAGGGTAGTGAGCATCATTTCTCAGGCTTCGCATCTGCATTAGCATGTCCGCTAAAGCTAACAGGTATTCGCGTGTAGTTCTGTATACATGAGAGAGGAAATACCTGCATCATTATAAGAGTCACCGGAGACGGAGGTGTTCTGTCCAATAGCCACTTTATTTGTTGAGGCATAAAAGTAATGAAAGTAGTAAGATTCGGTTCACAAGTAAACAGTTATAGGCAAATTTCTCTTGTTGTTAGCAAATGTGATAAAAGGGATTTGCTTATCACTTGTCGTCCCAGATCTTTGACCTGATCTAGAAATTCGATTTGAAGGTTTGAATTTAATGTAACGAAGTTGTACTGTAGGGGGGTGTGCTCCCATAATGCACTGCTCTCACCGGGGGGGTTTTGTTGTTGTTTATTTATTGTTGTGTTGTTTAGGGGGGGTTAATTTAGTTACTGCTAGTGTGTGTCAGTTCTTGTGTGTGAGGAATATGTTTTTTGAGGAATGTGTTTCACTTAGACGTACACAGGCTACCGTGGATGAGGTGCGTGGTAGTCCTGTGTACTTAGGCAGGGGTTCCCTGCATTAGAATAGTTGTTACGGTTGCCTCGTCCTCCCTCCCTAGATCTCGTCCCATTTCCCCTGAATACTAGTTCTCCCTTTTGCTTTTTCCTTTTTTTTTACTTCTCTGTGCGTAGGCCCTCCTCCTGTCTTCCCTATACCCTCGCTCCTTCCTCCCCTTCCTAGTCCGCACCTATCATTTGTATCTCAGCCCGTCCGTATCCCTCACACCTGTGTCGCGTCCCATTAATCCCATGTCACACCTGTTCTCTCTTCCCCTGACCTATATAAGAACCCAGCCTGCCTCGAGTCAGATGTGTCCGTATTAGTCGCTACTATTGACCCGATGTTTCCCCGCTCTACTAAACCTTCCCTCTCTGTGTTTTGTTTTGCAGGCTCGTGCTCGTCCCTCCTGAATCTTTGTTCCCGTGGACCAGTGGGTCTCTGCCGTTATAAGAACCTCAGCCTGTTGCCTGCCTGCGTGCAGCCGCATTGTTTCTGTTCTGTTCTCCTTTTTCCTGTGAGCTGAGGACATAGAGCACGAGTCCTGTTTTTCTGTTCTGTTAACTAATCCTGGGTCGGGTTCTGATTTATGTTCCTTGCTTTCATTAAACTAAGTCGTATCATCCTTAACATTGCGTCCTCTCCCCCTTCCTCCACAAACAACATGACATTCAGGCATGAAATTTGTAACGAAAAACACAAGTTCAGTCAGTGACTTCACTGCATATCCTTCCCCTTTCAGACTGTTGAACACAGCTTAATCCCTACAACTACAAACTAATCAGCGAGCTGATGTTCATTTATTATTTTTTTATTGTGTAATAACCTTCAATCAAGTAATTATGACAGCCTCATTTGTGCAGAAGTGATTTTAGCATTTATTTTTTAACAACATTAACCTTCCGAGACAAGGTTTCCCTCAAATACATAAACTTACTGTTAGTACTAGTTAACTACTATTTAAACAAAGACAATAATGTGTAAAAAATAGAGGAAGATTAAAAAAATACATATTTTACATATGTACTGAACTCACAGCAACAGATAGACAAACAGACACATGCTTTAATTCACCCATTTTTTTTTTCTGATTTGAGTACCTCAATAATAAAAACAGCCCCTCTAAGAATGACATCCCTGAATCATCCTATTTTAACTTGTGAAATGCTTTATAGACTAGGCTGCTCTACCTGATTACTGAGATAGTGGCAATGTCAATGATGGTCTAGGGTTAATGGGCACAGAGCACCATAGAGGGGAACACCCTGGAAAAATATCAGCATTACTGTAAAAAGTATGAAATATCAACCTGACCCAAGATCCACGGTATGCTAAGACATAAGTGCACTTACTCTATTAAAACAAACGCCATTAGAACATACGTTTAATTAATTGCTTCCATTCTCTCCAGGAATCATGATTAATATGAACATTAGCGTGATTACGGCCTATTTTAAGAGGGCAAGTAAAAATGTATCACATCTCACTTACGAACCTTTTTCAACCTCAAGAGCCGGAGAGCTGTTCTGGTGTAGCTAATCACGCAACTAATACTGCTAGACCACATCATTTTCAATAGAGCTTAGCTCATCCCAGTGAGACCGAGCAGAGATTACTTAGATCAAGAATGAACTTTGGTCTTACAGCTGTGATAGTTATACAGTGAACATTTCTAGGGATAATATTTCAAGGCTTATTTTCAATAAAAAAATAAGGGAGGTTCATGCAATTGTATGTCACTGTGTCTGCAAAAATATTATTTGCTAAGGCTGACAGATGGCCCACATCACTCCTATCTTCCTCTCCCTCATGACTGCACAGTGAATGCTCCTCTTCCTCCTCGCGCCATCTCAGCTCACATTCATCAAAACCATCCTGCCAAAAAACCGGGCCTCTTTAAACTGCTTCCTCATGCAGAGAAAATTCAATTCACCTACGTTAAGAGCCCTCTGGAAGAGGTAATTTTGCCTTTCACAGAGAGGAAGACAGACACAATTAGTGCTTTCACAAGCATCACGCCAGCCGTGCTACAGCAGAACTCCTACGCAACCAGGCAACACCTTGCCCTTGTTAAATCACACCCTTGAATAGAGTGAAGGAAAAATGCTTAAGCAGAGTGCAAGTTTAGACTTCGCAAAGTAATAATAACCAGCATCTGTGATATGTATAGGTTAATCACAGCCTAACAGCTCCTGAGGTTGAGCCTTCTTAGCAAAGAAGCGGAAAATCAGCAAAAAAAAGGCAAAGGCAGCGTTGAGGGCCATGTTGATACATGGGAGAGAAAAGAGGCTTCTGTTGGCTCACCTTGTGCACCTGCTCCACTTATTGATCGCTGCCTTAATCCTCTGGGGCAATCATCCTGGCATTCCTATGTCAGAGCACTTCTATAGTAGATTAAAATAAGACAGCTAATTACCATTTTCTCCAGCACAAATGGGTTTGTGTGTTGAGATGCGAGCCGTCTACGTGTGTAACTGTCTGTCGAATAATGCAGCTCCACGCTTTCCATGTCAGACGCCGCTCACTTGCTCAACAAAATACACTTGTAAGGAGATAAGTAGGAGGCCCCATCAAAGCCATTCATGAGACACCAACACTGAGAGCCAGTACAGGTCCTATTTATTGTAATAGGAAAGTAGATTTCTAAAACCTGGCTGAAGTGTCTTACTGAAAAATTACATTCTTTGAATTTAACCATTCGGTATCCTTGCACACAGCTGAGCAATGTCCTTCTAACAGCAGGCAACCAGAAAATCTGTACCACAAATTACATCATATCGTGCCTTTCTGAGTATATCATGGATATTATGGACAGTATGCATGCAAACACTACTACACTACTTAATGCATGACAAATGTCAGACCAATTTTGGCAATATGATAATATTTACTTTATTATATTTTATTATCACAGTATGATGCCATGATATCCTCAATGCTTTAGGAATGCAAGGTTTATTACAAACAGAGCTGAATCAGTCTGCTTTAACGGGACTTACTGCAGTATCTACCTATAATTTTTCCTAGTAATTTTAAATATGGCTCTACTGGCACTTCTCTGTTCAGTCCAACTTACCATCATATGTCACAAAAATGCCACACAGTGACATGCTGTGTACCACAAACAAGTATTATTTTTATATTGTCTTTGTATTTCCCACTCCTACTGTAAACAATATCTATCAGCATTTTGTTGCTGCCAGAATAAAACTCTTTCTCTCCAAAATGGTACATTTACATGAGATGAAAAAATATTCACAAAGGAAATTAATGGAAAAATATTTCTGTAGCATTTCTACTGGATTAAATTCACCATGAGTAAAAAGGACAAAAACAAAGATACAAGGTTTTGTCTCAACAGTGGCAACATACTAACTGGATAAACTGCATAGTAACACACACATAATCAGATCCCTTCTTAAAGTGTAATTTTTCTGTGCCTCTAAGAATAATATTAATCAATAATATCATGTTTCATCTTCCTCTTCCACCATCCCCCCACCTATCATCAGGTCAAATGCCTGGCCAGCTCACAGGCTCTCCCTAAATCTGCGTTTCATCTGGACATTTTTCACGGTATAGAAGAAAAACGCATTATGGCTTCCAATTACAGGGACTTTAAATCGATTATTTTTCACATTTCGTCCATTCCAACCTGTTCAGCTTCTGAAATACAAATATGATCAGACCGCGTGTATAGTAAAAATGATGCTTGTCAAATCACCCTTCCTTAGATATTTTTTTTACTTTAAGTGTGACATAAAATATTCCAAAAGCTCACTGGAATTTATTTCACGTTCGCTAATTTGACATCCAAATTCCAGCCGTCTGGAACAGGGCAAGGACAAAACCAAGGGTAAAGCACATCCCTTTTCCCTTATAATGAAAGCTGCCCTCAGTGGATCTGATGGTCTTTAGTGCACCCTGGACAGAAGAGAACTGTGCGAGGCCCTATAATAAACCAGGAATATGGGCGAGAATTCATCCCTCCTCTAGCTCTTTTCCAGTCTCAGCACATGTAAAATTTCGTTTCACAAAAGGGGGTTTCCTGCATCTCAAATACTGCTCTCATTAGACGTGTTCTCTTTGAGCTGCAGATAGTTTCTGCATGAAACATGTATGCCAGTTCCAAAAGCAATACTGATGCCTGACATAGTAATGCCTTTTCATAAGTAACAATGAAAGATTAAGCTGAAGCCGCATCTTACACGTCTTCTTGTTTTCAGGATTTGAGTGAAGTCACAATAGTTTAATGTGCAATAAAAGGCCCCTCTTGACCTGATGTGATGAAACATCTTGGCCTCTTGGAGCTGTCAACACAAGACATGACGAAAGACTCCAAAATGCCATTTCTATTTTCATTCCACAAAGCTGTTTGGACTAAAATATATTTGAAAAAAAAAAATCTTTTTGGACATCATTAAATGTCAACACCACTTCAAACAGTGTGCGGAACATTACTGCATTCACTGTGTGCCTTTAGGCCAGTTGGCCCTGACCACCTAGTTAGTGGGGGTGCTTTGGTGAAATTTCAGCTCCATTTCACTAATGATACAAATCACTCTGTCCTTCTGTTAATGTTAGTGCGTGCTGTGATACTGTACCTTCGATCAAGAGCACAGGAGAAGTCAGAGGGGAAAGGATGTTCGCGTCTGCTGAACTAGCTGCTAAGTTAGCAGCTTTAAAGCATCACTACATTTGAACCAACAAACCACTGAGTGATGGATGCTTCGAACAATGCACAGGAACACTGTCTACTAACAGGTCTATGTATAGAGATCTGGTACTCAATAGGTACCAGTTCCTGACTGGCCAATACCAAAATATCAATAAGCTCCTGGAGAAACGGCACTGCTTTCAGTATTTATTCAGCATTAATGCATTTTAACATAGCTGTCATTTTCAAATAGTTGATGCTAGACTGTATCTGTGACGGTGGGCATTCTGACTATCACCACCAGACATTCGTAGCAATTGCTGCTCTCATATATATATACAAGAAACTCGGGAAACGATGTAATGTCACTTCTCCAAAAAGTAGTGACTTAACTGCTGAATCTTTTTCACATCTTCTATGAATATTGGTATTGATATGCAGTATCAGTATTGGTATACGTATCAGTAACATCCTAACGATACCCTCTCTGCGAGATCCTCACTATTTCTGTATAGTCTTGATGTAGGCAAAACCTGCCAGGAGCCTTGCAGCCCACTGAGTGATGGATGCTTCAAACAGTGCACAGAAACACTGTCTGCATAACATAACTGCTGAATCATTTCACATCTTCTTATATATTTTTGCACCAAAATATAGAGTGCAGTTTCAATATGACAGTCAATGAGAATCAGTAGGCTATCGATAAGCAGTACCAGTATCGGTATCAGTATCAGTACATCCTAATGATACACATCCCAATTTGCAAGACAGAAAATCCACATTATTTCTGCAACACTCACATTTTCTGGGAATGATCAGCATTTTCAAAGCACACACAAACCTCCACGGTCCGTTTGTGGTCCTTTACTACACTGCCTATTAAACTGAAAATACAGACAGCATACAATGATCAACCCTAACGTGGACCTGTTTCCAGAAGCACCAGTAGGAAACAGCCTCATGTTTGAGTTAGTGCTGCAGTGAGTGTCCACGGGGGGAAACACGGCTGGTCCTCGGGGAAGCACCACAAAGTCACGGAGTTAATGCCTATGAAAACTTTCAGCACTTGATCCTGGATGCTGGCTTTAATTCGACGCTCTGGAGAAGCACCTCATAAAGCACAGCTTCCTGAGCTGGAAAAAAACAGGCGGTTGTGCTGAGTTTAATACGCGGTTTAACGATCACACGAGCTCTCTCCTCATGATCTGCCAAACTTCTTCAGGCTAATCCCAAACTTTGCCTCCCTGCATTTCACTAACTGGAACACAGTCAGTGCAAGATCTCAGTTCTGCACCGTTAAAGAAATAAAGGCTCGAGACTGGAGCCTGCAGGAGAGACAGCTGGAGATGTGAGGCTGATTATTAAATGAACTATAACCAGGCTTCGTGTAGCTCTGGGCGAGAGATGAGGCACGGGTCTGTCAGTGTTAGTGTGGAGTTGAGTCACGGAGAATTTGCCCAAGAATAGAGCACTCGGGGGCTGAAAATGGGCAAAAACACGAACAAAACAGAGGGAGGATAAAGCTGAAAGAGGAGACGCGACGAACTTGTTTCTTTTCCTCTGGAAGATCTGGAGGTGGATCTCGGGTGGGTGCGAGTCTGACGACGAACCTTTTGGACGCTGTGATCTTTTAATGTGTTAACAAAACAACAACAATAACAATAATAAACCAAAAATACCATCTTACCGTCAGAAGCAGACGGCAAGGTTTCCAGAGGAAACGAGACTGGCATCTTCTTCAACTCCTGGTCTGGGCTGTGAGAGGCACTGTCTGTGAGGCTGCGATGACTGTTCCAGCAGCAAACGCACGGTCAGTTCAGAGGAAAAAGAGAGAGAGAAAGAGAGAAAACACTCGCAGCGGAGTGTTAGTCGGGGTTTCAGGTATGATGTGTTGTTATCCAGCGACTGTTTACCTCGAGCAGGTCGAGTCTCAGCCCTGCAGCGAACACGGAGAAGTGTTTAGTTTGGCTAGCATGGTGTGATGTTGGAATGGTGGGTGGATCTCCGCTGCTCGTCCTCCTCTCAGACCTCGGAGTGCTGACTGAGGGGGAAAACCGAGGAACCCCTGATCCAGGCAAGGTAAAGCAGCTCAGGCGTACGGGCGGGAGGGGGTGGTCTGCTGATGAGCAAGGCTGATGCACTGACTAAACCTGAAGAGACCACTAGCAGAATAGACACAAACCATTAGTAGAATAAACCAAAAACACAGACCAATAGCAAAACAAACCCAAACAGGCCGCCAGCAGGATAAACCCAAACACAGACCATCAGTAGAATAAATTCAAACACAGACCATCAGTACAATAAACCAAAATACACACCATCAGTCCAATAAACCCAGATACAGACCATCAATACAACAAATCCAAATACAGACCATCAATACAACAAACTCAAATACAGACCATCAATACAAAAAACCCAAATACAGACCATCAACAGCATGTCTGAGCGTAATAATCACATCAAGGAGCTGCACTGCTAGAAAGAAGAAGATCCTTATTTTATCCAGCTCAAATAAAGTAGAGGAACATGAAACACTAACTTACACTATACAAAACTAGCATTGCATCTTATTGCCAGAGATTTATACTCATGCCTGTTCAATATGTCATAACAACCCCCCCTTGCAACCCATAATCTTCGTCTGGATCCTGAAACAGCAGTCATACGGATTCATGTGGAATGTCTCTCTCCAAATGCATGTTCACTTAAATCCAGAAACACATATTTATCTTTTATTCCATAATCTTTTATTCCCTCAGTCGCTCAGTCACGTTATAGTTTCACTGAACAGTATTTGCACTACACGAAATTCTTATTTGTTATTCATTACTACTTATTTATTTTTTTACATTTTTATTCTTATTTTATATAATTATCTTGCAGCTAGGAGCTGACCAGATCACCATTTCACTATATGTTGTCCTGGATAATTATGTACGTGACAAGTAAAGGTCTTGAATCTTGATTCTTGAACCAGCTCAGCACTAAACTCAGGAAAATAAACTGGAGTTGGGTTGATCTCTGTGGGTTCAGTTTACCTACCTGTGTCTTGAGAGGCATGGCTGTTTGTTCTGTTCCCATAAGAGGCATAGAAAGCAAAAAAGAAAAAGAAAAGACATCCTGGCCTGCATATCAGTCATCTGGCTAAGTATCTAGCATTAATGGTACAACGGTTTAACGGTTTTACCTGCAAAGCTGCCTGATCACCAAGAAGGAACAAGGATCAAGTCAATTGTTTCTGATCACTAGAATGATAAAGGCTGTACAATATTTTGCAGCTCATTAAAAAAAGACCTTAGATATTCTCTGGCTGTTGCCACATCAAATTTCAAAGGCATACTCTGCAGAACCGTGGTGACATCAGGCCTTACATCAAAGCCAAGAGCAACTGTTGAGTAAGATGGCTCCTCACTGTTTGGTCACACCAAGAACACAGGGAACATTACACTGCATCGTTAATTATATTTGTGTAGGACACGTCATCCTGCCACATCATACATCTACCGAGCTACTGATGAGCTCAACAGACCGTCCAAAAATAGCCAACCATCCCCTCGGCCCAGACAGAGAGCATCAGTCAGCTCAGTTCAAGGGCCCTGTGCAGCTAACTTCTATTTTTTTGATAGAAAACATGACTGGACCATTTTAGTTTGAGCAAGCTGACCCATCTGTCCATTTTAAACCCACACTATCTGTCTCCCTCTCCTATTTTTATATGTTAACAAAGTCCCTTTATTTCTTAGGGAAAAGTTTATCTTCAAAAACTTCCCTCCAGCTACTTTGAGCTCCACTTTCCTTTCAAAGTGGAATCCCTTCAAGATGTTTTTCAGTTTGTTTGTGTACTTGATGCTATCTTTGCTTGTTTGATATTTGTCCTGAGAGCTTGAGGAAAAAACTTTCCCTCACTCACACACATTTTACAGCGACTTATGTGGGGTAGAATTGGTTGCGTACCCCCTTTGAGAACATGTTCAAAGGGTGTTTGTCCCATGGGTGTCCCTTTCTGTGTTTTGCAGTGATTACACTGAGGACCACCAAGGGGTTCTAAATGGAGAACTGAATGCGAAATGAGCTTAGCAAAGTTAATCAATGGGATGCTTTTGCTTTTTCCTGCAAAAACAGTGGTTGGTTGTGATTTTTTGAGATGCAAACTAAAAAAGACATTTGAGAATTAATGAAACGTTTTACATGCAATAAATTACCACAGCATACTGGAGTTTTATTTATTTGAGGCTTTTCGTAATAGAACCCAATGCATAGAGTAGGAACTATCAAAAATAACTGGACAAACTAAGAATTATTCATTTAATTTAATATTGTTAATTATTTAAAAATGATTGTAAACTTTATATATAATTATATTGAAAACTTGACTAGATTATTTACTGCCAATGACTGTATTGAGTCTGGAATGCACTGGTGCTGGGTTTCTTCCCTGGTGATGCTCTGCCCAGCCTTTACTGCAGGTGTCTTCAGGTCCTGCTCGTTTTTGGGACATTTAACCCTCTGGTTTGCCTTCAGTAAGTGAAATACACGCTTGATTGGATTGAGGTCAAATGGCTGACTTGGATAGCTGACAGCAGCCCACTTCTTTGCCATAAAATTTCTTGAGCTGTTTTTGCAATGTGCTTCGGGTCATTGTCTCTCTTCACTGAGAGCAGGTAGACAATATGTATATATATATATATATATATATATATATATATCCATGCGATTAACGGCGTTAATACATATATGCAGCCCAGATACTTTTTCCAGCAGTCTCTTCATTCTAAAATAACTAAAATAACACTAACTTTGTTGACTAAATATTTGTGGACCTGATTGTGTTTAAGAAAATTAAACAGGCTAGGACTGTACTTGGCACGTATGTAGGACACCGCTCGCAGCTCCTCAGGCCATTATGTGGGCATGTGTGGTTTGTACTCTAACCTCTCAAAGGAGAAAGTATGAAGGTACAACAAAACATTCCACAACTATGTAACTAAAACGGGAGCAAATGAATAACACAATAACACACAGAGAATAATTAATGTGATTTAACATAAAGGAAATTTGCAGTTTGTATTTGTGGGTGAGAACATTTAGAGGTCTTCATAGATTAGGGCCTTTTATAACGACCTTAAAAACCTCGGGAGAATAGGCATAAGAATCATTTGAATAGGCCTGACTATTGTTATTGTACTGTAATCCTGCAGCGGTGGCATTATTGTGTATAAAATGGAACGCAGTTCACAAAAAGTACACATTGTATAGCAAGGTTTTGAAGAAACCCATGCAAACCTTTGAATGCCACATGGTACTTTTTGTGTCACCTTTTGACCTTTAAGTAGGGCCGACCAGGTAATTTTTAGTCCCGTCAGCACCTCATCTATCTCTGCAATTCTAAACAGTTGTTCAGATTTGCACTGGTTAAGGTAATAGGAATTCTTGGACGGTCTCTTCTTGTTTAAGGCGGCCGGTAGTAGGGTAGTAGACAAGGAGGGTCTTCTGCTTTGCGTTGTCTAGTTTTCTCCTCTCAGGAAGCTTAAAAAGATGCCTGTATCTAGTAACTAAGGTATTGTATCATTATGTAACTTGTTCCAAGCCATCAAACGCTAGCATTTTTACTTACCTCTTTATTGTTTCTGTGCAAAATAATAATAATAATAAAGAATCTCCAAAATGGTAATCAGTGTTGGGTGTAACGCGTTACAAAGTAATAAGTAAAGTAATAATATTTTTTTTTTCAGTAACTAGTAGTGTAAGGCATTGCTCGTCTGAAAATGGTAATATTATTACAGCTTTCCCGAGCTAGTTACTCGCGTTACATTTCCCAGTAGTACCTTCATCACACAAGGCACACAACCCAGAGAACAGAA
>JBBPDH010000018.1:12536792-12547685 GCA_037974565.1 Clupeocharax schoutedeni
ATCTGTTAAGTTTATACACCAAAATAGCTATAAACCATTTCAAATTAGTCTGTTCAAAACTCTTTTATACAGAATACCTGTGTTCTGATTGGGTGCTCTGCATCATGTCTCATTTTGGCAAGCAGCCTAGACTGAAACACACCGTGCAACTTCAGTGTGAATGGATTGGGCTCAACTTTGTGGAGTGATGGAGCACATCTTCAACCTGAGCCTGAAGACCTCAAAAGCTACAGGCCAGTGGATTTGACATCTTACCTGACGAAGACCCTGGAGCTGTTGGTCCTTGCTCAGCTTCTGCCCCTGATGAGCTCATCACTGGACCTACTTTGGTTTGCCTACTAGTCTGGCAATAGGGTAGATGATCAGCCACCTCTCTCTCCTGGAGACTGCTGGGAGCACTGTGAGAATCATGTTCATTGATTTCTCCAGTGCCTTCACCATCACCCTTCTCATAATCTTGAAGGACAAGCTGGAGTACACAGGATTCAACTGACCACGGTGTGTGAGAAGACTGGGCTTCCTGCAGAAATTCTCTGATGACTCTGTAATTCTGGGCCTCATCACTGGTGGGGATGATAGAGAGTATAGAAAACTGACCAGGGACTTTGTGGACTGGTGCCAGCAGAACCACCTCCAGATCAACACTAGAAAAACCAAGGAGCTGCAGGCACAAACGTCCTCAACTGTAACCACTTAACATCAAGGGTGCTTAACAGGCACCATGATGTTCATCTGAACAATAAACAAGACTGGACTAATAATGCAAATGCTCTCTACAAAAACAGGCAGAGCAGGCTGGACCTGCTGCAGTAGCTTCTGGAGTGCAGGGGCCGTTCCTGAAGATCTTTAATGATTCAGTGGTGACATCAGACATCTTTACGGTGTGGTCTACTGGGCGGCAGCATCTCAGCTGGCGACTAAAAGAACCCGAACAGGCTGATCTGGAGGGCCAGCTCTGTTCTAGGATCCCTCTGGACCCAGTGGAGGTGGTGAGTGACAGGAGACTGGTGGCTAAGATGTCATCCGTGCTGGATAACATCTCCCACACCAAGCAAGAGTCTCAGACAGCACTAAGCAGGTCCTTCAGTAACAGGTAGCTGCACCCAATGTGTGGGAAGGAGAGATTCCTCAAGTCTTTCCTTCCAGCTGCTGTCAGAGTTTACAACCAACACTTTGCAGTTGACCACGCCCACACAAACACACACACATCCAAAAACCATGGACTGTTAGGTGGAAGTTCACTTGTGTTCAATAATTCTGGTGCACTCTGTGCATTTTTTGGGGTGAAATATTACTGTCTGAAATCTACAGTTTGTTTGTGATTTATTGCTACTGTTTCTCTTAATGTCTGCTGCGGCAAAACAACTGAGGACACTCCAATGTGTACCTGTATATATGTGCATGGTGCTCATATCTGATCATACGTGAACACACCAGTGCACACAATGTGAACAGCATGAAATACATCCTATGCATTTAACCCATTCACCAAGTGAAGCAGGGGGCAGCTACGAACACAGCGCCTGGGAAGCCGTGTGGGGAAGGTACATTGCTATCTTGCAAATGACAAATGACAGATTTTTGTATTGTATTTTGTATATATATTATCTTATCTGAACTACGTTGTGGTGAAGAGATATGTATGTAAATATTGGATGTATTTTATGACATCACAATTATGTGCAACTTAGTTTACTGTTTAACTCTATATTATGAGTTACTACATAAGAGTATTACTATACTACATAACATTTTATTTTTAAAAAGTGAGGAAAACACAATTTTCTATGATATGGGCCCTTTAAACCCACTGGTGTGATTCCCCATCCCCAATGAACATCTCCAAAGGTCACTGTAAAATTTCCAGTCATGACTTTTATTGGAGATGTAGTGCAACCAACATAATAATGTGAAAACAGATATCACCATGGAAACAGTGACATTATTAGAGACGTTTCAGGCTAAGTGAATTGTTTCCATGAGGGTAGGCTGGGAGGTTGTTGACTTGGTCACTGCCCCTGGAGTGAATGTCATGAGCAGTGGCTGCTTTGGCCTAATAAAGGAATAGGATTAGAATGGCACCCTATAGCGCTCTCCCAGGAAGGGCACTGACATGACTGTTCACTGTTTGTGGGCAAAAAGGAAGAGAAAAGCATCTGGGCTGTGAGAGATACTGTCAGGCCGAGGCTCTAATGAGCATCAGGCATAAACAGAGAGCAGTAGGGTGGGCAGAAGGATGAGAGCATTCTCTCGAACACCACGTCCATGTCCTTCTCAGCTCCTCCACTTGGCTTCTTTTAATAGCAGGATGAATCATGACATTTCGGGAGGATTGTGGGCACTGAACGAGTCCTGTGAGGAGGGATGGAAGAGTGAGATGGAGGCAAGTGGCAGAAGGTGGCCAGTGTGTGTTATTGCGCTGACGAATACCATTTCTGCACCTCAGCGCGCCAGATTCGTGGGTGCTGCTTGTGAACATTCTTAAAACTGGTATAGGGATATTAGTGATGCTTTTAGGCCAAGTCAATTTCAATCTAATTTCATAAAAACATATATGTTTCTGCTGCGCCTAAAACAACTGAAAATGTGTGTACGGTCACAGGCAAAACACTTCAGGTCAGTTTAGCCATTCTGTTAATGTAGTTAACTTATCCTTAGTGCACAATTTCTATTTATTATTTAATAAAGAAAGGTTCAACACAGAGAAAAATAAATCTGTGACATTTTTGTTATATATTAAATTATGTTATTGTGTGTTGAAATGTACATAAATGTGTGGAGGGTGTGGGCTTATTTGCAAAACTTGATTTAACTGGGACACTTAAACGGTTGAATACCACTGCATACAAAACAGTTGCTCAGTTGCTTGAGCAAGGCTAGTGTCCTACATCTACAGAATTTTGCCAAGTTTGGAAAGATAATTTTGCTGGAATCAACATCTACCATTAGAACACCAACTGACAAGTATTTGAACAATCCACCAACAATGTGAACAATTTCCTTCGGGATAAATAAAGTTTTCTGATTCTGATTCTGATTCTGATTCAATATTCTTATAACTACTGTATAATGATACCAAATACAAATATTGGTCATCTTTAAAATCATTTTAAAGGTCAAGATCTAAAATTTCCTAGGTATATTTGTGTAAAAGATGACAATAATGAACCATAAAAGCAGTAAATCTTAACTGTAAAACCCCAATGTCTGATTATTTAGAGTCTCAATGAATAAGTTGTACATCACATGCGCTCTAACTGGTCTCATTTTCTGTGTATTTGCAGTACATCACCAATGTAAGATTAAATCAATGACATGAATGAATAATCATCATTCTGAAACAAACAAATCAAAGTTGTTTAATTTTAGCAGAGCTTTCACCACATTTCCAGCTAATCTGACACATAAGACATGCAGAGTGTCCTCCTCACAGTGATGTGGATAGTCTCTGAACATTCTGATTTAAGGCAGATTTTGTTTTCGCTCAATTTTGTGCTGGTTCTGAAAACACGGTGTGTCCTCATTTTGTTGGGAATCAATGCTTGAAAATGCTTGTCAGGTTGCCGTCACTCTATTTCGGCTTCTGCGTATTTGCTTTGTCATCAGTCTATGAGACGGGCATGCCATTCTTGTGCTGTGCTTATTCGATTGTCAGCGAATGATGATGTATGTGTCTGGTGTACCCCTGCATTGATTGGGCACAGTTATACCAGGCCAATAGATCACTTGGCAGCTTCGGCATGAACGAGTAAATGCTCCACATCACAAATCCCAGATCAATAACCATCCATCTCCAAGCCTTCTTATCATGCAGATTTTCTGCTTCATTTAAATGCACTCTGGTCTCAACAATGGTGGGCCAGCACAAAATGCTGTGTTTTTTAGTTAATTTTATTTACCACTGTGCCCTCTTTTCTTGCTTTTGAAACAAGGTTTCTGAATTTTTATACCAGTCTGCTACTCATCCAGTCAAAGGAATACTGTAAATACAACTAAAAGGAATTTCTGTGTTTTTTATGGTTTGCTGAGGGAAACTTTTTGAATATGTTATTATAATTGAATGAAAAACCATAATGACTAACAGTAAGACTAATTGCAAAATACATATTGTGCAGAAAATGCCATATTTAAGTTCTCTGTATGCACACAAAAAACGTTTGACCAGTAGTGTTCAAACCTTTGCGTAACATATTTTGGTTCTATATGATACTCTGTATTTTGCTACAAATTCTATTACAGTATTATTTCCATGCATATCCATAAATCTCTTGAAAAGTAAGAATGGATCTGAGATTAACAGAATGACATTTTAAATCAAAAGAAAATTATGTTTTAAATTTTACATTCTATATCCAATAGTTTAGTCAATGAGGACAGTGAGTAAACAAAGACACTACTATGATTGCAAGAAATCATAGAAAGAAAGTTTGATTTTTAATTTAGACATTATCAGTGTACTTTTTCTTTTCTAACTTTTTGTGTAATGCTGTTGAGACTCATATACATTCGCCCAACAATCATCTCGGCTTCTCTTAGAACTCAGCGGCATCATTACTGACTCACCTTCCCCTTTGAATATTCTGCACATTTGAATACTCCATTACATGTATGAAAATGCAGTAATGTGATTTGTATGAGATTAAGAAGCTGCAGTTCCAATGACACTGAATGCTTAGTGATGGATGAATTTGGAGTTTGGATGCCTGCAAGTTCAAGAGAATGGTAACATATGTCCCACAGCCCTGCAAGCATGCACTGACAACGAGACACTCCCACAGGACATTACGGTTATGCATCATCAAGTCCTACGATATCATATATATTAGTCACGGGAAGACCTGAGGCGAAAACAAACTGAATCAACCTTTTTTTTTTATCCACTTCGCTAACAGCCCAGAGTGATTTATGTCCTTCTTGGTGATAAGTAAGGAACTCCACTGTTAATTTTTTCTCCCTTTTCAAATTGATTAGTGGATGAAAAGGCTAATTCAATCCTTGAGGAGCTGCAGTTAGGCAGATATTCCCCGCGAGCCTCAGGGAACTCATCCATAAAATGCGTGTGTCAGTCATGTCACTTGCAGAGTCCCAGTCCTCTCACACACAGCCTAGCCCATGCTAACTATTCCAGGCACGTTGCCTGCAGCCAGCCCTCCAAGTGTTTGCTTTTGAGGTAATTAAACAGCCTTTGATGGATAACCTTGTTGGAAAGAAAGAAGTTAAGGTAATAATAATCCAATTAGACTTTTTTATCAAGTGGAGTGTAGTTGGTATTCCTTCTTAAATACTGTAGCTGACATCCAAACAAACAGCTTGGACTGAATACTCATGAAAATGAACTGGGAAAGAATGTAGAGGCGGGTATTAAAAGACATCTTTCAGTTTTATGCTTCTGCAAAGCCTTACTAAATATTTATTGTGAGGTTAAAGCTAATTTTACAGTTATTTTTCTTTTCACTGAAATAATTTTGCTACTGTATTTTATGATGAATTCAGAAATGAACATAAATTTTATATTACATTTCTGAACATTACTGTGTTTAATATGTATGAAAATTGCATTAGACATATTCATTCATTCGTTTCCTGTAACCACTTTATCCTTACTAAGGTCGTGGGTACCCGGAGCTTATCCCGGGGTCTACGGGCGTGAGCAAGGGACTCACCCTAGGCAGAGCACCAGCCCACAGCAGGAATTAGACACAATAAATTAATAATAGCTTATGAGTTGTCTCGGAAGGCTGTTTCCAGTATACCAGTCAGACGTATGATCATCATGGGAGACGTGACTTTGTGACTGTCTTGTCATCCATTTCAATGTGTCTGCGTGCATTCATGGACTGGGGAGTGAAGTTGGCTTAGGTATGGACTGGGGAGCGAAGCAGGCTCCAAAAGTTTACCCTGTACATCAAATCCTTGATATGTGCATTTTAAATCCTTTTAGATTCCCATGGAGGAATTCACATAGGAATACATTAATTCACCCTCATACAGTTTCAAAAATCAGGAAAATGCTAGAAGCCGTATGAAGGTCCATAAATGAGAAAGCGTATATATTTTGTACTCAAGACCATGTGCTCTGTAAGGTCTGACCACTAAGCTTGAAGGGAAGTCAGAGCTTGTGGTGGAAATTATTATAAATGCAAATTCCTACTAAGAGCCCCAAAGCTATGTTGAAAGGTCTTCTCTAGGAGATAATTACAGCCTGCTTTGAGTACCTTTAAAAGGGGAGACTGAAATAAAATCTCATAAATAATTCAAATCAACAAAAATACCTGTAGCGTATATCCTTATCGAGCTACGAGAATGCAGCTTCTGCCTTCATTCCAAATACAGGACTCTGGGAGTGATAGGGCCAGTGAAATGCTCCAGGTTTGTTTGGACTTCCAGCACTAAACCCGCAAACCGAAATATTTCTATTTGTGACACTCAGTACGGTTCATATGATATACTATCTACTTAATCACTTTTTAAGAATACACTGGAATTTAGCAAAAAACAAAAAATACATACGTTCACATTGCTTTTCTTTTGACAACAACAGTCAGACAAGCTTACCATGGGATTTTCATGCTTGCACTTTAAGCGTGGAACCATCAAACACATGCAGTAAAGGCTGCTTTTTGGTGAAACCCATCCCACATATTTGTGTAAATAAGTGTAAATAAATCCTGTTTTCTTCCTTCAGGTGTGCCTGGGTTGTTGGGAGGAGAATGCAAATTTTTGCCCAAATTCATAGGACTCCAGCCTATGCTAAACATTATTGGGATTCAGTGTGTGTCTCTGCACAAAGGGCTCCAGCGACTGAACTCATTTGTGCTGTGAATTAATTGTAATGAATTGCAATATTTTATAGTCCTTACAGTAGATTAAAAGTTAAGCCAAGGTGGTTTGCTCTGCACTCCTGCTGACGATAACGTTATAACATTACACAGAAATCGTACAAAGTCTTTCAGCACTCAGTAGTAATGCTGAACACATCACTGAAAAACGCAATGGGTGGCTCAGCAGTGAATTGTCCATTCCAGCCTATTGATTGGGGTCATTTTGGCCAGTATCTGCTTTTGATGGAGCCTGAAGGGGGTAAAGATGATTGAAGAGATATTTGAAAAGAAGCTTTTAGGAACGACAGGAATACAGGAATTACCATGCCAGCATTTTGTCAGTTCACTACTATGGCATGTATTTTTTTAACATTGGTAACACTTCCTGATCAGTATAGATGCACATATCCCCTCTTGTCATGCAGAAGGCTGGGGTTTGGTTCCCTGAGGGGGGCGTAAAACTTTTTGGGGCAGGTGGTGGTTGGGGCGTTTGACCTGCAATTGAAAAAGTGTGATTGGAATTCCAGGACTACTAGCGGCACCACCGAGGTTCCCTTGAACACACTGATACCTGCGTGCTTCACTTGGTGACTGGATCAAACCCGTAGAAATAATTTCACATTGTGTTGGCCCTGCGATCAGTAACCTGTGGGTTTGAATCTCAAAACTGCTAAGCACCTCTGAGGTACCCTGAGCAAGGCACTGTTCCTGGCTGCCCGCTGGTTCACTTGGTGAATGGGTTAAATGCAGAGGAAGAATTTCATTCTGTTCACACAGTGTGTTCATTTATGATAAAAGGATCACTTTCATTTTACTATAAGGGGCCTTTTCTTTACTCTATACCCTCTTGTACATATAAAACCTTTTTTTTTTTTACTGTTGCAGCTTTTTGTCTAACCTCTCAGGAGTGTTACCTGTCTGGTAGAAGGAAGGTTTATACTCATCTGAACTGCCCACCTCTGCCTATGTCATCAACAAACACAGTCCCAGGGAGCGTTTCAGGAAGGCTCCATTATGAAATGCACCAAATATTATTGAATATACAAGTCAGCATTACAACCTGAGCCAAAACAGGACCCAATAAAATAACAGGTTTCAGGCCAGATTTGGGCTGAATTTTCATGTGCTTGAGTTTCCTTTTTGGTTTCTGAAAGTATTAGGCAGTAAAAAAGTCAAGATCCTAACAACATCTCTTCATGCATTCTCTCTCCTGTGCAGACACACTCATCCTTACACTCTCTCTCTCTCTCTTCAGTTCATGCACATTTGATGAACTTCATTACAGCTCAGGGTCAACACGTGTCTGTGTATATCAGTAGATAGTCCAGCTCATTAGATGTAAGAGTGAATTCAGGCAAAGGGAATAAAGGAATGAAATAGGCCACAATGGCACTAAGCACTGATGCACACCATCAAAATTTTGGTGCAACCATGTGCACCCATCATATTCTCTTGCAGCTATTTTTTCTTGCGATAATAACACCACTGGTCCTAGAGGCTGAAGGACTTAACAGTAAATAAGGGAAGACACAATTTCCAAAGAGTCAATTAAAAACAAAGATCTTCATTAAGTTTGAAATATCATTATTGCCTTACTGCCTATCCACTCACATTCATTCTTTTTCTGTGGCCGTCTAAACCTTATTAGGGTTGCGGGTACCTGGAGCCTATCCTGGGGTCTACAGATGCGAGGCAGTTACTCACCTTGGGCGGGGTGCCAGCCCACCGCAGGGTGCACATACACACACCATTCACTCACACACTCACACCTACGGCCCATTTAGAATCCTCAGTTCACCTGACATGCATGTCTTTGGACTGTGGGAGGAACCAGAGACCCCAGAGGAAACCCACGCCACCACAAGGAGAACATGCAAACTCCACACACACACAAGGCCAGGACCCAGATTCAAAAGTCTGGAGGTGTGAGGCAACCAAAAGCACCACTGTGGGGCTCCACTCACATTGCAAATTAAATAGCAACTTTTTAAAATCATTAATTTAATGTGGACTTGAATTCAGTGGGAAAAAAACACATTGCACTCTGAAACTACTAGTGAATGACAGCATATAGCGACTTTGATTCAGTCTCAAGGTCTTTGCCTCCTGCCATTGCATGCACTGTTGCTAATTGTCAAAGACCTTATTTTAGATCATATTTATTCAGTCTTTCAAATAGCAGACAGTTAAACAATAATAAACAGATGAAACATCTGCAGACATTTTCTTTCCGTTAGTTAGCCATCAGCTGCCAGGCTGGAAGTGTTAGTGCTCTCCCTCAGGGTTTTCTCTCTGCATACATACATACTCATTTACATCCCATCATCCCCTTAAATAATGCCCTCCAATCATCAGCAAAGAGATGACTTCATTTGAATGCAACAGGATAAATGAATAACAATGTGGAATCTGTGCACCAGTGAAAGCAGTGATTAAAATATAACCCTGGAAAGGCTACTTTTAAAGGTCATATTCCACATCTTTCTTCCTCTGTGGTCCATTCATAACCATTTAGTTTGTTTGATTAGAAAAACAATCGTAATCCCTTTATTACATGACCATTTCCAACCTCTCTTTACCCCTTACAATGAAACAGGCTATTTTTGTTACTGAGCGTTCAATACTATTATATGTAAATAAGATCTGTTCTGATTGATTGTTCTGTATTGTGCCACATTCAAAGAGCAGTCCAGTCTGAAACACTCTTTCTAATACTTTGTTTTCATGAATGGGTGGAGCTAAACTACTGTACACAAAAATAGAGGATGTAATTAAAGGCACTAGTTCTCATGTCATAACAAAGGAGCTGTTTTTGTACCTTATTTGTACTGTAATATGCTTTAAAACAACAGTTGACATGATGGTCGTTGAATCTAAGGTGGAGAGCTAGCATGTAGACAGAGGTGGGTAGTAAGTAGCACTTAAGCAGTAATGTTTACTCAGTAACAGATACTTAAGAAAAATGTTGATGAATTTATAATTCTCTGCTTGTTTCCAAATGAATATATTATCTTGACAATTATATTCCAGCATATGTGTGAGTGGTTTCTTGATGTACTTTCATCACAGATGTCTCAACCTTGCCTTCATGCACTTAAATTTCAATAAGTTCAACTCTTGGATATCTTTGATGTTGTTCACATCTGATTTTTTGAGCATTAGCATTTGAATATATGCTAAAAAGAGACACTAAACACACTAACGTGTTTAGACACTGCATCTTTCTGGAGTTATTTTTGATCAGCTATCCTTGTGAAATTCCTCTGTACTCTGCTGTCTGCTTTACTGGCATCTGCCACAAAGCACCCTAGGTAGACTCCTCAAATACTCCATGGTGTCCTTTTGTGTTTGGAGGCAGATCTGTCATCATATCACTCAAGGATTGCTGAGCAGTGAAGAACAGTACTGACAGAATTAGACCTGGGAGATGTTCCAGAGGAAAAGACAGGGTGATCAGGTTTCTTTGCAGCTTTTCAGAATGAATCAGTTAATTCTACAGATAAGATAAACTACACGTTACTGGTTTATACTAACCTTCTGATTAGTGAATTCAGTTGCACCCATTGGTGACACGGGTGTTCAGCAGCAAACAAAGAGCTTGCCTAATCTCAGTAGAGAAGCAGGGCCAAACGAACAAGATGCTTTTGTGCAGACACACATGAGCTTAGGAGATTCACTATACCATGTCGGCTAGAGGGGCATAAAGCCCCCAGCACTGGGCTGTGAAGCATTAAACCTGTGTTCTTTGATGTGATGGCGCCTCGTCCAATACCTTTGGGGTGAACTGGAGTGGCATTCCAACATCTGTACCTGACCTCACTAATGCCCTTGTGTCTGAATGCAATCAGGTCCTTACTTCAAAGAGTGCAACATCTACTGTAAAGCCTTTCCAGAAGAGTAGAGTCTGCTTCCATGACATAGAATATTTTTGTATGTGGAATCCTGATTTATGAAGTCAGAGAGATACATTATTGACATGTATTTCATGGTCACAGGAGATATTTAGTAGAAAATGTGTGTGATGATAAGCAAGGAGGTCAGATTAATGTGTGTCTGGGAAACCGGCCTAAAC
>JBBPDH010000018.1:12547785-12558888 GCA_037974565.1 Clupeocharax schoutedeni
TTGCATATATTATAGCCTCTGAAACTCTCAATAGGTTAGGCGTTCAATATATTTTGCTGTCAATATCAATATACATAAATAAAATCACATAATTTTACATTTTAGTACATATATAAGATAACTGTTATGGTCTACATACGAACATATCAAATATATACAGAAATATAGTATTGCATTACCTGTAGGTTCATCATTGCATTCTCATGAATGAATGAATTGGCACCGAATCGCATATTCCTACCTAGAAGAGTCGTGTATCCACATAATATATGCTACATGGTTGTGTTGTCATTTAGTGTGTGTTTAAGTGCTAGGCACTTAAGGCCCATACACAGGTGACCATAGGTGGTAATAAGAAATAATAAGTATGAAGCAGAGGGTCAAAATGAACTGGCATGGCCAGCCCTTGGTGGCTTTCCTGCCACAGATTTATGGGACAACCTCCATTCGTTTCCCTCTGGAATCCATTATTTCTGCTTCATGTCTTCTGTCAAGGTTGCGAGTGTCGAGTTGAAACAACTTTCCAACCCAAGCCAATGGTTAAATTTAGCAGCTGTTTGTGCTTTACCTTCTACAGAGTAAATGTACCGATGGAGTTTGCAAGCACCCTAGCACACTTGAGACATTGAAACAGAAATTCTGCATCTGACATTGCTATAATGTTCATCATTGTTGTACTAATAAGCCTCTGTAGTTCCCATAGCTCAGTTTAGTGCATCTGATGAATTTGCAAGATTCTTACCTCTTGAGACACAGGATTACCATAATCTCCTCCTTTACAGTAGCAATGTACCATTAGATAATATTCTTTGCACTATAAACATTCATTTTTAAAGCACATAATAAATAATTGGTCAGCAGTACAAAAAGGGCCGAACATGTAGGAAAGAGGGATTACAAGTAACTAATTAGTCAAGATTTCCCAAAAGCTGCACTGTGTCCTCAAATGCTGTGTCTTTTGCTAGCAGACGCTTGTTTTAAAAACCTTGTATTGCTACAGGACCATCGGCGATCAGGTTCAATTTGGGTGGTGGCTCATTCATTTAAGGGAAATTACTTTGTGTATGTGTGATTTCTATTACATTTTTAATAGAAAAACAAAGCTTTGTATATACCACTTTTTTAACAGTTTTGGAGGTTTTTATGTCTATAAAAGTCAAACTAATCATTAAACACTGAGTGATATTTATTATATGGGTAAAGCACCTGCTGACCAGTGAGGAGTAAGAAAAGGATCCAAGCCATTACATCTCACCAGAGAGCACAAAAGTTCACTGCAAATTACATTCTCTGTTGATGACAATCATACCCTGTGGGTATCTCTAAACATAGGGTCAGTTGTAATAAAGAAACTGATACTAAAGTACCTGCACATTGTTATAATTGCAGAGCAGGAATATCTGATTAATGGTTATGAATCACAAGGATGACGTGATCTAATAACTATTTGATGAATGTGTCTAAGGTTGAAGCTGGAGAAATTGGTATGTAAATTTATCAGACCATATCCTTACATGATGAGTGCATTACATTAATATCTCCTTCATGTCTTAGCTTGTCATCTATATATATCTGGTATGACATTCTCAGGTTTGAAATATATAGGAATCTGCATATAACTGGAAGGTATATACACAAATCACAGAAACAATTAGCTGAAACACACTATAGGGACAAAGGTATTGGGACACGCCTGTTTTTCAGAGTTTGGGCTAGGCCTCTTACTTCCAGTGAAGTAATGACTGTTCAGCATGACTGTTCCCCAGTGTACAAAGCAAGGTCCATAAAGGCATGATTGGGTGAGTTTGGTATTGGAGAACCTGACTGGCCCACACAGAGCCCTGGCCTCAACCCCATCCAGCACCTAAACAGGAATTCAAGGTTCAAGATACTTTATTGTCACATGCAGTCATACAAGTACAACACACAGTGAAATGTATCCTTGGAATGGAGATTGTGAGCCAGGCCTTCTTGTCCAACATCAGTGCCTGACCTTATAAATGCGCTACAGAATATGTGGGCACACATTCCTACAGAAACACTTCAATCTCTTGTGGAAATCCTTCCAAGAAGAGTGGAAGCTGTTATAGCTGTAAAGGGGGGACCAACTCCATAATAAAGTCTATGTACTTGAATGCAATATCGTTAAAGCCCTTGCTGGTGTAACAGTCACCAAACGTCCCAATACTGTCGTCCATATGTGAGTGTGAAGAAACTTTTTAAAACACTATGCCAAGTGTAAAGCTTCTAAACCAAATAAAGTGTTTTCTTTTCCTGGAGCCATATGTCCAAGCTTGACGCAAGAACCCTTTAATATACAGAGATTATATGAGTGTGGGCTCAGATCTGGGCTATGGGAGCCACATTGCCGTGACCGAACCTACATGAAGTTCTGTACATCATTTATATTTCTTTGAAGCAATGAAGGTTCCTTGTGTTTTTTGTTGAAGGAAAAGGACTTTCTTTCATGTGCAAATTTAAAAGGAAGATATTTTAGAACTGAAAGGGCCTGAGGCTATTGTGTTAGCTCAGCAGCTTCAAGAGAAATTTATATGTAAGTTCTCTGCTGATGAAGTCAGTGCTACTTTTGTGCTCCCACACCTTTTTGTACATTTTTAAACACCGTGAAATGAAGGCTCTCCCAGGAACCAGCAAGCTGAACATTAGCATGCACTGTGCACCAAATAAATACATAGCATTTGTAGAAAAATTCTGGTGAAGGATAACATAAAATGTCATTTTTTTCTGCATAATCCTCATATGAATACAAATCAATGGACAGTGTTGATGCTTTTCTAATTTTATTTGCTGTTTTCCACATTCCGCAGGGTGCTAGGCAGAGACCACAATCGCACAGCTCTCTTTACAACAAGACTTGTGATCCAGAGGGTCTGACCTTCTGAGCTCTGTGTACTATGTATTGTTTACTCAAAGCTTTTGATTAATACAGTAGATTGGGAAGATCATCATTTATATTGCAATATTGCTTGAGGTTTGCTGGCTTGTTTGCCTCTTGTTGGTATATAACTCCCTTTTAAATCCCTAAAATGATATTTCTTGGTGTTACAGTTTTCCCCTGACTCCACCCTCTACAGTCTCTGATATGGTTTTGCCACATGTTCCCTTTACATCCACCTCCTCACATCTAATCATTATTCCTTCCCATTAATCACTGTTTCCAGCTGTAGACTGTCACTTGTCTGTGTATGTGGAGACCTTTGTGCCGCTTTTGTTCTCAATGTAGCATTGTCTGGATGAATCCATTTATTGTGAATCTCTATTATTTTAGACACCCCTGGTCAAATGATGCATTTTATTGATGGCATTGCTGCAAAAGTATTTGCTGATTTTAACATATAATAAAACAATAAAACATAAATTGTGATGTGGGCTTACATTTGGGCACCATTTTAGTAAAAGAACCCTCGACTTAAATTACAACCCCCAAATACTTCTTGCAGTCAGCTAACACTCTTTCTCTTCTGGTTTTAACATTTTTTCTCCTCTTAGGTCAGAAATGTTCATAAGTCATGCAAAGCATGTTTAAGATTTAATAACAGATTTTCTATAATATTCATGTCTGGGGATGGTGAAGCCTAAGTAGTTTAGTGTTGAATTTGATGGTGCATATTTTGTTTCATTAGATTGTAAGAGCTGATCCCAAAATGACTTAGTTTGTCTGAGTATCGTGTTCCATACTTTAGACAATGACCTTCATGATGAGATAACAGTTTAGGTTGTCTTCCATGTGGGTCATGTGCTTTCAGTAGCACTTCAGGCCAGGGCATCGCTATTCCTGGGCCTGCAGGTCTTTGGCAGTGGAGTGGGTGTTTTTTTCTTTGAATGTCTGACCTGTCTACAAGCAGTTCTTCAGAGATTTTGTGTTGACTTTAGCAGTTAGTTTTAGCTTCCATTTCTTAATGACACTTCTGGCTACTTAGGAAGCTTCTGTAGTTTTCACTCACTTTAAAAAAAGTCAGTTATATTAGCTTCAGTCTTTTTTAGTCAAGCGATTAGATGAGCTCATGCCTGAAATGGGTTAGGGCCTAATTTGTCGAATAAGCACTGAGACCTTACAGACAATAATTTTAGTGGATTGACTGAAGGGGTGCATAAACTTTGCGCAGGCAGGTAGTAAAAACTACACATAAACTGTAATAAACCTCCGTGCTCCATAAATTCTACATACACCCTTGGTACAAATATTCAAATCATGCAAACATGACTATGCAACCACAAAGATACTTACTGTTCTAATAAGAATAGGCACATTTTTGGAAAATGTATAAATATATAATGTAAAAATGTGTGAAAACCACAGGCCATGAACATTTGAGCTTTAAACACATGTAACAGCCCTAAAAAAGCTCCACTGATTACCACACACATCAAGCTGTGACTACAGCCCATAGTACTATACTCTGTGATCGCTACATCCTGGTTTACTGCTGTAAATTGTTCTGCTCTAACACCTCTCTTCTGTCCTCACCCCACACTTCTGCCCACCACTCTCTTTCATATACAGCTTACCTTTTCTGCTGACAGGGCATTATGAATTGGTAGTCACGTCATAAATTGGCCACGCTTGGCCTTTGCAAAAACCTTGAGATCATAATTCATGGCCTAATGCAAAGGTGATGCAATTATCAGGAGCTCCACTGTAGAGAGCCTGCTCCGTGACTGCCGCTACTCAGCACCTCATGCCTCCCAGCAGATAGCATCTATGAGGCTGAAAAGTGTTAATGAGGCAGAAGATTCCTGTTAGCAAGGGCTTTTTAATTATCGCTCGGACCACTTTGCTCATCTGCTAGATACACTCTTTAAAAATAAACGTTTCTACACTTTTCCACTTGGGCATACAGTTCTTGAAAAAAAAAGTCAATCAGATGTTTAGGACACCAAAAAATACTTTAACCTCTTTATTTTAAGAGTTCAAACACAACTAAATGCACCTTTCAAAAATGTTAGGCTAGAGTTTTTGCACCTTCCTGCTAAACAGTGCATTAAATTCTGACTAGATTTTTGATCACTGTGCACATTTTCTTTTGTCCCAAATGAGCTTTTATTTGCTGAAACACCGGGATACAGCTGCAGGAAATTACCCAGCCTTTTATTTGATGCAGCGATTTGTCACTCGAAACTAAGTGACACAGTGCTGGAGGTAACACAGACAGTTCGAATGTGAATAACAAGGACAGAGAAGTGCTTATTAGAGAAGGCCTGGCATCTGAGAGTTCATAATATAGTTCTATGCTTTAGGTTATTTGGATTAATGGAATGTGTTAGAATGGTGTTAGTGACATGTTCTGCATGTAGGAGCATACACACATTCATTCATTCATTTTCTGTAACCGTTTAATCCTTACTAGGGTCGCAGGTATCAAGAGCCTAGCCCGAGGTCTCTGGTTTCTCCCAAAGTCCAAAGATATGTGTGTGAGGTAAATTGGGTAAATATGTGCTTTGCTCCCTGTAGAAAGTGTTTTTTCATCCACAAAATCAAAATATGACTGTAATTGCCATGTCAGAATGGTTGCTGGACCACAAAAATCTCTCTCTCTCTCTCTCTCTCTCTCTCACACACACACACACACACACACACACACACACACACACACACAGAAATCCTGTTGTTTTACTTCTGCTTTTTGTCTACTGCACAATGTTCTATGATAAAGAAAAATATTCATGAAAATCTTGTTGACACATTCAGCCTCAGTCATGTTGGTTTAGTTAATAAAAAAATATTTTGCCAGTAACAGACTGCAGCTTCACTTCAACACTTAATGCTGTGTAGAGTTGAATATTTGAGGTGTGCTGCAGAGAGAGCTCTGCCTCACCTTGTTAGCTGTACATGTCAAAATAAAGCAGCATACAGATGGAAATGCATACGGCCAATTTCACTGACCTACATTTCATCACTAAAGGTAACAAAAGGAGCACAACACAGAAGTGCATAGAGACCAATTACCCGAAGATGAAAGCCTCAGAGGACCCACTCCTACCCGTGTTTGAACAAATGACTCAAGAGGAAAAACACTGCAAAACAAATATGATGTCCTTTTTGTCCAACAAAAAATCCTTTTTAAGTTGTTTAAAGTGTGCTAATGAAGGAGAACGGCCGCCAAAATGAAACAGGGAATGGAGACAGCTTTCAATATTCGTCCACCTCTTTGCAAACCTCAGCTGTCAGCGTGCTTACGCTGTTCGGTTTATTGGGTCGGCAGTATAAACACAGTAAGCCCCATACTGTGGAGGACACCCCAGAGACTTCACTTTGAACATTTTTGTACATATCTGGCCTCGTAAACATACTATTTGGAACTGGAGGCAAAGTGTTTGAATTTGGAAGAGCAAATATTTCCACCACCCTCACTTCCCATGACAAGTACATGTTCTTTGAAAGTATAAAAACACAATCTAAGAAAGTTAATTTTGGTATTTGGGGGAAAAATAAAACTCGAAGTCTACTTAGAAGCTTTGGGTTATGCCTCAAGCCTTTGAAATAAAGATTAACAAGCCCAGCCTCTATATTTACTAGCATGAGTTTTTTTTCACAGTAAAAGTGTAATTGGAAAAATTACAAACTATGACAAGGGAGCAGCTGCATCGGAAGAGCTAATTGGACAATAATATGAATCATTACATTTTAGAGAAACCAAGTATTGTTCATAGCCAAGATGCTACAAACCATATATATCTAAAGCAATTCATGCCCTTAAAAACTAAATGGTTTTGCAAGTAAAGGTTACAATTCCCCTGCATTTTGCCTGAAATATTGTTTTTCAATGGGTCTAAGATAAAGTTTTAGCCTAAAATATATTTTTTTCCAAGCTATTTGTTGTAAAGTGGTATGTATAGATGTTTTTCTGGCAGAATAGCACTCACCAACAAATACTCAAACAGACACAAACACACTCAATTGTACACACACACATCCACACACACACATGCTTTTCAGCTTTATCACTACTTTATCATCATCCATTACATAAAAGCCTGTAAGTTCAGTCATCACTTTGTATGGTAAATAAAATGGACAGATTTGCATTGTAGACATTGTGACTTCTCGTTTCTAATACCACCTCTATAAAGGCATTGGAGGCACATTTCTCTAAAGTGCGTCATTTCACATCAAGCCACTCTGAATGACTGATTACATTACATGTAATTATGAATACCATGAATTACTTGGATTACAAGGAAATGATTTCCCCTCCACAAATATACATTTGTATTTGATTTGTTTGTCAGTCTCCTGTGGATTTCATGTGAAATAACTGACACATTGATTAGAGTGTGTCACTGGTCATTAACATGGTTTAACATGGTTTCATAAGAGCTGCAGGGCTGATACATCATGAAAAAAAGATCAAGCTCTCTTCCAGGAGACAAGCAATGGGAAATAAATAGCAACACACACAAAGTTAGTAATCCAATGTATATTAACAGGAATCTGTATTTTTTTTACAAAATTAGAAAATTTACTTAGAAACCCATGTTTACTGTCTTCAGACTGTGGAAGAAACTGGAGAGGAATCCTACACCACCACAAGAAGAATATCCACACACACAGGCAACAGCAGTACTCACTGCACCACCATGGGGCCCTTTTAAAAGGAACATAAGAGTGGATATTCAGCAGCTCCTTATTTGAAACTCATTGGAAGATTGATTTTCATAAAGATCTATCGGGACAAAAATGCTTTCTAACAGATGCTTTATTATCCACTGTGCTGTGTTCTGTAAGTGCAGACTACTGCATCAGTCCAGTCATTACAGTTAATGTGACAAAGGCATAAAATTCCACTTCAGAATAAATTGGACAGTGCTGATGACCTCGTTTGATGTCTAGTTTAGCGACAATAAAAATAAATTTACAATAGAAAAGGGCCAGTTCATATAAACAGTGAGGGAATCCCACTGTATTTGGAAACAGATTACTGGAGTGGTTGTGCAGGAACCTGTATAGCTAGGGTATGCCATCTCTGGTTAGAGTATTCAGTAATTTATTGTAAACTATTTGTTTAAAAATCCCCTACACGGAAGAATCACAACCGACCTACGTTACTTTCTGCCGTACGGGCTTCACAACTTCTTACAAGTCTCCATTTTTGCTGTGTCTCTACTGCCACTTAGTGGGGAATTTAACATGTACAACTTCAATCAACTTCTGTTTTCCTGTGTCAGTACCAGGAGCATCACAACAGATTCACACCGATACTACAGACGTGGCCAAAAGTTTTGAGAATGACATAAATATGGGAAATTGGAAAAGCTGCGGCTTAAGTTTTTATAAAAGCAATTTGCATATACTCCAGAATGTTATGAAGAGTGATCAGATGAATTGCATAGTCCTTCTTTGCCATGAAAATTAACTTAATCCCCAAAAAAACTTTCCACTGCATTTCATTGCTGTCATTAAAGGACCTGCTGAGATCATTTCAGTAATCAGTAACTCAGGAGTAACTCAGGTGAGAATGTTGTCGAGCACAAGGCTGGAGATCATTATGTCAGGCTGATTGGGTTATAATGGCAGACTTGACATGTTAAAAGGAGGGTGATGCTTGAAATCATTGTCCTTCCTTTGTTAACCATGGTGACCTGCAAAGAAACGCGTGCAGCAATCATTGAGTAGCATAAAAATGGCTTCACAGGCCACAGGATATTGTGGCTACTAAGATTGCACCTAAATCAACAATGTATAAGATCACCAAGAACTTCAAAGTAAGAGGTTCAATTCTTGTTAAGGAGGCTTCTGGGCATCCAAGAAAGTCTAGCAGGAGCCAGGATAATCTCCTAACGAGGATTTAGCTGCGGGATCGGAGTGCCACCGATGCAGAGCTTGCTCAGGAATTGCAGCAGGCAGGTGTGAGTGCATCTGCACCCACAGTGAGGCGAAGACTTTTGGAAGATGGCCTGGTGTCAAGAAGGAGAGCAAAGAAGCCACTTCTCTCCAAAAAAAATATCAGGGACAGATTGATCTTCTGCAAAAAGTATGGCAAATGGACTGCCGAGTACTGGAGCCCCTTTCCGATTGTTTGGGGCATCTGGAAAAAGGCTTGTCCAGAGAAGAAAAGGTGAGTGCTACCATCAATCCTGTGTCATGTCAACAGTAAAGCATCCTGAGACCGTTCATGTGTGGGGTTGCTTCTCATCCAAGGGAGTGGGCTCACTCCCTTGGATGAGAAACAGCCATGAATAAAGAATGGTACTAAAACACCCTCCGACAGCAACTTCTTCCAACAATCCAACAACAGTTTGGTGAAGAACAATGTATTTTCTAGCACGATGGAGCACCGTGCCATAAGGCAGAACTCAGTGGTTCGGCGACCAAAACTTGTGGTCAATCCTCAAGAGGTGGGTGGACAAACAATAACCCACTAATTCTGACAAACTCCAAGAAGTAATTATGAAAGAATGGGTTGCTATCAGTCAGGATTTGGCCCAGAAGTTGAGATCATGCCCAGTTGAACTGCAGAGGTCCTGAAAAAGAAGGGCCAACACTGCAAATACTGACTCTTTGCATAAATGTCATCTAATTGTTGATAAAAGCCTTTGAAATGTATGAAGTGCATGTAATTATATTTCAGTACATCACAGAAACAACTGAAACAAAGATAAAAGCAGTTTAGCAGCAAACTTTGTGAAAACTAATATTTGTGTCATTCTCAAAACTTTTGGCCACGACTGTACACTTCATGCTGCATCAACTTGGAATGCATCCATTTATTAGCTGCCAAGAAATCAAACAATATGGCAAGAATATTCAGCTCATTGTGAAATAAAATGAGCCTTGTGGAGTTAATAACTGCTCATTGTGCAAGCTTGAGTTATCTAGCTAGAATGAAATGATGGAAAAAAAACAAACTCACAATCGGCAGGGAATATTTGCATGCACATGTATTAATCAAATGAAATGACTAAATAATGAAATAGAGACTAAATGAATGTTTCGTGATAGGGAGACAGCAAGCGGAAAATGAGCAGGGAGCAGTCAGACAATTGATGAGAGAAGCAGAGCGACAGGGCGACAGCTTTTGCAAGTTAGAGTCAGGGAGCACCTGCTCAAGGTCAGCAAAACATAGCTAATTATTCTCACCTATGAGGAACTCGATCACAGATATAATTTTAAAGTCAGTCATGGCTCAGACATGCCTACCTCCACCTAAAGCCCACCTCTAAACAGCTACTGCACCACAGCAACCTATAACTGCAAAAGTGTGCAAACTCTTAACCCCAAACTTAGGTGTAACACTCTGCCCATTCCTAATGCCTTGTCTCTCTTTTTGTTTACATTTTCAATGTGTGCCTTAACCTCACCCTGTCATTATGTTCACCTGTGCCTTGTTTTTCTTTGTTTCTGTTTGCCCCTCAGACTTAGTGTCTTGTTGGTTATTATTAAATGGAATACCTACACCTGTGCAATGCTACTGTTTTTCTTTTCCACTAGAAACCAAGTAATATCAATAATATACCAAAATTAATCTTGTGCAATAAAAAGAGAATCTTTGGGATTCCAACAACAAAACTGGTAAATAGGAACAAGCTTTTGCATTACTTACTACTACCAAAAAAATGAAATTAGAAAATTTACTTACAATAGCCAATAACCTTAAAGTTTATGCATTTCACAATAACTTTCTCCCAGTCTGTTTTTTAAAAGTTGACTCTTCATCTAAACCCTTAAAGCAAATCATATAATCTGTGACCTGGGATTCATGGATCATTTTCAGGGATCACCCTCTGCTCTTGAATTCAGATGTAATGAACAGTTTGGGAGAGATGCTGACTTTATTGTACAAAAAAGGCAGAGTACTGTGGAAGCAGAATTGTAAAACAACACAAAAAATATCCAGACTTGACAATAAGCAGGGATTTAAACAGGAGTGCGCAAGTGAAATTCATCTATGAAAATTCAGGTACAAAAGGGGTACAAGTAGTCAGAAAACACAAAAGACGGGTTAAAGTCTATGGAACGCTCAGAATGTACCTGAGATGGCAATAGTCCAAATGAAACTTTGGGTCCTTATACAGTTGCAAGAAAAAGTATGTGAACCCTTTGGAATTATACAGATTTCTGCACAGATAGGTCATAAAATGTGA
>JBBPDH010000018.1:12566874-12587672 GCA_037974565.1 Clupeocharax schoutedeni
AGCAGTCCAGTTAAAAAAGTACAGGCTAAGATTTTTAAAGCTCGCTTACCAGGAAGACACAGCAGCAGGTTGATTCAATGTGTCATTGAGTTCCTTGAGATTCACATTTTTGCTCCAACCCAACACAGATATGGGGAACACCTGAGAGTTTCTAAGAATTAGTTCAATATATTCAAACTTTCATATATTTACTGGCTTATCAATAAACAGTGAAGAAACAGAATACTGCTAAGAATATCTTGCAGAATGCTTCCTCACCTCATTATTAACAGTTGTGAGATCCTAACCAAACATCACATTAAAGTCCCAGTTGATATGAGGGGGAAATTAATGTATTACCTTCACTATATAACATCTTTGTCAGACTTTTCCTACATTGAATCACATTAGACATCAGGAGCTAAAGTAAAATCATTGTGAAAGTCTGCACAAAACACTATTGATTGGTGGTTGATATATTATTTGCAGATAGGAGAAATCTGCAGAGAAACACAATTATCCTCCACAATTATCCTGTGGAGAAACACAATTATCACTGATCCAACACTGAAATTATGGCCGACAAAGACAACCAATATTTTGGCATCTTAACTTTAGCTTGCACATGCACTGAAGCTTGAGTGTAGTGGCTTGTAATTTCCCTTCTTCTAGAACCCACATCTGTCTCTGCGGCCTGCTCTGCCTTTTCCTGTTACAACCACTCTGAGTTCCATCACAGGCAAAATCTTCTTCAAGCGCTGTTGGCTTAGAAAGGTATTCCAGTATTTGAAATTAAGTTTGTTTTAATTTCCTTCAGTGTATTATTTTGGTGTGTTCAGGTATGTATCAGATATGCTGTGGAAAATCTTTACCTTAACTGCCAAAACTAGAACCAAATATGCTAGAGCCAACATTCCCAATGCTAAGATTAGTTCTGAGAAATCCATGCTGCCAATTTTGTGCTATCAGGGAGTTTAGACCTTGACCTAATCACTTTAATCAGTCCCTTTCAAGCTGTGGATTGGTTGGGCATTTCTGTGTCAGTACCCAGTGTGCAATTTTGGAAAAATGTGAGTGATGTCAGTTGGTTGGGTTTTTTTTAAGAACTGATTGACAGAGCAGATATGTAATACCTGTCTGAATTCTCATGCAAGGAGCTTTCACACAAAACTGAAACACTGCAACTTCACTTACGTATTAACAATGCAAACATATTCCATTCAATAGTAAATTCTTAGTTAAAAGTAGTTTGTAACTGCTATTTACGGTCTAACCAGTTCACCAGCAAGGATGCCATGACTGTTGATGTTTTGATGTCGAAAAGGGAAAAAAGGGGCTCCAAAAACATCCGACCTGACAATGTGTTAAAATATTTTTTCCAAGCCAGAACTTGCATGTCCCCAATTTCTGAGATGTCATGAATGCATCATTAGAGTAGAGCCTTTATCTTTAGCTGCATGTTTTAATGTTCATAACACACTGTACTACCTGGTCAGTGTAATAGCCTGTTAGGCTGTTAAGTTAATTATTAGAAAATTAAAGTTAATCTTTTACCCCACTGAACTACCTTCCCAACACTGGGAGAAGAGACAGGAGTCAAGGCTAGATAAAAGCTTGAAAAAGGAAAGAGAAACCAAAAACAACAAATGATTTCACTAGATTGGGAAATACCAAAACCCAAGCTGCCTTTTAACACTTTTAGAGACCAGAGCCAAAACGGGCAAAACAATCTCATTTAAGCCATTTCTCGTTCTGAGTTTTTCTCTGTACTTGCATTCTCAAACAAATGTCATCAGTCAAAGCCCAGGTATGGTTTCAATTCAGTATTCACATTTTGCCAAAAGTAGATTTGCATATTAAAGCATTAACCACTGCCTTTAGGTAATAAGTTTCCTGAGTGAATGTAGCATACCTCTGTGATCCTGCTGGTTTGGGTTCCTTCTCTTATTGCTTGTGTTAATAGTACAATGTTGTGGGGAATCTGAATTGTGGAGGAAAATAATTAGCTGTGCAATTTAATATTAAACACTTGCTGCAATAGTTTAAACTGTGCCATGACACTTGTAGTCTTTTTAACACTAATGCTACCTCAAAATGTTTATGCACAGTGTGTAGTGTTCACAACATTTTTCCGTTTCTAAATGTCTGCAACTGCAACAAACAGTTCTGTTACTGGGGGACAGTTTTGGCAGATGCTGAATGGCAGGTTAAATGGGCATAG
Organism: Clupeocharax schoutedeni; assembly: GCA_037974565.1. Lineage (NCBI taxonomy): Eukaryota > Metazoa > Chordata > Actinopteri > Characiformes > Alestidae > Clupeocharax > Clupeocharax schoutedeni. The sequence goes on from JBBPDH010000018.1 coordinate 12,569,075, forward strand.
CAGGGAAATCAGCCCTGGATGGTAGCCCTCATGGCCCAGAACTTAAGAAACTTGCTATATTCATGCCTATAAAAACCAAGATATATTGGTATGGGGTTTTTTTTCTGTTGTAAACCTTTAGAGTGTTAGCTGCTTAATGCAGGTGGGAGCTGGCCACCTTCAATATGCAGACACGCATTACCACAACATGTCTTAACAGGCAACCTAAACTGCAATCTTGAAGGATTCCATTCTTCTACAACCTATAACTGTGTAAATCTACTGGTTCCATAACGAAAATGTTACTATATATGTGTTGATTCTCTTTTGAATAACAACTGTTTGAATAAGCAATGTGTGTATTACATTTATAAACTCAAGCACCACACCAACTGCATTGAATGGTTCTATATATGAAAGGATAGGAATTTCTTTCTCGGAATTGAACCCATCCACGCAAGTAAAACAGCAGGCAGCCATCGCCATAGCACACAGGGAGCAATGTGTGAGAACAGTACCTTGCTCAAGGGTACCTGAGTGGTGCCACTGGCAATCCTGGGATTTGAACCCACAACCTTCTGGTCACACAGGCAACTCCCTAACCACCAGACTCTTCTCTTTTGTGGTTCCTTGCTGAATAGCAGCAGAATCCCTCTCAAAAAACTCATGAAGACTCATCTGTTCAGAGAGCATCTCCTGTCCTGTCTTACTTCTTGCACTCTTTTTTCTGGTTCTCACACTGTCCTGACTCGTGTGCTTCCTCGTATTGTGAGTTTCTTTGGATGAAAGTGCCTGCCAAATGAATTTAATGTCATGTGATGTAATGTCCAAGTGCAAGTTCATTTATAGCCATTATCAAACAAAAAATTAATTGTGCTTTACAGGAATAGAATACCAAAGAAAACAAAAGAGAGTCAAATTAAAAAGTAATAAAAGTATACATAGAAAATCAATAAGAGAACATGCAATAGAAGTGCAAATGTTTAAAAGAAGGCCAAAGAATATAGTGCAGTTTTTAGAAGATTTTTAAAGATGGCTTCAGTTGGTGCAGAATGTAATGTGATGTAATGAGCTAGATTACTCTGTGTCAGTTCTACGACAGTGTTGAGATGCAATGTAATACAATGTAATGTTTTTCTCCCCTGTGACAGTTCTACAATGGTGTTGAGGTGTAATGTGAAGTATTGTGATGCAATGTAATATAATGTAATGAGTTATATACTTCAAATGAAAGTACAGATTACAAAGAGTTTTTTTTCTCTGTGTCAGTTCCACGATGGTGATTAAGGACACCCTCTGCACCCTCTCGGACCCTCAGGGTTTTCTCTCCTCTGGAAAAATACTGCAAGACTGGCAGAGAGGGCTCGGGTTCACTGTGACGTCAGTCAGTCAGGAGTCTGTGTATCTGAACTAGTCCGCTCCGCTGTGACAGCCGCCGAGCTCCGCTCCTGCCCTGTCTTTACCGTATCGTTGGCTAGTTCTACTTTAAAACACCCTTTTATTTTTCATTTTATCTTTTTCTTTTCTTCCTTTTGGGCAACGAAAAGCGTCGAAGCTGAGGTTGCGCCGGTAAAGGTAAGGCCGGTGTTTTTCTGGAAGTTTAGCCGAGCCTCTCTCAAAATGGCCGCTAACCCAGTTTAATGGCCAGAGCCGGAGCCCAAAGAGGACAACTGCAGAAAATGGCGTCTCGGCTCGGGCTTATTTAACGATGCCGGTTCTACACGACTAGACAGCATGTTTACACAGTTGTATAAGGGTGTTTGTGGCTTTATTTAACGTAAAATCTCATGAAATAGCTGTGCGTAAAAAATTAACCATACCTGGTGGAGATTTACCCCACATTCAGACGCTTTTATCTAAAAGCGACTTACCAGTGCGAGAAAACACTCAAGTTTCTGGATAATGTGAGAAACAGAGGTGCTAAAATGTTTATGTACTACTCAAATAAGATGCATTGGGAGATGAGATGATAGTGTGAGGACATTAGTGTGGAGCAAAGCTAGCAGAAATCACAGCAACCTTTGTTTATGGAGGTGCTACAAACCTATGTCATATTAGTGCATTAAACACCCTTCGATCAAAAAAGTACGTTTATTTGTTATTTTTTATTCATATTGGTGTTTAACTAATGCTATCACCCAGGTAGAGATGGCTTTGTGCCCCCAGTTTGTGAAAGCTCTTTGTGATGAAGGGCGTTTAGGAAGAAACACTTGGGGATGAGACAGCCTTTCTCAGACAGCTGTGGAGCGGAAAAAAAACAGCGGTGTTTTATTTTATATTGGTAGTTCATATTTGAAAATGAAGTGCAGCTCTTTGTGTGTTGTAGCATTTTAATGCTTATAATGATTGTGATGCTCTTCTCCTTTCCTCTTCTCTACTCCACAGCCCGGTTTTCCCACCCCACCCTTTGATTCTTATTCTTTTGAAGATTCTTCGTTGTCAAGCCGCCAAAGTGGAGAGTGTGATTGCAGAAGGGGGTGCTTCTCGTTTCAGGTTTGTGAATTTTAATCCAAAGTAACTCAAAATTTGAGGAAACATCCAAGTTTCAAGACATTGATAACCAGAGGAGAATTCTAAGTGCTAAAATCATTATGGAATGGCAATGCGGCTGGTGAGGTAGTGGTTAGGGAGTTGCCCCTGCATTCAGTTGTGGGTTCAAATCCCAGTCCTGCTAGTGGTAGCACTGAGGTACACACACTGCACCCCACCCGCTGCTTTACTTGTTGAATGGGTTAAATGCATAGAGAACACATTTTGTGCTCTTCCCACTGTATTGTGTGGTGTGTTTGGATATGACCAATGGGCATATTACACAAGAAGATAGATGGTGCAATTAGGAGAGGAGATGATCTCTGAACAGAGTCCTTGGGATGTTTTTGAAGCCAGAGAGGGAAAGATAAGAAACAACTTTATTCATCCTCATGGTTAATTCTTTTGTCATGTACACACACAAAGCAACAAAAAAAGAGTAAATGACTGACAACAAAAAGAAAGAAATAAAAAGTCAAGACTGTAAACAATAGTGTAACACAATGAAGGTAACATTTTCCCAACAAATAAGGATAACACTGACACTGATGTATATAACCATTTAGTGTGTTGTACCAGCAGATCAGTAGTGCAGAAAGGTTTATCTAAATATATACACATGTACAATCAAGGTGCTTTTTAGCTATTCAGCTAAGCTATTCATATAGGAAAATTTTGGGTAGTTTAAAAACAAACAAATGTCAAAAAAATGTTCTGTAGCTTATATTGTTTTAAACATTACTCTGCTCCAATAGCACGTATCCATTTGATAGTACGCCGCGGCACAGTAGTTATCATATTAAATGAGAAAACGAGTTTGTCCGTTTCAAATAGCACAGTAGCACCAATGAATGTTTGTGGAATTCCTGATTTTACTTTCAAATTTCTCTAAGACTCTTGAAGATTGCGTATTCATAACCAGCTTTTAATTGGCAGCACCTGCTGTTCTATTACATGGTACCAACTTGGCTTTTGTTTACCCACTCTATCAAGATCAAAACATGGGGAAAAACCAGTGCAGACACAGATAATCATCAATACATACCCAGTCACTGTGGCATGCTTCAGTGTTCTCTGTTGCTGTGTTTGTCACTGATGTTGCAACAGTTTATTGCAATAACACCAGCTACATCAACATATAAGAGTGAGATACCAGGTGCCTAAGAGTGAGTAGAGTCAAGCTGGTACCATGCCATGATAAAGCAACCCAACAGCCCTGTTATGTTCAGATATGGTACAGGCACAGCATTCTAGCCCAAATTTACATCCTGTGGTTCATGAGCGGTGGAGAACATGAACTAGGAATTAGCTCATGTATTAAAATGTATAGAAATCTAAGAATGTGCATATATGTGAACATGATTTTTTTTTTAAAAAAAAAGCTCAGCTTTTTGATTTTGGTCCATTGTCTCTGAAATATTGGTTTCGGTCAAGAATTAACCTATGGTATCATTTACTTAAAATGTAACATCATCAGTTATGAAGCACCACTATCAGATTAGGTCATTACTCTATCTCATTATTCCAGTGCTTCTTCGGGTGGAGGTGGAGGTAGGGGTGCACCTCAGCACTATCCCAAGACTGCCGGCAACAGGTGAGTCTGCAGTGCACTTTGAGTTATTGGTATTAGTTTATACAAAGTGATGTTTGGTTAAAAAAACATTTAATTATTTTTCTTGTTATAGATATTAATGTTGCATTTAATATATTTGTGCCTTCTTAGCGAGTTCCTGGGGAAAACCCCAGGGCCTAGCGTTCAGAGATGGGTTCCTTCACGAAGCACTAGACGAGATGTCGACTCCTCCAATGAAAAAGAACATCATGATGCAATATTTAGGAAAGTAAGAGGGTAAGTATTCTTAAGAGTTACATTTGTTTCAAAAATAAGTAGGATGATTTTACCTGCAGTTATCTACACTTCTGTTTGGAGGTAATGTTTTGCCTTTGGTCTTTTTGTGTAGGATACTTAATAAACTGACCCCTGAAAAGTTTGACAAGCTATGCCTTGAGCTCCTCAATGTGGGCGTAGATTCTAAGCTTGTCCTCAAGGGAATCATCTTGCTGGTAAGTAGATTTGAAATAGTGGTAGTATTAGTGCTTAACTCAGTCCTCACTTGATCCTGGTTCTTGCTCCCACCACACCTTATGTAGCTAAAAGTTTCTCAGAAATTCTAGTTCAGTGTGTGGTAAATAAGTACCAGTTGGATTGTTTATCTGGTGTTCTCTTTTATTGTCCCTTGCAGATCGTAGACAAAGCACTAGAAGAGCCAAAATACAGCTCACTCTATGCCCAGCTATGTCTTCGTTTGGCAGAGGATGCACCAAACTTTGACGGCCCATCTGAGATTCAGACCAATCAAAAGCAGAGCACAGTATGTTTGCAGTCCTATGGTAATTCAGGCTCATGGATTTTACCATTAGTTTGTACCAAAATGGCATTGCACTTATCTTACAGACATTCAGAAGACTTCTGATCTCCAAACTACAAGATGAATTTGAGAACCGTACCAAAAATGTTGAAAGTGAGTGACATTTGGCCCTGTTTGTTTCTGCATCTGAATTTAACAAAGTTGCATGGCGCACTGATTGTTTTTTCTTGTTGTAGTCTACGACAAAAAAGACAGCCCTCTCACTTCTGAGGAGGAGGAGCAGCGTGCCATTGCCAAGATCAAAATGCTTGGAAACATTAAATTCATTGGGGAGCTTGGCAAACTTGATCTCATCCATGAATCTATCCTTCATAAGTGCATCAAAACAGTATGTACAATGTCATGTCTTGGTTTTTGCTGTTTTCTTGTAAAAAGTTTGATTTAACATTCTCTGCCATCTGTTCTGCTGTCTTTAGCTTTTGGAAAAGAAGAAGAGAATACAGCTCAAGGATATGGGGGAGGATCTGGAGTGCCTCTGTCAGATAATGAGAACTGTGGGGCCTAGACTCGATCATGAAAAAGCCAAGGTAAAAACCCTGTCAGGAACCGTTATAAAAGCTCAAATTTCTCAGCTAATTAGCACTTATTAACGGACTTATTTTTCACTATTTGTGGAAAACGTTTCTTAATCATTTACTGCTCTGCAGTCTTTAATGGATCAGTACTTTGGCCGTATGCGATCCTTAATGAACAACAAGGACTTGCCAGCCAGGATTCGTTTCCTACTGCAAGACACAGTGGAGCTTCGGGAGAACAATTGGGTTCCTCGCAAGGCCTTTATTGACAACGGACCAAAGACGATTAACCAGATTCGTCAGGATGCAGTGAAGGTGAGTTTGTTCTTTTGAGCATACAGTGTGGGGAGAAATAACAATTCAGACACCCGTTTTTCTTACATAATATTTTTCCAGTGCTTTTGTATGCTTCATATTTTTGCTTAGCATCTTTTGACTTTTGTAGCTTTTACAAAGTTAATCACAATTTAATGGGACCATTATTAATGCACCACAACCTAATGACATTAGTTCTTTGTAGAGAAGATGTGTCTGATTACAGATTTGAGATGTCAAATTAGTGCTTCAGTTTGGACTCCTTAATGCTCATCTGGTCATTTGTGACTAAATTGGGATCTTGACAATAAATTGTTGCGCATTCTTAGGTCAGAATACTTCTTTTTCATTCATTATGTTTGCCAGTTATAGGTGGTCTAATTCTGTTTGGTAAAAAAAACTAAAGTATTTTGCTCTCTCCAGGATTTGGGTGTCTTCATTCCACCCATGTTCCAAGGAATAAGAATGGACTTCTTTCTGGAAGGGCCCTTCATGCCAGCCAGGATGAAACTGGACAGAGAAACTCTTGGAGGATTGGCTGACATGTTTGGACAGATGCCAGGTAACCACGACTACATTAAAGGTTAATATTGCAATTATGGATGCCCTGAAGGTTTTCTGTTCAATACCCATACCTGGTCAAACATCTGGCAATACCGATACCTACCCTGTAATCTTTTTAAACACAGAAGCCTGAATGTTAGTGGGGTACTTTTGCCAGAGTGCAGCTTATTTGCCTGCAGCCCTTAAACCACTTTTGACCAGGATGCACATATATACACGTTTATACATGACAGGAAATTCCTGATGAAGTTTTTGTATTGCCAACTATGTTGTTTAGCTTTTGTGCAGGAGAAGCAGTATTGATTTTTATTTGGTCATTTAATATGTACTGGTAAAACTCGAAGATTGCTGGCATTTTCAGACATATTTTAGACATGTCTTGGTCACTGGTTAAAACAAAAATATTTAAAACAAGGGATAAAGCATAAAACAAGTGAAAATGACGGTTGCTGGGTACATTTGTTTAAGGTGAGTATCACTTTAAATATTAATTCAGAACCAAAGGACATCTATATATTAGTATAGCTGTGACCCGTGGGATATGGTATAAATAAGAATTCCTATACGTGAATAACAGGGATATAATACAAATTGACTTAACTAACAATGTTCAACATCAGTGGATTTCTGTGTAAAAAATAAATAAATAAATAAATAAAGCACTCAAAGCCATTCATTTTAAAAACCTTTTCCCAGGCAGACTGAAGCAGGGAATGTTAAGGTATAAACTTTGGTAATTAATCTAAGCTACAAAATGTAATTTTAAAGTGATACAACTGGGTATCCAACCCTGAAATAATGTGCCATGTCATCAGTAGTGAAAAATATTTATTGTGAAACAAGAGCTTGACCGCAATCTAGCAAACTTTTGTAAAACTCACAGCAAAACAAAGATTTTAAGATTTACCATATCAGTCTAGGTAAGCAGAAGTCCCATCAGGGCCGTCATCAAGTCTTAAGTGTATATGAACATGCTTGAGGTTGAAAGTGACGTGTACAAATAGCTCCCCTTTTTGGAGAGTGTACACAGACCTGAATATTTCTGGCATATCAGTAAGAGCAAATTTCACTTATAACTAGACTAATGTTTCAGATTTCACAACATTACTGCTTGTCTCTAATGGTCCTTAATGAGTTATTCGGTAATGCACGTGTGCATCCAATTGTCCCGTATTAACAGTATTCTTTATACCATAAGTGTGATACTTATGTATGATTTTGTTTTTAAGTGTTTGTGAATTACATGTATATATCTCCTTCATATCTGTAGGTTGTGGAATAGGAACTGGTCCAGGTGTGATCCAGGACAGATTCTCCCCCACTTTGGGACGTCATCGCACAAACCCACTTTTCAACGGACACATGGCTAACCCACCACCACAGTTCGATTTGGCTATTAAGCCTTTTATGAAGTCTAGTCAGGTAGGTATCCCTGTCATGTTGACAGGATGTTATAAAATTGTCATACTTATTAAACATATGATTAATTTGTTTGAAGTAGAATAGGAAACAGTTAGTGCTGTGTAGGCTTGGCATGATGCTGAAATTTCAAACATAACTGATACTAAGGATGATACTTGGAACTATTTTCAAAACTACAGGAAGAGAAAAAACAAACACTGAACTTTTTAATTAAAAAAACGTATATAAACTGAAGTGTGAGTAGACAAACAAAATGCTTGGTTTTCTTGGTCTACCAAACATTGTACAGCAATTTGAATAGCGCTTTAAAAATGTGATAATAATAATTGTTATTAGTCTAGACAATTTTCTGTTTAGATAAAAGCATTTTAGTTAAAAATCATCCATGACTATTTTCATCTAGTTTTAGTCAATGAAAATTGATAACATTTTAGTCTTATTTTTTTAGTCAGGGAAAGTTCTGATTTGAATTTACATGGAAGTATATACACATAAATTTAAATAAAATAACATCACCTCACTACAAAGTGCAAATAAAATGAAAATGTGTGTTTATTGCCATAAAACCCACATTTGTAAAACTGGTAAAAGCATGTTGACCTGAACTTGCTGCCCGCTACAATGCCTTTTGAAAATTATTGTAGTCTGCTGGCGATTTCCCTGAACCAGCAGATACAAAACTGGCATTCAAGTATCGATACCAGTGCTAAGTGATATCATACTCGATACTAAAATTTAATATCGATTAGTATCTGAGATTTTATTTAAATTTTTGGATAACCCTAGTGCTGTCTGTACATTTGTTACATTTTACACAGTATCCTCCTCTGCAAGGGAAGTGATTTTTTTTTTTTTTTTGTGTGTCATTTTTCTTACTACTTAGGGACAGAATCAGCATTTTCAAAACCAGAACCATTCCACCCAGCAGCAAGTTCAGTCCAAGGATATGCCCCCACGCTTCAAGAAGGGGCAGCTCAATGCAGATGAGGTAACCTTGGTCAAGGGGGATCCTACTTGTTGGAGCGTCCTGCACCCAGTGATTATAAAAAGACGCGTTATTCTGAGGGATTTTACTGGATGTCAGTTTTCTGCCTTTCTCTGGTCTAATTCTCTCTCTTTTTTTCATCTACTCTCCTTTGCTCTAAAGCTGACATCTGGTCCGTTGACTGCGATTATGAGAGATGAGGGTGCAAAGTTTTAGTATTTATTCAATCTTTTGTCCTGTGTGAAATAGACAAGTTCATGATCTATTCCACAGATCAGTCTGAGACCAGCTCAGTCATTCCTGTTGAATAAGAACCAAGTGCCAAAGTTGCAGCCTCAGATTCCCTCCATGATGCCACCCAGTGCTCAGCCTCCTCGAACTCAAACGCCACCACTTGGACAGGTAATGCACTGCAGAGTTTCATTCTGCACTGATGTTGTTCTTGTCTAAGAAGATACATTTAATTACATGGCTGCTGTTCTTTTCTTATTTTTTTTCTTCCTCCTCTCTTGTGTGTTTACTTTTCATCTGTCCTCTCCTCTAAGCCTCCACAGCTTGGTCTGAAAACAAATCCTCCTTTGATCCAGGAGAAACCTCAAAAGACCAGTAAGAAGCCTGCGCCTTCAAAAGAGGAATTGCTCAAAATGACAGTAAGTAAAAATGTGGGGATTTTTTTTCTTTCTTTTGTGTGTAGATGCATGCATGTCTTGGGAAGAGTGTTGACAAACTGACATTCCTTTTTTTTTCTCCCCAAGTTCTGTTGTTGACTTACAATTTCTTCTGCATTGCAGCATGTCAAATGACAGGGTCACTACTTTTATTAGTGCATTTAAAACTCGTCTGATCTTTTCTTCTAGGAAACCATTGTGACAGAGTATCTGAACAGCAAGAACCTGGAGGATGCGGTCAGTGGGGTAAGAGAGATGAAGGCTCCCAAACATTTCTTGTCTGAAATGTTAAGTAAGGTCATTCTATGCTCTCTGGAGCGGTCTGATGAAGATAAGGAACATGCCAGCACTCTCATTCACACTCTGCGCACAGAGGGACTTGTCACAGGAGAAAACTTTATGCAGGTACATGCACAAGACATTACACTGTGAAAAAACTTTGTACAATCAGTTCTTACATGTTTGAAGCATCACATTTGTTTTAATCAAGCTTGGAAGAAACTATTCTTTTAATACAGTGTTTATTTTTCTTAAATTAATTATCCCAACACATAGCTAGAAAAAAAAAAACTTAATCAAACATTTCTTTCCCTAAATCATGCTTGTCAATATTAAGGAATGTCACTGAAAATGTGTAGTTTACTTAAGTTATGGATTAGGCCCTAAATCTGTTTTCAGTCTATTGAATTAGAATATTTAAAGGCCTGTTACATTGTGCAAATTCATTTAGGTTGTTCATAATGCTGTCTAACCATTCCTTGGTTTATTCCGATTCCAAAGGCACTACTGAATGTACTGGACCAGTGTCCCAAGATCGAGGTGGACATTCCACTCGTGAAATCTTACTTGGCCCAGTTTGCTGCCCGGGCTGTGATTACAGAGCTGGTCAGCATTGCAGAGTTGGCTCACCCCCTTGAGAATGGCACCCACTTCCCCTTCTTCCTGCTCTGCCTGCAGCAAGCATCCAAGCTGAAGGACCGGGAGTGGCTTGCTGACCTCTTTCAGCAGAGCAAGGTCAACATGCAGAAGATGCTTCCTGGTATGCATCTCCCTTTGACCAGTACAACACAGATTTGTGCAGTGATATGTGATGTAACGAGATCTTCGTTGTCTCATAGAAATAGACCAGAATAAAGACCGTATGTTGGAGGTTCTGGAGGGGAAGGGCCTAAGCTTCCTCTTTCCTCTGCTAAAGCTGGAGAAAGAGCTTCTGAAGCAGATCAAAGCAGACCCTGCCCCACAGAGCATTTACAAGTGGATTAAGGACAACATCTCGCCCAAACTTCACACAGACAAGGGGTTCATCAACATTCTCATGACCAGGTACTAAAACAGTGTTCTGAAATGTGTAAAAAAAAAAAAGTTATTACAATTCTATAAAACCACATTTCTGTAGAAACTGACCTGAGTTTTTGTTTTACAGCTTTTTGCAGTTCATCTCAGCTGAGCTTTGTCTATCTGAGGGTGACGAGTGCCTGTGTGCTCCCGCTAAAGAGCAGCTGGACCAGGAGAAGCAACTGTTGCTTTCATTCAAGCCGGTCATGCAGAAGTTCCTCCATGACCACACCAGCCTGCAAGTCAGCGCCCTGTATGCTCTACAGGTGCACTGCAACACATATGCCTTCCCCAAAGGTACATAGTTTAAAGTGGCTGTTGACACTGATGCATTACTGCAAATATTGAAAGGAAACATAATCCCATTTCCCCCCCCCCCCCCCAGGTATGTTGCTACGCTACTTTGTGAACTTTTATGACATGGAGATCATTGAAGAAGATGCATTTCTTGCTTGGAAAGAAGATATTACCCAAGAATTTCCAGGAAAAGGAAAAGCATTGTTCCAGGTAACAGCTGGTTATGGAAAATTAAATTTGTGTATTTGTGTTTGTTTCCTCCAAGCGTATTGCTCATGTATGTTTTTGCTGTTGTCAATGTAGTTTAAGCAATAAATTATTTTCTGTATATTTATTTTCTTAGGTGAACCAGTGGCTGACCTGGTTGGAGACTGCTGAAGAAGAGGAGTCAGAGGAGGAGGGTGACTGAAAAAACAGCCAAAAAAAGGCCCAAGATTGATCTGCTAACTCCCTTCGGTTACCCCACTGTAGTAAATTGAGCTCACTCACCTCCACAATGTTCAGCTGCTAGATCCATGAAGCATACAAAACAAATCATTTTTTGTCATTGCTTGCATCATAGCCTACTTCTGTTACATTCATTAATAATACTCAGTTTGGGCTTCTGCTATAGTTTCCATGTGGGATTTGGAAAAGGGTTCACTCGACCACTAAACTCGAGCAGTGACATTTGTCTTCATTTTGTCGGCAAAGAAATAAATGACTGATTTGATTGCAGTCATTTGTCCCAAGACGCAGGCTAAATGTTTCTATGGAGCAACACAAAAATTGAGTTTGTGGTCAAGGGGCTGTCTGACTTTAGGTAGTGCTCAGATCATTTCTTGGTGTTATCCTGGGATGATTGCAGTGTCCATTTGTCTTTCAGCACTCAAGATACACAAAATCCAAGAAACTGTAACTGTTATTGTTGCTGTAACGTTTTAACTGTTGTCAGTTTCTACCTCCTAAATGGTCTTTTAGTGCAGCATTATAGAGAGCACTCAAGCTACTTTATCTTAATATTAAGATCCAGAAAATCTAATGACTTGCACAACACACTACCTAATTTCAACATTTAGAAGAGCTTTATGAAGTGCTTTGCAGGGAACCTTTGATTGTTGGATGAATCAAAAGAATCAACATGATGGTGTCAGCTGAACCCCTGCTCTCCTATCCTAATGCCCTTAACACTTGACTTCAGGATTTCTGAATGCATGATGGAATAGTACTGTCTTTATGATGACTGATGGAATGTGGCTCCTCGTGGCCCCACACGAGACAGATTCTAGTAGAAATTGAGGAATATTTTAACAAATTTTTAATGATCAACAATAGCAATGATAATGCATAGAAGGAGCCCTTTTGCATTTTGATATTTGGAGAAAATGAAAGGCATGTGCCCTTGTCAATAATGCGCAGACACTCAGTTATTGACAAGTGAGTTCAATTTATTTGTGAGAACTGAGTTGCTTTTGCTTTGCTTCATTTTCTTTTCTGAGGTGTTTGCAGCTATATGTGTAAGAATAAATGGCTCACGATCATGTCATGGTAAGGCTGTTTTAATCCTCTGTATTCTACACCACTATTGCTTCACTTTCAGTAAAGAAACACTTAAACACCAAAACTGCTTTTACTCTCTTACAGTCCTTAATATATCATAATGTGATTTGAGAAGTGGAGAGCTTTTAAGGTCATTAAAATCTCTACCATAAATATCGTTCTTTAAAATGTAACACACTTCAGGGTAAGCACCACTTATTGCAGATGCTGTATAATGTTAAATTCACTGGTGGTTTAATGCCATTATTATATTGGTTGTATAGTATGTAGTAAATCACTGCTCTACTTCAAGTCTTCAAATCAAGGAAAATAACTGGCTTTGTGGTTATTCTTCATCGGTGGGGATCCAGAAGTATTCAACTACTTTCCGACTTCTCCTTAGGGGGCTGGAGTCAGCGTCTCCTCCCATTGGTGACAGTTCAGTGAAGTGAGCCGGTCCTGCGTCTCTTCCTACTCTGGGGGCAACTGCCCTGAGCATCGTTCTGAAAAGGAGGAGTCACACTGGCTTGTACAGAATTGTTCAAGAGCTTTTTGAAGCTCAAAAATAAGTGTGTCAAACAGGGCATTCGTGATTCTATACTGGGGGAGTTGTACCTTCCTGAACCTCGGTCTGAATCTTCACCACCTGCTTCAGCAGTTGAAATAAACACAGGGTCTCCCTCCTAAGTGAATGGTGAACATACTTGGCTATTTGCTATATGTTTAAATTTGTTCTTTTATAAAGTATGTGAAGATAGATGCAAATAGTACCGTGAAGTTCCTTGGAGTTCCATCGTTGTTTTTCAAGATCTTAACCCTCTGGTTGCTTTCGGTCATACACAGGAAGTAACTCTTTATGTTTGCTTGGCACTTGAGTGAAGAATAAAATTTTGTTTGCATGTGAAGTATAGGCTACAATGACCAAGAGCCTCCAAACTAAATGGTGAAGGGCTTAATCAGCATTCAACCAATGTTGTAACTTAGTTTGCCCAGCAGTGATTTGAATGGTTGAGTGGCACTTACCGCTTTGTTCTGTCTTTGAGATTTGAGGTCCTCCTGGGCTCTGAAGATGTCTGCCAGAGTTTGGTGTTTTTCCCTCCAGCTGAGACACTCACTAATGCGCTCCTCCTTCTCTTTCTGTGCCATCCTGCGCTCCTGTTCAGCCTGCTGCTGCGCCTTACTGCATCTCTCACTCTGCTCCTCAGCTGCTTCTGCCCTCCGCCTCGAGCTCGCCTCCCTGCAATCAGTCTCAGCAGTTAAAACAAATCCAGCTATATCACAATACATTTATGTTGAACAAAGGGGAAAAAATCACTTTTCTTTGAGTTTCACATTCTCCTCTGTCATCTCCTTCAGTTTTTGCCGCAGTGTGTTCCTCTCATTTTCCAAACCCTTGTTTTCCCCCAGCAAGAACTGCCTCTCTCCAGACACCCTCTCCAGCTTCATCTTGGCCTCAAAGTAATTCTTCTCGGTCTGTGCCAAAAGCAGCTGCACGTTTGTGTGCTGAAGAAATAAAAATGGAAAGTCAGATCAGAGAAAGCTTATTTAAAAACATTTGCTTGTGTGTGTCGATTAACATATTAATGGGTGTTGAACCTTCTGAAGTAAAGTGCCCACTTTTAGTCATACATGAACACAACACAGTGTGAATCTCTACGTTTAACCCATTCACAGAGTGAAGCAGTGGCCTGTCACCAACAGGGGGTGCTCAAAGAGCAGGGTGTAGGCACGGTACCTTGCGACAAGATTTAGTCTGTTTTAAGTAATGTGCATTGTCTCTGATGAATAGGTTATATTTCATAGCATTATTGCACTGGGTGAACTAATCTTCACACTGGTGGTAAGGAAGCAAACATAAGATTTTGTTCACCTCTTTACTTAGATGCTGCAGGTCCTCGCTGAGTCGGGCCTTCTGAGACAGTGCCACATCTCGCTCTTGACTGCTCGCCACTGCCTGAGCCTCTGTCAGTGTCCGGCTCTTTTCTGCCTCCCCTCGGGCCATGTCTGCCTCCTCAGCTGCCCTGGAGCACAGAGACGCCCTCTGCTGGCTCAAATGCAGTTTCTGTTTTAGCTGGTAACAGAGTGGCATTATATTAGTCTCCGTGCAACAGGATACTGTGGTGTCCAGCACACTGCGGACTTCCCTTCTCAAACACGAACTAAACATTGGCTGACATATTCAGTTTATGCAAAAAAAGACAGAGGTGATATCTGAGTACCTCTCTAACTTGGGCCTGTAGTTCCTGGTTGAGGTTTCTAAGGTTCCTCATGGTGAGCTCACTCTCTGTTCTCATCATGATTCTCTCCATGTGAATCTCATTGGACAGATACTTGTTCTCCTTCTTTAGGTCCTCACATTCCTAAAGACATGGTAAATTAGTGGCACAATACACACCAGATGTGTTGAGGTTTCAGCTTAGAACAGAATGGAAAAGACTCAAGAGTTTCTTGGTTGTGTAGTCTTACACTGGCTTTGTTATCTGTCAGTGTGGATATAGAAGAGTAATAGTTTATATATCTTTGTGTGTGTACATAACTTTTTTGTATTGTCTGATTTTAAGAAACTAGTGAATGCACAACATTGAAAAATGGTCATATTTTGTGTACCAGCCATTGCATAGATCATCATACTAACAGTTAACAAGCACTTGCCCAGTGTTCATTTTGTATTAATTGAAAACAGCACAAGACCTAAAAAGTTCTGATAAACTGTCCTCAAAGGTCATTTTCTTATGGAGAAAAGGAAATCAAGTAAGAGGCTTTCTCCGCATCTGGTATGAGAGAGAGCAGCTAATAGACATTCTTTCAAAAGCACAAGAGATTTTAGAGGGATATATATGCAAAGGGCTCTGAAGCATAAAGCGAAAGCTACAACTGCAAGGCCTTATGGAGAGGGGAGTCCAAATGTATTTTTTTACTTTACAAAGGTGGCAGTATATCAGAAGTGTGTAAACTCTGTTTTAACTTGAAGGTTGAACAGGTTTAAACAAACCAGAGGAGTCTGGCAATTATGATGAAATTATTTTTACTCTCTGGACCCAAATGACCTACCACTGCATTTCAAGCTACAGTATGAGAGATCTGGTCAAAATGATGAACAGATTTTGCATCATAATGCTGTATCTTTACAAAAAACAAGCTCAAGCCCAAGTAAATTGAAGCCTTTCTAAAAGGGGGAAGTGGATCACTTCAGAGCTCGTACTTAACATAACTGGAGCTGTGTGGAATAGCTTGGAGCACTTGGACAGCATAAGAGCAAAAAAAACCCTGTCAAATTCTTCAAGTTGCTTGAAGGAAAATACACAGACATGTATCTAAGCAGTGTATCTTTCCTATTCTGAAGTAGGCCCTGTAAAACATCTTGTTTTAAAATAACACAAGATGTTTCACTATTTAGTATATCAATGTTTATTTGTATTTAAGCAAAGAAATTCCTACTAACCAGATAAATAGCTTTAATAATACTCTTATAAGTGGACTAAACATGTGCGTAAATTGTACAGGTGTTCAATACGATAGGTGGCAGTGTTTCGTGAAGATCGTCATGAAAGAAAGCATCATGTCCGGCACCACATTGCCATCTTGTGGTAAAATCCATATTACTGTCCTTCAAAGAAGCCTGTTATTTTACGACAGACTTCTTTAACGTACAGTATTATATATGTTGCCACCAGGGGGCAATGTGGCGCCTTGCAACTAGTTATGCCACAGTGCCATCTTGTGTTAGTATCTATATTAGAGGCCTTTGAAAAAAATTGTTCTCTGCATTTAACCCATTCACCCAACTGAAGCAGTCTGTCGCGTGCGCAAACAACAGATGGATTTGGCCCCAATGCCATCTGGTGGGGTCTGACATATTAGAACACTTTAAG
Organism: Clupeocharax schoutedeni; assembly: GCA_037974565.1. Lineage (NCBI taxonomy): Eukaryota > Metazoa > Chordata > Actinopteri > Characiformes > Alestidae > Clupeocharax > Clupeocharax schoutedeni. Next base: position 12,585,503 of record JBBPDH010000018.1, read on the forward strand.
GAAGCTTGTCATTTTACGAAACGACAAATTTCTTCAATAGACTGTAATATACTGCCACAAGAGGGCAGTACGGCACTACTGATGGCAGCAGTATGGATGTTCCACAAGAGGGCAGAGTGGAGCCTTAAAGAACTGTAATAGATGTCACCACAAGATGGCAGTGTGGCGCAAAAATAAGCAGGACACCACACTGCCCTCCTTTGACAAAATCTATATTACAGTTGTTCAAAGAAGCCTGTTATTTAACATGGCACACTTCCTTAACGAACTGCACTATAATTGTTGCCACCAGGGGGCAACGTGGCGCCTTGCCATAGTGCCGTACTGCCCTCTTGTGGCAGTATCTATACGACAGTCCGTTGAAGAAATATGTTGTTTTGTAAAATTATAGTCTAATATGTCAGACCCCACCAGATGGCATTGGGGCCAAATCCATCTGTTGTTTGCTCACGTGACAGACTGCATCAGTTGGATGAATGGGTTAAATGCAGAGAACAATTTTTTTCAAAGGGCTCTAATATAGATACAAACACACGAGGGCACTGCGGCATAACTAGTTGCAAGGCGCCACATTGCCCCCTGGTGGCAACATTTATAATACAGTACGTTAAAGAAGTTTATCGTAAAATAGTCTCATGTAGGCAGACCTTCAGACTGACGGCTGAATGTCTGGAACTCATAGCAACTTTCTTTGGCTAAGGTCCACCCATAAGGCCGTTTGACCGACATGTTAAACAACCAATCACAATTCATTTTATTCAGCGTCACGTTTCAGGGCGTGGAAATGTCCCCACAACAACAGCAAGAAGGTGCAAGAAGTCAGTCAGCATAGAAAATCAAAGGAGAAGAAAACAAGCAGTAAGTCATTGATCTGTTCCTGCACGTATAACAACAATGACGTCTGCATTACCACATCTGATCAAAACACTGAGTAAATCAGTAGGATCACACGTTTGCGATCACACGTCTGCGTTTTGTTTCCCGGCGGACCGAAAATAAACGCGACACTCGGCCCCCGGAAATCTGAAAAATTCAACCAATCAGATGACGACTTCGACATTCCTGACGTGTTTCCAGTTAAGTGTACCATATGCATCAGACATTTAGCAAACGCTCTGTGGGCGTAACATCTGAGGCTGAGACTAGTCGTAAAATAACAGGCTTCTTTGTAGGACAGTAATATGCCCTGCATCCGAAATCGCATACTTGCCTACTATATAGTATGCGAAAAGCAGTATGCGAGGCAAGTAGTATTTCCGAATTCGTAGTATGGGAAAAACAGTAGGTGAGAAGTTCCCGGATGACCTACTGCTTCTGGCTGAATTCTGTAGTATGCATTCGATGGACACTGCACTATCCCATAAGGCAGCGGGAGACACAACGGCAGATTCGAAAAATGGTGGAAAACGGAGATGCGGCTCTTTTCAAGCGTAAGTACCTTAAAGAAAACTTGAAATTACACGTTCATTGTGGTTTAATTACACTTGAGTAAATGTCCTCTGTAAAGGTAAAAAAATAACGCACTGCTGTGACGACACATGACAACATCAACACAGCAGATGTAGTACGTCTGAATTCCATTCATACTACCCTCATCCATACTATATAGTATATACTATTTTAATGGTAGAGCAGTACGTACTCATTCAAATATAGTATGTAGTATGTAGTATGTAGTATGCGATTTCGGACACAGCCATGGATTTTAAATGTTGCTTCCTTAAGAGGACGGGCTTCACGAAACACTGCCACCTATCGTACTGATTTCAAATTGCATTTTAATCAGAAACAGAATCACATTTATTGGCCAAGTATGTGAGCGAACACATACAAGGAATTTGAATTCTGGTAGATGGTGTCTCTCAAGCACAACAGCATAAAAAAAACAACAATATAAAAAGATACAATGAGCAATATACTGATAAAATATAATATACAATAATATAGAACCTATGAATACATAATATGGATTTATATTTATAAATATAAGATAAATGTCAACAAATGTATATAAGTATTTTTGTACATATATGTTTATATTATTTCTAAATATAACTATATGTGTGAATATATAAATATTAGGGATGTCCCGATCCGATATTCTGTATCGGTATCGGTCCGATCCTGACCTAAATTATGGGATCGGAAATCGGGAAGGATTTAGAAACGT
>JBBPDH010000018.1:12604118-12624182 GCA_037974565.1 Clupeocharax schoutedeni
TAATTCTGTCAATTAATACAGGGCTAGTAGTATCTACAGCTGTATATACAGATACACACCCAGGTATCGGATCAGTATTCGGTATCGGCCGATACCCTGAGCCCAAGTATCGGAACCGGTATCGGGAGGGGAAAAATGGTATCGGAACATCTCTAGTTTTAAGTCCTGTATTTGTGTCTGTTCTGCCAGGCATATTCATTATATGAGATCTAAAAAGGTATGGAGTAATGTAACTGCTAAAATGTTTCCCAGTATGATACATGAAGTAGTAATATGATCCACAGATTTCTAATTCTAAAATTCAAAAATGCACAGTACATATAATTAAGTGCTAATGTAGACACATTAGATCACTGGCAGTTTTAGATATTTGAAGGTGTAGAAACATGCAATTATGCTGCGAAAGATTGTATTAAATATGATGCGTTTTCATTCGATGGCAACGCTGCCAGCATTTATTGGTTTCTGCAACAGATTTTTCATGTGGATTTCAAAAGTAGGATTTAAATCACATTATTTTTGCTTATTATGATTTTACATTTCAGAACTGCTAAACTGGCAGCTGGTCAACAGAAGCATCTACTATTTGAAGTTCAGCCTGGATCTGATGCGTCTGCTCTTTGGAAAGTGGCTGTGAGGATTGTATGCACTAAGGTGAAGTCACTCCACAATGTCATGTGAAAGAAATCTTTTTACACCTCAAATGATTACATTTGCCACACAGTCCTTGTTAATTACTTGAGTTTGAAAACTGTTGTAGCTGGGTTGAGTCATCAATTGAAACCTTAGACTTAGTGTTAAGACTTAGTTAAGGACGTTGCTCTGTTTATCATGTTGTAGATTAATAAAGAGGATGGTATGGTGGAGGCATCACGTATCATGAACCTGTACCAGTTTATCCAGCTCTACAAAGACATCACAAGCCAAGCGGCTGAAGTGCTGTCAGCAGAGGGCGCTGCAGAGTGCTCATATAACCAGCTGTCTTCGGCTGAGTCCTGCCAGGCCAGCATGTGGATGGGCAGGTAATTATTTTTTTTTTTTTGCATTTGCCTCTAAGAAATTCTAACTGTATTGTGAAACTGATCTTGTTCATGCCACTGTGTGAAACAGGGTCAAACAGCTAACTGATGAAGAAGAGTGCTGCATCTGTATGGATGGGAAAGCAGACCTAATTCTGCCGTGTGCACACAGCTTCTGTCAGAAATGTATTGACAAGTGGTATGTATCTGCAGTCAGTCACTGTTGCTTTAAAGCATTGCTTTAGACTGTCCGTCATGTTTCTCTTGCCACCCGATTATTGCAGGAGCGGTCAAAGTCGAAACTGTCCCATCTGCCGTATTCAAGTGACTGCTGCCAACGAATCCTGGGTGATGTCTGATGCTCCTACTGAAGAAGACATAGCCAGCTACATTCTCAATCTCGCTGATGAGGCTGGCCACCCTCACAGACCTTAATCTGACACACACCCCTTTCACACCCCCTTTCTCTCATTATAACACTGATTCTCTGACTGTAAAACTAATTTAAAAGAACAGTTTTTTCTTCTTTATTGCATTCACTGGCAGCAATAATTGCTCATTGTTGTCATTTAGAATTTTCTAATTTGCATCACCTATATATAGATGTCTCACACTGTGAAAAGGCATTACATTTTTGCTGTAAATTCTGATGCTGACTTTGTCAGATATGATTGACCATGTTTTCATTTTTCTTTAACATATTGCACTTGATTTGCCTATTGCTGTGCTGTGATGAGGGAGAAAGGCACGTGGCTTCCTTACTAAAACTGCTATGAGAATGTGACTAACTTGATAGTTTTGCATAGAAATGTAAGAAATCAAGCCTGTGTGTTACTGTTCATAAAAGTTGAAAGTGGGGACCACCATCATTCACTGTAATAGTGTGTAAAAGCATCATACAATGCATTTGAATGCGCAGTTTCTAAATAGTATTTAGAAATATGTAACGTCTCACATTCAATCCAATTTACTGAACATTTATTGGTGTTTAAGCTTAAGTTCTTAACGTGTCGCTGCATCACTACTGCAGCTGTTGGCATGTGTTCTGCATGAGATGAACTGTGTATGTGGTTTTTCCCATGCAGTGGGCCAGTTATAAAAGATTTTCAATTATAATCAGATCTTTCTGTATAGTAAGGGGGAAAGGTTTCCAATTGACTTAATGAACTGTATCATAGATAAAGGAATCATCACAAGTTTTGTGAATTCAACATATTTGTAGATAAAGCCTGAAAATATTTTAAGAAGTTTGATCACAACAGATTTTACTTGTATCATTACTCCTGGCACTTTAAGTGGTAGTTTCTTCTATATTGTCTCTTAGATTTAGAATGAACATTAATAGCAAATTGAACACGCATTTCCTGGTTTGTTACATAAGTGTGATTTAATTGTGAAATACTGTTAACTATGAAAATATAATATACAAGATGTATATTTTTCTTGATGTCTGATCGTAATCTATTAATCCTATATTTTTCAGTGTGTATGCACTTGCAGCGCTCTATATACTTTCTAATGTAAACCTACCCTTTTCACCAAGTTTCAGTGTTGAGCTGGATGAAATAAAGATACCATTTTTATAGATGCTGGGTTTGCTTTGCATTTCTTTCAATATTAGAATGAAACAATACATTGTCACGGTTAAAACAGACAAGTATGAAAGATAATTTATTTTTCAAAATTCAAGTCTCACTAAACCAGTGGAGGAAAAAACATACACATACAGGCAGGCAAGCAAAACATTCTGGTATGATGCGTGTTCCATGGTTCTGGGCCTGTCATGATTACTCAAATTCAGTTGCTTGAAATTATCGATCAACAACCAATAAAATGTATGACGAAACAGCTTAGTAAATAATTCATGATTTTACAGGAGACCCACAGGCCCTTATAAACCCACTCTGTTGGGGAATAGCATATTTAAATCACTTTCATGAGGAAAAACACATGCTTGTAGTAACAATTTCCATGTGTATGAAGTAAAATGAAAGGTTTGATATTACATATGGTGTGTAAATGACGTCAAATATTTTAACTGCGTCCAACCTAAACAGCTTGGCAGCTACCAGCTACTAAACTAAACCCTAGCCTGTTAAGTGAGCACCACCATAATACATCACATATGCTGATTCCTTGACAGCCCAACATAATTCTGCTATTGTGCTACACATGTACTGTGCTTGTCAGGCAATATACAGCCTAGTTGCTCAAAAGAGACAAAAACCATTTTGTCCCACTATAAACCAAAATATGTTCACCTTCCAAAAGCAGTTTAGCAGGTTTAACAAGGTAAGAGTCCAGCCTCTGCTTCCACACCCTTCACCATAACCATATGTTGGAGAAATGTTATCCTTAATAAAGTTTCTTTCATATTAAATTATTATTCTTATTAAAGTTCATATATATATTAGCAAGTTCACTGACACATGAAATCGTTAGGAAACCTTTGAGTTTTATAATCCCGTACCCTCTCTGTCTTATATCTATCTCTGATAGAAGGACGGAGCGGTGCAGCTGGAAGTGTCCGGGAGTGGAGAAGATACACAGTCTTTTGTTTTGACTAACCTAACAACAACTATGTTACACACACACATTGCTTACTGCTGTATAAACTGGAAAGCACACGCTTAGTTTTTCAGAACAACTCTTTTCTCAGACCTGTTCCCTTGCTTGCAAGATACTATTAAATCTTTCTTTTATACTTTCGTTACGTCCCGTGGTGAGCTTCCTTTTATTAAACCATATCAAAGTCCTTTTTGGGAATTTCACTGACACCATACATGCAAACAAAAGAGTGCTCACTAAATCCTGTAAGTACTGGAAAATATGCAGAAGATACACTTAAAAAAACCCTTTTACCCCTTCAGCCCCATTTTTATAAAATATTAAACATGTTAATTCAAAGTTTTGAATGGATTATGCTGAGAAGTAAAACGTTTAGGTCAGGGGTGGGCACCTCCAGTCCTGGAGAGCCGGGGTCCAGCACATTTTGGTGATTTCCCTGCTCAGAAACACCTGATTCACTTCGCCAGTTAATTGTCAGGTTTAGTGAATGTGTTTGAGGAGAACTACCATCAAACTGTGCAGGACACCGGCCCTCCAGGAACGGAGCTGCCTACCCCTGGCGGTCAGACCAGAGGATCAGGGCTCAGTGCAGTGAGACATTCTTCTGCTGTATGAAAGTGCAGCTTAGAACCCTTTCTGTTCTTTTTCCGCTATGTTTTCTGGCTTGTTGAGTTGTTTAGTTGTCTGATATGGGCCACTAAGTCCCTGTTCAAGCTTTAGAGTGTTTTCACGCCTTATGTAGGAATACCCTCAGACTTAACAGCATCCACCAGAAAGCTGAGCTCATTGCACAGTGTTTCGTGTCTGAAGGCCATGCGGATTTGGGCAACGTTGGTCCGCCTGATGTCGTTCCCTTCTGGTCCATCCTGCAGGTAGTTCTCACCCAAGAACTGTTTCTTCTCCTGTTAGAGGCAAGAGAAACTCACACTGACAAATTCAGGCCATCACACTCTACCAGCTAGAACATGCCCCATGTGTGAGAGGAACCTAAAATTAACGCAGGCACAGCTGTTTTTTTTTTTTCTCAGGACAGGTTTAGACATGACCAACATGCAACAACAAACTGGAGTAGATACAGGCGCTACAAATAGGATTAACTACAGTGTTCTCTTATTAATGTTGTTTGCTAAGTTTGCCATTGTTGTCAACAAGAACTTCTTGAATGGGAATGTCTCTAGCAATGCTATCATCTGGAAAGCACACCCAGGGTTAAGGTAACATTTTCACAGAATCACAAACAGATCGGTTAAGTCTTCTGAGACACTGCTTTAGCCAAAGCAGCAAGTATGCTGGCAAAACGTTATGTTTTAGTGACCAAGTTGTAGTCTGGAACTGACTTGACTATTTACATGAGTTTGTAATAATATTTGGTAGATATGATGCTGGTGCCGTACCTGATGTGAGAGACCACTTTGTAGGACACTGTTCCTGGCAATCTCACAAACATCACATGTGCTGAGCTTCCACAGCTGTGCTGCAATAGCGTACTCTTCCATCAGTGCCTCCTGCATGACAGTAAGTGATACTGTAAGCAAACAGAGTATCAGAAATGTTTTGTGTCAGAAAACTTGATTCGTGCATCTACCAGTGGTTAGGGCTGGGCGATTTGGCCTAAAATCTAAATCTCGATTAATTGAACATTACGATTAATGAACGATTATTTTATTTATTTATCACCCCCCCCTATAGTTCACTGACGAGTTGCTCAGTTGTCTCAGCAGTTGTCTTTAAACTCTCCATGCTCAACATGTGGGCAAAATAACGTAACATAATGGAGCGGGGTCACGTGACTCCACACGCGATAGTGTTTTTAAAGGAAAGTAATCGAAATAATCGACCTGGAAAAATTTGATCGATTATAAGTTTTGAATGTCGATTTCGATGACTTTTCGATTAATCGCCCAGCCCTACCAGTGGTCATGGAAAGCTGAGGTTGTTTCAGATTTTTGGGACCTAATGGTACTCAAGGGCGTTCTGTCTTTTTGCCATTTCATTTTTTTTTGTTTTCTCACTCAACAGACAAAAACAGAAGCTATATTTCATTTGACACATGACTGTATGTCATTTTAGACATTTGTTTGAGTACAGAAAGGTACAAATTATTTCCTGTCAGTACATAATAGCAGATAATATAGCTAAATTGTGAGTTCTCTGTTCACAGTTCATTACCGCACCAAAGTGTGTGAAAACTGCCCAGCCCACTTTTTTTACTTCATATAAGCCAAAGACCTAATCTAACAAGCAAAACAGGTAATAAGGCAACCTAGATGCTTTAGGGTGGTGGCAGCTCCAGGGATATTAGAACAGAGTTCTGTATGTTCCTATTTAGACTGGTTCTTGTTTTTGATTGTGCATATTCATTACACGACACTATATTCAGTTATATGAAAGCCATGGACCTTTGTGTAATGGAACTGCATCGGGTCATCTGTGGACAGGGAAACACACAGGCCTTTGTGTAGGAACTCTCTGAGGGGGTTTTTAGAGTACTCCAGAAACAGGCTGTTGTTGCTGAGAGGAGACATGGCTATGGGCACCTGGGCCAGGTAAAAGAGGTACTGCAGCACAGGACTCTGGGTAGGAAGAAAAGGGGATAGCATTTTTCAAGCATTAACAAACAAGCAGATACAAAAATTCCCATAATCTCTACACTTCACATAATATTTGGCCATAAAGCTTCACTGTAACTGTCCATTTACTTCAAAAATGTTCCATGTCTGCACTTGTTTATTTCCTGACAGTTGCACCCGGGCAAGCACTTACCTTCTTCAGGTTAAGGCCGTGGGAGATGTTGTCTGCAGTGAGAAAGGCTGATACCAGGTGAGTGATGGATCCAGCTTCACCACAATGGGGGCGGAACTGAAAGGTACTGAGGCCTCGTTCCCTAGAAACAACATTACAACTTTTATCACTGATATAATCTTTAATAATACTGGCATGCACAGGTCAAACATTTTTAGCCAAAACACATTTGTACACGTCCATTAATAAGCAATCCTGAGGGTCCCCTAAACGGTCCAATATTTTTTTCACACCAAATCGTAAAGTCCCTGAAAACAAGTTAGAGAAACAGTGTATTGATGTATTACAATAAATGTATTACATTTATTACATATATATACACACATAATTTTGATATTCTGTACAGCCTGACAGATAGTCAGATAACACAACAAAAAGTAACCTATTTATTGTCTCTAGACACAGAACATACACATCAGAACTGCATGTAATGTCAGGACAAACATACTTGCGCAAGTTGTTGAGCACCATTATGTTGGCGTACATATGGAACAGGTAATAGCTGTAAGGCGGGTTCTCATCAGCAGTCCACTCCTCAGGTTTTGGGCTCTTGTAAGAGAACATGTGATCGCTGTGTTTGGACTCATCATCCACACTGTCAAACCCTGTCACCTGCAAGCAAAATATTTTTATGTCTGATGTAATGCTGTGGACAATCCTAATCTATTCATGAGAATCTTTTGTTTAGGCTTTGTTTCAGTACATTCTGAAAGAACAGTTTGTGTGTATAATCCTGGTAATCCTGCCAACTCATCCTGACAATGCATCTGACTCATTTTTAAATTAATACCCATTAGTCTGTTTGTGATCCTGTGTGGAAACATTCAGTTCTGGAGATTTAAGACAGTAACTGAATACCTGACACCTGAACACCTGGTCACTTATTATTAGCGAGATAATCTGCTTTAATGATCTGCTCTGACCTGCATATCCAGCCTAGCACAACAGAACTCAGTGTACTCACATATTTCAGGAAGACGTGAATTTCTTTGTACTTCTGGGGATTAACAGTAGCTTCAAAAAGAGGGAGGAAAATGTTTTCCAGCATCTTTGCAAAGTTGGGAATTATCTTCTTAGACCTGAAAATGTCACTGTGTGGCAAAAACATACATAAATGTTACCTAAATATTCAAGTACTCAGATTTAATCAATCATTGTTATCATTTACCCTTGCACAGGGATTATCTAAATATCGTAAACCGCCTGTGCTCATTTTTTTGGTTTATTAGGTTTTATAAAAGACATGAGTATCAACAGAACATTTAAAATCATTCACAAATGCAAACTGTATAAAACCCTAAGAAAGGTAAGAATACAAACAATAAAAAAAGGAAAATGATATACATATATAAACACTAATAAAGAGACCGAAACAAAACACACAAAAAAGAAAAAAACAAAATCCAACGTATTAATAACAATAAAAAAGTCAGCTCACATGCAGATGTATCTATAACAACCATGAATAACAAACAAAGTACTTATCACCTCATCACTATAAACCTGACCAGCTAAATCATAAATCATTCCTGTCAAGGGAAAGTGGGAACTCCATCCTCTTGACCAAGTGCAACAAGGGTCCCCATACTTTCTGGAACCCATTGAGAGAACCCCTGAGTGAAAGTCTGATCTTTTCCAATTTAATGAAGTAAAGGGTATCTCTTATCTATGAATGTGAGAGGGGGGTGCTGGCGACTTCCACTTGACCACTTTGAGTCTCCTAGCAAGCAGGATGACAAAAGCTAGGGCATCTTTTTTAGCAGACCACCTGTGCTAATTTTGTACTTACTATATCCTTGGCACTTGTATGATCCATCTTAAGTTTGGGGAGTACAGCTTTTGACTGATGAACCATTTTGAAAGGCTTTCCCACTCACTAGGAGAGCGGCCATAGATGGAAAGGCGAGGCTCTGCATACTGGTATTTACTCTCTTCCAAATCATGAGCCACCTCCTATAAAGGGGAGGACGTACCTTAGTACTGCTTATGCATATTGATTATGATTATTTGTTTGTCTGAAGTTCATTACTTTACCTTTATAAGACTGGCAAAGTATTCTCCATCGATGTAGTTGTCGCTTTTTAGGTAGATCTCGCGAAGCTCACTTGCACCTACTGGGTTGTACTTGGAGTTAAACTTGTCAAACCGATGAAATGTTTGTCTACCCTAAAAAATAAGCAAAAAAACGTGTTTGTAATATATTACTTATGCTGAGCTCTTGTAAGGCAGGTAAAATGCAACTTTCTTAAGCCATTGATGGTGTATACAGTACATACAGCGTGCACATCCAGGGAATCCACTGTAAGGTCATAGGGATCCATCTTTAGGTTCTCAAACACCTGTTTGAGGGTGAGCTTCTTCCCATTCTTCTCCATCACAACTCGATCTTTGTCTATGTTACATGTGTTCTGAATGAACTGGAGAAGGTGCTTCTGATTCATGCAGGCAGCTGCATGGATGTGTGTGTCTACCTGATCATAATCAGAGTAGGATTAGAGTCAGTCTTCACTGTCAAGCCAAAAGGAAACAAAGACAGCAGTGGCATATACTTGTATAGTTAAGTTTCACACCTTCCTGACATTGTAGAAGTCTCTGTGTGGAACACTTTTTAGCTCCTTCAGCTCAGCCATCTCATTCAGCATCTCGTGCAAGTTGAACTTGGACATTAGGAAGTTAAGTCTTCTGTGACAATAGGTCTTCCTGGAAACAGGCAAATGAACATGTCTGCTACAGTATAATGACACAACAATGTGACATCACTGTGCAAAGATGTGAATTGAACTGAATTGCACTAAACTGAACTGCAATGATGTGCAACGAACTGAAAAGAGCTATTCTGATTTGGACACATAAAGTAAAAAAAGAACAACAGATTAAATATGTAATAAATAATTAATGCATTAACATATTTACATTTACGGCATTTAGCAGACACTTTTATACTAAGCGACTTCCATTCCCTACAGCACATCGTCTCCCTGGGTTAAGGGTCTTGTTCAGGAACCCAGTGGTGGAATACTGAAGGTAGGATTCGAACCCATGACCTATTGGTGCAGAGGCACAAATCCTACTCAGTATTTTTAATGGTTTTGCCAGGCGGGCAGGTTTTTGAAAATTAAAAACGCATACAAGCTGTGAGTGAGGGTTGTAGGTATAACCAGAGGGTTATGGGTTAAACCTAGTAATAGCAGAGTTGTCACTTAACAAAATAATACTCTGCAAAGCAAATGGGAGGCAACAATGTAAATACCGCACTCACGTTGGTCCATCAGCAATCATGGCGAGGACGTGAGCCATGTCAAGAGCGAAGGTCTCCAAATCAGGGTAAGGCAAGCTGTGTGGCCTGTCTTGACTTAAGGCTTCTGCATCATCATATACATATATGATCCCATCCTTCATTTTCAGGACATAGTTCAGGTTCTGTGGTATGTCCTCCATACTGTATGGGTCTTGGCCCTCAGTTGGACAAGAACAGGTATCTGCGGTTTACAAAGTACAAATGTGATGAATGTGAGGATATACCTGTTACAGATTCTACACAGTAATTTAATTCAATTACTTTATGGATAAAATGTACAGTGTAAGTCATCTATTTAAACTAACGCAAGGATAAATGGTTCTTGTGAGTTCTACCTGGCAGAACTTCCTCCTCTTCACTCCATTTCTCATTATTGGCGCTTCTTAGAAACTTGGCGATGATCCTAGGGAAGCGATGGTATGCCAGACGAGAATATTTCTCTCTGCTGAATAATGCTTTCAACAGACTTTTGGCGGCCTGCTCATAGTCCTCCACTGTGATCTTTAACAACACAGGAAAGATGTTTGCATTCATCACAATAATTCAAGACTACAATGACCTGTTTGAATATGTCACCGGTTAGTCTAACTAGTCTGAGATATTCTTTGAATTCTGGTCCTAAAGCACGAACAGTAAGACAACTATATAACTATATTGTCTATAATGGTTTATATGGTTATTACGAACACCAGTGTGGTCTGTATCATCTCATTTTAAAAAGTGCTTAGTTACTTTTCATAAAATGATAGCTAATTTACTGACTGTTCTTGAAAATGTAACAGACATGTTTGTGTATGTTAAATGCATTTTTCCTTCACTACTGATTTTTTTTTCTTTTACTTTTTTCCTTTAAGTACACATTCACCAAGGACCTACAGAATCCAGTAGTACCTATTTGAGGTGTAACCCAAATGAATGCACCTACCCCTGCACAGTAGTCTCCACTGATGGTCACCCTCTGGAATTCTGGCACATTGCTTGGGACAGAGGGTCCAGAGGGTTCAGGTGTGAGGAGAGGGGTAATCACAGTCATGGCCCACTCAGCAGCTCCAGGGATCTGGAGGGAAATGGATTGTGATCGCCTCAGCCTAAAACTCTTTTTCCTAGAGGTAAGCAAAAACAAAAAATATTACATGACTACCAAAGCTTGCTGTGCTCGTCGTTCCTTATGCGTCACATCTTGTTCTTCTCACTTTTTGACGGTCTCTGCAGAATGTTCCTCAGCCAACTCTTTTCGGAGTTCATGCTCCTTGGCCTGATGCAGGCCGATTGGGCAGTCCTCAGGCACAGTAAACATGGACAGGACATCCTTGGTGGTCTCCTGCTTTATTGCTGAAGCATACACCTTCTCAGCCAACAGCTTCACCCTCTCATCTACTTCGCTGATGGAGATCTTTGTGAACTGCCGGGGCATCTCTGCAATACAAACCCACATGATGACTGCAGTCATTAAAGGTCACATTTTGTTTCTTATATTTTTATTACCTTGTTCATGAGAACAAAGTTATGTGCTGTACTGTAAAACACTCCTTATAATTTCAGTTTGAATAGATGTGGCCTATTTGCCATAAGCTGATTAAGCAGACAAATTGTGAATTAAGCTTAATTGTCTTTAAATTCACCATTAGGAAAACAAAACTGAGAAGCAAACAGTACATTTAGAAAAATGTACAGTGTTTATGAACAATATTAAACACTTTAATTGCTGCTGATTTGTAATGTCAAATGTAAAACAATGCATTAACTCCAAGTTTAGTAGGAAGTGAAAAGATTAAGTGAAAGTTAATAAAGGCAATAAAAAGTGATCTGAATGTGAAGCAAGCAATGAAAGATTTGCAAGCGTAATGTACAATTCACGGCTGTAAATAGGTTCTCAAGTGTCAGTCAACACAGGTCAAGTTTCGGTTTGTGTCTTGCTAGTGTATTAGTCAGGTTTCTGTAAACATCATGACACAGCCATCGGTGGCATTCCTGTGAGTCCCCTCTGACTTGCCCCTAATAAGACTTAATGCATTCTCAAGTGTTGATCTGCATGTTGCACTTTGGTAAGCACTCTGTCCGCTGCAGCCCAAGCCACCCTCAAGCCACAATTAACTTCACTCTGTTTAATTTGCACTGTGAGAAGTGTGAAGCTTACTGAGTAAAAAGGGAAGTATGCAACTGTTTAAGCAATCTAATGGGGAAATAACAAACAATACAAACAGAAAGGGTCTCTCATAACAGAGCCATAATCTTCATTATCATCATATAAGTTGCCAGCTCATCACTTGAGATGTAATCAAATTTGATGGAACATACAAATATATAAATACATACATGATATATAAATATACATACATGATATATAAATCAGTAACAAATAATAGCTTGGTTGTATGTTTACATGTTTTCAGGCTATAAAATGACACTAGTACAGCTGAAGCTAGTTTATACTGAAAGGGTTAATATAAATGCAAAAATTATAAAGTAATGTAATTTTATCAGATGTCAGTGTTCTGACAAACAGTTCCAAATTAGACCAAATCCATGGAGTCTGCTTGGTGGAAGAGCCTATTACAGTTTTTCTTGATTGCTAAAACACTATAACCAATCTTTTGAACTAAAATTTCAAAACCATTACACCATGTGGTCATTTAGAAAGCATTAGCATTCAATAATGTTAACTTAAGTCAGCACAGCTTGAGCTCAATTAGCACACAATTAACCAAGTGGAGACACTAGGAGTCAAAATTCATGCAGAGAAGGAGGAGGTCGAGGAGTTCTAGGGCACCAGAGAGGAGGAGGTCGAGGAGGGGGTCAAGGAGGAGGACTTGGTGAAGGAAAACTCGAGACGTGGTGAAGGACAAGGGAGAGGAGGAGGTGGAGGAGGAGGTGGTGAAAGAAGAGGGAGAGGAGGAGGAGGTGGAGGAGGACGTGGTGAAAAAAGAGGGAGAGGAGGAGGAGGAGAAGGAGGTCTACAACACCAGGGAGGAGGAGATGGAGGAGGAAATGGAGGAGGAGGAGGAACAAAGCTGTAACCTGACCAAAAGAAGGAGAAGGGGGAGGAACATAATCAGGCTGTTGTAAATGTCCCTGGTCAGCGTGGAGGGAATGTCACTATGTGCGCAGCCATCAGCCATTCTAGGACCCTAGAACACTATGCTTCTCCTTGCTTTTCTTGATGGTCTAAGACTACATATGTTCCAGCTGGACTACAGGGCACCAGCACAGCCAGAGCAGCCTCACTACATTGTTGTTTGGGATAATGTCAGCTTCCATCACGTATACCAATAACCCATGGGTTTCTAACATCATTCTGCCTGCATACTCTCCCTTTCTAAACTCGACAGAGGAGTTTTCTTCGGCATGGCGGTGGAAAGTGTACAACAGAGTACCTTATTTCCGTGTTCACTTCATCCAGGCCATAGAAGAAGCCTGCATAGACATATCAGTAGATCCATGCCAGGGGTGCATCAGGCATGCAAGAGGATTTTACCCCTGCTGCCTGGCTAGGGCCAATATAGCCTGTGATGTGGATGAGATTATCTGGCCTGAGCCAGACCAAAAAAAACTTACTTACTTACTTACTAGGATGCTGAGGTGGAATAATGTTTTTGGGTTGTGTTTGCCAGTCTTGTGTGATGTCTGTGTTTGGTTTTTCAGCAAGAATGAATGTTTTTGAGTGTAGAGCTTCCTTTTGACCTAAAAGTACAATGTTTGGGAAATTGAGTGAGACGTTATGGATTTGTGTTTACCTTTTTTGAGAATACGAGGCATAGTTTCAGGAAATGTGTTTAAGCAACCGAGAAAAACTGTAAGGCACTTTTGATACATAAATATTGTATATTTTTATCTACCAGCCTGTACAGTACGTTGGTTCCTTTCCAGTTCCCACGTACTTGAGATGTAACTGGGTTGCAGGGTTTGGTTTCCATGACAGTTTAGTTTTTCTTGGCTTTCAGACCTGCTATAGACTCTGGTTCCCTGATGTTTGTGTGTGGAGTGTGGTTTGTAATGAAGTACCTAAATTAGTACTAGTGCCTCTCTATTGACTTCTATAACAAGAGCCTCTATAACAAGTGCCTCTCTATTGACTTCTACTCACTGTAACAGGACCCACTCCAGCTCTGTCAACATTCTTGGCTCCCTCCAACGGACGGCTTGACTATGAGACCATTCCTATCCTCGTCCCTCTGGGAAGCCTACATTCCAGACAGACCTTCTGAAAGTTTCGTATCTGTCTAGAACAGATGGGTTTTCCATGGCAAAGTTTACCTAACCCCACATGTGCTGGCAATATTCTGACTCACATAGGGTCACCAGGGCAGTAAATACGTTTGATTGAGGCTTGAATGTCCAATAACACTGAAAAGCAATCAATCCATATTTCCACCTCTTCAGATTGCTTCAGTTTACCATTGCTTTTGAACGTACATGAAGTGTAATAACTCTTTTTGGTATAGAAATCCACACAAATACATAATTAGAGGGAAAGCATAAATAGGTTGTAGTGTTGTGCCTTGTGTTAATATATGACAGCTTTATTATTAGAGAAGAATTATGACCTGGTGGATGGTGGACTATCTTTAATGTGCCACTTTTCCATTCACAATGAATAATCTGTAAAATCTCAATACACGATAAACAAGGCTTTTGACTGCCTCGTATTGCCCCCAGTGCAGGTCCACACACTCTCTTACCTTCTGTGGCCATCTTTGCCATGCTTGTGTTTGCCTGGCTCTCTATGAAGGGAATCTGTCTTTCAGTTGCTTGCTCGGTGCTGTGGTCTGATACAGATCGTGTCGTGTGTGTGTGTGAGCCAGCTGCAGCTTTTCAGTGTCTTGAGAGTCCTTCTAGTTCTCTATTTAAAGAGGCTGACAGTGTCAGCATCACTTTGGAGAAACCAGGAATGCTGGCAGCTTCTAGAGCTGGGGTGGACACAGAGCTCCTATTCTATGACCTTCTGTTCTTGGAAAAGAGGGGAACAGACCCCTTGGACAGGAAGCGAGCTCACTGACTTTGCAGAGACATACTGTCCACGCTCCCCAGCTCACATTGTACCTCACCTTTTAACTTAAGGGTCATATTCTATGTTGCTATTATCCTGACCTGTGTGACATCCTGACCCGTGTGATAAAATAATTGTTGGCGTTAATGCGATAATTATGTATTAACTTTCCCAGCCCTGATATATATACACAGTATATCATAAAAATAGTGAATTAAAAATATTTGGATCATATATACTATAATGACTAGAAAGCAAACGCAACTTCAACAGTGTTTATGGTTACAAAGGTTGCACCGTGGCCCATACGTCTCATCACTCAATGTACGTGTACACTGCTGATGATGACAATAAAGAAACCTTGAATCTACATTAATTCTTTAATTAAAAAAGTGAAGAACATATGATGACGGGGCCTTCTGCGATCGGTGTTCTAACCATCTTTTTAGGGTTTTTTTATTTGTAACACAAGGTCTTAGATAGTATTGCTAGCAATATCAAAACGGTGGTGCAAATCTACAATCATCTGTAACTTGTAGCTCATTGAACAGGTAGAGAAATTTTCAATCCATACCACATTTGTATTAGTCAGAAAAAGGGCAGATATTCTATTATGATTGGAATTTCACATACAGTTACTGTTGTGTACAGTCTTGTAAATGTTATTAAAATTTCTGTCCGGTATGTGTCATTGATTGCCGTTAAACAAATAAAACAGTGAGGAATGCAGAATAAAAGCTGTTTATACAGAATGTAAATTCCTTGCCGGCATAATTCACTGTTTCATTATATTTGTAGATGTTTAAATCTAAATAGTATAGAAAAAAGTAACAACTCCTAACATACAGTACTCCAGGAGAAATAACATCTAGCACACATAAAAAAATCCACCCATCTTAAGTACTGCACATAATAAAGTCAAATAAAGTTCTGCAGTTACACTGTATCTACCTGAGGGTGATTTTACTATGCAAAATCTATATAAATAAAGCCCTACTGACACTGCACTGTCATGCCAATAGTGGAGTCAAGACAAAGCCCTTTTGAAATTAGCTTGCACAAACAGACCTCCACCCTGCACACAGGTTTACACAGCTAAGCACAGTCCACAGAAACATAAGCTCTTTTATAAGGCTTAATCATTATATATGGTCATGGGTATGTTACAGTTTGACCTCATTTAGCAGGTTGACTCATTTCTCAAAGTCACCTTTTATATCTGTTTGTGTAACTACAGACCAGCAAGTCTCCAGCTGGTACAAATACGTTTTAGCAGAATACCATTCTGCCCAGTGGCACATAATGTCTAACAAAATACTCCCTAACCCACAGTGTAATGGTGCATACCAGCTACACTCTGGCTTGACCTTGACTTCATCTGCGAGACTTGAGTTGTAAGCCTAAAATAAATGTCCTTGTCACACTTCCCCAGCTTTCACTCGGACGCCAGTTGTACTTCAGTGAAGTGTTTGCCTAAGCCTCTAACAGCCCTGTTCAGGGTGGCAATGCCTTCACATGCACAATCGAATCCCAGGAATTCTAATGGCAAACACCTCCTAAAGGAATTCCAGACACACTACGGTGCTAAAACACTCCAAATAAAGTTCTGTCTTTCAGAGAAACTCATTTACCTGTATGTGTTGTAGTTCACTCTGGTTGACTGCCTTGGAGTGAGTGCAGGACTTGGCTGCAAGGATAGGTCGTTTTATTTGTGTCTTTATGGCAGCTCCAAGCCTTTCAAATGTTTCCACGGAAACAATTGGGAGAAATCAGACTCCGCCTAAACACGTAGCTCTGGCTGTGTACCTGTCCATCCCACACAAACACCAAACTCTCCCTCCCCCTTATTTTTCTTTTTTTCATGCACATTTGCACTCACTCTTAATATCCCTTTTTCTTTCCTCAGCACAAACTGGACGCACGGCTGCACCTAACTGAGAGGACTTTCATGTTTTACTGCTGTCCACATAAATGCCTTCATGAAAGGACAAATGTCTTTTATTCTTGCAGCACCAGGATCTTGAACACTTTGCACATATTCTGACTACCACGGTCCACATACATTATGCAAATGATCAGTGAACACAGAGAAAACTAAACTAGAAAGATGCTCAGAATGGCACTATATGTCCTTACAGCAGTATGTTATTGTGTCTAAACGACGTTACCTAAAATGAGGTGGTGGGTGTTCCAGGTCTTCCAGCAGACCAATCAGGACTAGATCTGCTTCACCTGAATAATAGGAGAAGGACCTATATATAGACCTGTTTAGATTGAAGTCAGTGCGAAGTTTACTTGCCTTGTGGTACTTCTCTAAGCCTGTTATTCTCTTGTTTAATGTTTATTAGTTCTGACCCTGTTTCTGCTCTCTTTGACTTCCCCTTTTTGCCTTTCAGACTTTGGATTCTTGCTATTTTGGATTACCCCGTTTTTGAAACTTTTTGCCTGTTTTCGGATTATTCTTTTGGACTGTGGATTTTTGTACATTAAAAACCTTTTTGTTTTCTACTCTGCAGTTGGATCCTTGTTTTGCCATCATTACAAACACAAACACTCTCACTCTCCAAAACAAGCCATTGCTCTTCAGCTGGTTATCAGTGTAGAAATGTTAAAGAGAAAATACACTGTGAAAGTATTTCACTCAAATGTATGTGGACAAAATTATATGACAAAACGTAATCACAATTAAAAAACTACATAGGTATCTAAAAGTAGAAAGTAAAGTTTCCTTTGGTTGTATGTGTAAAATGGTCATTATCGGACAGAATTGGTCCTAACAGAAATACATTTGAATAATAAATATAATTAGAGGCAGATAAATTCTACACTAATAAGAACCTAATACATTTTTAAAATCCTCTATTCCTGGTTACAATGCAGCTCAACATGGATGGATGGATGGGTGGATGGATGGATGGATATGCCTTTATTGTCATTGTACTGAAGCATGATGCTACACATACAACAAAATTGTAGGGGCTACTTAACAATGCAAACAAATACAGACAGTGACATAGTGCAGACAGTAAAGACAGTATAGACAGTAAACATAAAACAACATGAAGATGCACAGAGACAACAATGACGCACAATTTACAGGTCAAGCATTATAAAGTATTGCACCTATTGAGCTGAGACAGATTATTATATTTAAATTATATAATATAATAAAATTATATTATTGATTATTATTATACATATTAAAAAATATATTCACATCACAATATCAACATGCGCAATATACGTGGTGTATATAAATGGTATTTTTACAAAGCTCTTCACCCAGTGCCACAGAGACGAGGGCAGCTTTATTCTTTATTATCTTCTGTGCATTTTTTTATGCTAAGTACTTACTATAACTTAAATCGTTTATTTAATATTACAATTTTTAAAAATATATATTTTCAGATTTTTTTAAACAATGTTTAATGGTTCAAATGTTTTATGGCAGGCATTAAAATGCTCGGTTTAAGTAAATTCTTTAAAAAATCATGTTAGAATGGAAATATTTAATTTCATTTTTTCTGCATAGACTAATCAGGGTCTGGAGTCACCAGAAAATCCAAAGCAGAAAAACATTAACACTATAAAGGCAACGTTTTTATTTATCGCATGTGATATCACCATCGCAACACTCGACTACATTATCACATATCGCATGTTTTCCTAATATCGAGCAGCCCTAATATATATTAGTGGTGGGCCGTTATCGGCATTAACATGCTGCGTTAATGTGAGACTCTTATTGCGTGCTGAAAAAAATATCGCCGTTAATCTATTCACAAAGTTGGGTTGGGAGCTAGGTCTGTACTATGCAAGCGATGACTTTCACGTTTATATTTTAGCGCGGATTTAATCTCCCTCTCTCTCTCTTTCTGTCTGTCTCTCTCTCTGACTGGTGGACTTCTACCGCTCTACAAAAGAGAGCATCCTAACCAGCTGTTTCACAGTGTGGTATGGGAGCTGCTCTGTTGAGCGTAAGGCGCTGCAGCGGGTGGTGAAAACCGCCCAGCGCATCGCAGGGACTTCACTTCCATTCATTGAGGACATCCATTCATCGGACAAGAACCAGCAGATTTAGGAACAGTTTTTTTCCCAGAGCTGTCTCCCTGCTGAACTCCTTGCCCCTACACTCCTGATAACCATTGCACTATTTAATCTTGCACATTTTTGCCCATAATCACTGCACTACACTGCACATAGCCACTTATAATTGTACATATCCATTGCACATATACACTTGTACATTTCTAATAATACACTTTTGTACATGTATCAATCCCGGATAGTAGATAATTAAACTGTAAATTTTGTTCATATCATTGCATGTCCATGATCACAGTAGCAATCTGTAAAATTGTTCATCCACTTGTAATTCCTTATTATAGTTAATACAAACTGTATTTTATGTTCATATATTTATACTGTATTCATACTTCATATATTCATACTGTATTTTATGAATATTATGTTCATACTACTGTACATCCAACTGTAAATATTATTCAGTTTCTTCTTGTACATATCACCTTACGTATACTCATAACTTATACCTTTATCCGGCACTTGCTGCTTATTTCACTTCTGGTGCAACGCAGCACGTTCTCGCTGTCCCGAGTGCGTGGGATGTTGATTGGTTTGTGTTTAAAGTAGTGCAAATCGGTGACATTTGCATTTAATTTGCATTTAGCTGTTAGCCATCCGGTAGCCTACTTGCGTCCGCCCGCGAGAGTGTTCGCCCTGCAGGAATGTTCCCCCCGCGAGTGTTCCGGTAGCCTACCCCCCCTGGGGGGGTTCACCGGTTGAGAACCACTGCCCTAGGCTAATGAGTGGATCTACCGACGTATAGTGACTCGCAGATCCGGATCACTTTACTGAGTGACTCAGAGGGAGCCGAATCCAAGAAAGGATCCGAGTATCCCTGCTGCAGTTCTACAAAGTGTATTGTCACATGTCTATATGCGTTAATTGCGTTAAAAATATTTTTCTGTGATTAATGAATCTAATTAACACGTTAACTTCCCAGCCCTAATATATATATGTATTCTTTATTTTTTATAATTTTTTTTATAATTATTTTATCGCGCGTTAACGCCGGTTTTAAAATCCTTTTATTTTGAAAGTCGGTGCTTTCACCGCAGGAACGCGCGCAGCGGCGGACTGAGACTCTCTTTACCAGATTGGGTTTTCGCATCTCGGCCGCATCTTGGGCCTTTTTGCAGAACGCCAGTCTACCCCTGAACACCAGCGCTGAGGTATTTAATATGGAAAAAAGTAATGGGACATCGGACCTCCGCAGCCGACACGTACAGCGCCATATAAGACACCTGACCATTACACAGAATGCGACTTTAATAACACTGGTTCCACCCACATGCTTTGCAGCTGCT
>JBBPDH010000018.1:12673150-12685337 GCA_037974565.1 Clupeocharax schoutedeni
CTAAGGTAGAGGCTTGTATTCAATAATAAATGATAAAAACTGCTTCTTGTAATGTCTGTATGTATGTGCGATTAAACGCGATTAATTAGATTAATTAATCGCCACACCATGTAATTAATTAGATCAAAAATTTTAATCGCTTGACAGCACTAATGTTTATAAATGGTGCATTAATGCTACACCCACAGCAGCACTTCTGACTTACGCTGACTTCTAAGGGCTAATCCAAATTCTTTCCTGTTTCCTGTCATGACAATTGGGCTGAACAAGGGCTGAGGCTGCCCCAGCTCTTCTGTTGCCTTTCACTTTTTCATAATGGGGATTCAGGGACTGAAACAAATCCAGACTTGGAAGTCAACAGTGATGTAGGAGTTTAGGTTGGAGCAACTGTGTAAAGAGATGCACCTTCAAAACAAAAACAACAACAAAGCTCAACAGCTAGAGGGCCCAAGGAGCTCACCTTGTCCAGGATGAATCTGTTCAGGTAGGGCATGTACCCCTGGGTTGATACGGGTCCCTCATCATCATCTTTGAAGTGCTCCTCCAGAGCCACTGGATCATGGGGGATCTTCATTACAGTACACAGGTTGTGGGAAAGTACCTGGAATGAGTTTTTGTTCAAAAAACAATTTTTGAAGTCAAGATTTGAAGATTCACTCATTACAAAAAATGTACTTTATTCAACAACACATTATTCACTTGTACAAAATACTGTTCTTCTAACATAGCATAAATAAGCTGACTGTACAAAATATCACTGGGGATTAACGTTCCACCATAATAAAAAGCGGTATGAACATGAATACAGTATTCATATTATTACATGGCCTGCCTTATTTAAACAGATTAATAGTTATGGAATGTTAAAATGTCTTTGCTCTCTTTTTTTTACCTTCCAGACAGAAAGACTCTTCCAAGCAAGTTCAGTGTGTGGGAGCTCGAAAACAAAATAGTCATCAAGAACACATCCATAACATCCTAACACGCACACTTTCTCTCTCTCTCTCCCACACAGACATACACACTCTCTCTCTTTCTCACTCACTCACTCACAGAGAGCCCTCTAGTCCGTTAGGTCTGGTCTCTGGTGTTTGTGCTGTGTTCCTGATATATTTCCAGTCTGTAATGCTGGATGGTGACTGCACTCGGAGCTCTGGAGGAGCTGATACTGCTTAAAGTACAACACAAAACCAAAAAGCGGCGCTATTTTTACAGGACGATCTGACTTCATACATCTTCATGGCAACAACCACAGAACACCCGAGATACTCAAATAGGTTCAGACACGGCGAATAAAACCACCTACAACAGACCCCGAAACACTTTTCAGAGTCAGTTATGTCCTTCTGTCGTTACACCGACAATAAAATGTTTTATTTTATTCGAAAGATAAACATTGCGGTTACTATGAAAAATGACTTTTAACCAACACGACAGTGTGGCATTTTAAAACCACATTTATAGACAGGTGAAGTTATACTGGACCGTTAGAAAAAGTTGAGGTCGAGATCCTGAAGAAAACGCATTTTGTAAAACCTCACCTTCAACTGAGATTTCGACACTTTCCCACTTTTGTCCAAGTCCAGCGCTGTGAAAGCGTGCCATATCGCCTTCAGTAACTCATCCCTCAGTCCCATCTCTACACTCTTGAGCTCCGGACTGAGAAAACCTGCTCTCTCAGAGAGCGAGACAGAGGGACAGAGAGTGAGAGGGGAACACGGGGAGAGATAGATACACAGAAAGGGAAGAGAGAAAGAGCAATGAGGGGAGGGGGAGACATCACATGACCTGCCACTGATGAGACTGAGCTCAGCATTCAGCAGTGCTGCACAAGTGACTATTGTAGCCAGTGGTTTAGCATGTGCAGTTTTAGCATATTTAGGTTCTCAATAATAAGACTATCTTTTTCTATTCTTTCATTTATTTAACGTTTTTTTCCATTTTGTATTTTTGTCAGTATCAGTGCAAATACGTACTGATTCACATTTTGTAAGATGCAACATCATGACTGCATAAACGGCAAAATTAAGGGCAAATTAAATGTAACATTTAAATGAAGCATGTAACGTAACCTATTAATTGTACAATATACTTTAAGATATTCCCATAAAAATGGAAATGACATAGGACAACCTCGTTTTGGAAAAACGACTTAATTTCAACAGCTTACACCAAACAATGTAAGGAAACTTGACTTTATTAAAATAACATATTTACAAGAAAGTAAGTTGTTCTATGGTTTACAGGACTGATGAGGGGGAAACTGTACCCTATTAACAATGCTGCAGTGGAAAAAGACAAAAGTAATACCTGTTAACTGATAAGGACATGAAAAACAGGAACAGCGATTGTTATTAATGCTACAAACAAGGCTTGAAAATTAAGAGGGCATCTGGTTTTAAGGTATGGTATTTTTCTTCCAGCATAAACAATGTGAAACATTGAGTCAGGTCATAAATTTAGCTTAATTTTCAGTCATTTGAATTGAGCCCAATCCCGCATTCACATGATCATTACTACATCTTCCCCCACAGAATTCAAAAACAGACCCCAAAACAAAAATGATTTTTGTTACAGATTTTAAGTCATCACACCCCAAATGAATACATTTGACGAGTGACTGGTCAGCAAAAAAAAAAAAAAAAGAGCAATGATTCAGGGGGGAAAAAAATAGACCCATGTATCTCTACTGGATCAAATCTTCCAACCATTACCGGAAACACACAAACATGAATAGCAGCAAATTTTCTGGCAAGTTCCCCATTGCCTCCAAAGTGCTCAATTTAATGGCAATCTGCACATAGGGTCCAAGCTTTTTCTTTGTTCAACACCAGGCATTTTTTCACAGGCAGTAAGGTGCAAGTCTAAGGTCTGGAACATTCACAAATCAGGGCTCCCCTCCGTTTCTTCACAGAACAGTTACATGCGCAGGGAAACTGTGGCGACCCTTTTCATTGGAGCTTGTAGCAGAAAAGAAAACAAGATGTGATCATATGAAGGAAGCTTTCGACCTTTAAAATAATCACTACACTGAAACATTTGTGAAATTGTAACTTGAGCATGCAAAAGGACTACGCTCATGAGAAACTGATGTAAAGAGATGTCACCCCCCAGAGTTCCACAGTTTTTTTCCCCCCGCATTTAAAGGAAAAAGAAAAGCATCTTTTGTGTATCAAAACAGTATAAGCACTAACAGTTTTGAGTCAACTGTTCACCCAATAACAGGTAAAACTGCCTTGTTGTGAAACCATGATACAGCACCATTTTCTCCCGCTAGGGACTTGGGTTTCCATTTGAAGTTCAGTTCAATAAATTGTGAGACTGAGAGAGCGGTTCATCTTTTTCCCAATGAGCCGAGTGTTTCTGGTACTAGACTGGATTGTAGAGCGGGTCAGAACACGGTCTGTGGAAAGAACTCTCTCCTCTGCTGCAGCTTTGGCAAGTTGTGCCTTTTTTAGCTCCCTGTCAAAAAACAAAACAGCATGGTCAGTCCAAAATGATTTCAAATATACTTCCAGATAATTTAAGGGCATTTTCACATAGTCCTCTTTAAAAAAATACCAAACTCTCTCCCCTAGAAGTGGTCCAAAAAGTGGAACAACATTTCCACACAACTTTGCATTAGGACATACTTTTGGAGGAGGGCATTCTTGAATCTCTCTGCATTCAGTTCCACACGCAGCTGATCAGCACTCATTCTGGAAGCAGTCAGCAGAACAGGGTGCCTGATAAGGTCAGATGTGGATGGCCTCCGTGTGGGATCAGGATGGATCATAAGCTGTTACAAAAAAAGTGCAAAAAATCCCCTTTAAAAAAAACACAAACAAACAAAACATTATCCATTGGGGTATAGAATGAGTAACTAAATTTACCTTCAGCAAGCTTAGGAAGTCCTGAGAAAGCACTTGTGGGATATGGGGCAGTGTGCCTTGTCGAATTTCGTGCCATTTTTCCCCGTTGGTAGGCAGAGGCTCAGCTCCAGAGGCACTGACAATTGTCAGAGCCAGAGCAAATATGTCTGCCTTTATCAGGTTAGTATAGTCCTTCAGGAGAGGAAAAACTGAATTATTAATCTGAACTAAGCTAGTAATATATATTTTTAGGTATGCTAATTTTTTTTTTTATACCTCTTGCAGAACTTCATTTGCCAAGTATCTACTGTCACCCTCCTCGACTTGGGGATTCGTCACCCTGGTCACATGACCTAGGTCACCTAAAATAGAAGAGATAGTCAATATATTTTAAATGTAACAGAACCATTCACTTTACAGAAAGTATGAATTGTGTTCTTACCTATTTTGTAAATCACACTAGTTTTTGGCCCATCTTCTTCATCTTCAAACTCCTCAATACTCACTGCAGTTTTTCGTGAAATGAAAATGTTGCCTAAACAACAAACAGAACAGTTATGTAGCTTGTGGAATTCTATTTGAGTGAAACTTTTTTTCCTGCTAATGATATTTTTGTAATTATGTAACAAGGCCTTTCTACAGCCTTCATGAACTGACATCATTTATGACCTGCACAGAAATTATGACTAAACCTAAGCTGAAAGGAGTCAAGAACTGGTGTACCATTAGCGATTTAAGTTTAGTCTGAAAAACTGGTCACGAGTTTTGGCTTGTCCAGGTAAACCAAATTGTTATTTTAAACTAAATAGTAAAACAGCTGGTTCAAACAACTAGATTTTCTCATTTTGCAGCCACCAAGCATAGGTCATATTCATATTTTAATGACCTAGAAGAGCGATTCCCCTTTTGTTCTTCACCATTATCCACAGTGCATTCATTGTGATTTTTTCTTCTACACACATTTTCAAAACTCCAATTCAAAACACCTTACACTTTGAGAATGTCTAGCAATATGATTTCTCCTTTAAAAGAACAGGATATAAGCCCCTTCAAAGAAATAGTGTCTTGAGTAAGAAGCCCTTACTCAACAGTAAATACATCTACGTAAACTTAGTTTTCGAATTCAAATTACTTCACTACAGAAACAATACCACCACACAAAACACTAACTGAAATTCTTATTAAACCTGACAGAACAACTCACTTGGTTTAATGTCCATGTGCACAAGTGCCATGGAGTGAATGTACTTGAGCCCACGAGAGACCTGCAGCAGCAGATCCTTCAGTTCCAACTCCGACAGAAAGTGCATGCATCTGTAGTTCTCTGTGATTACGTCAGATAGGGTGCCACCATTGCAGTACTCATTCTGGATCAGCATGTGGTCATCTTCTGCCCAGGCAGAATAATACCTCACCACATGAGGGTGCTGCCCGAGAACAGCATGTGCATAGACCTCACGAAGTGCATTCTGCCTGTTACGACAGATTGAAATCAATACACCATTAGCAATGCAAAACCGTTTCTGATGTAAAAAAAAGTTTTTAAAACTAGGCAGCTGGTTCAATTTTATTGCTACTCACAGAGGGACATGACAAATGCCACTCAGACATACATAATGTATTACTTAATGTTCTTGAAGGCACAGGTTCTACTAGAAGTATATAAGCCAATAACTATTAAACAAAAATCACGAATAATCACTTACTCATCCACAGATCCTGCCAGTGGCTTCTTGGAGCGCTTGATGGCATAGATGCAGCCATCTAGTCTTTTAACACATTTGAAGACAGCGCCAAACTGCCCCGAACCAATCTTTTCTAACTCATGGAACTCTGATGCATATCTGGACATCATGTTACTCTCCATCATTGAGAGTCTCTGTTAAGGAGATGTTAAGAACATTAATTTATAAATATTACCGCATTTCATTTTCATTATCTGAAGTTTTGCCTTCCATGTATACAACACGGAGAACATATCTAAAACAAGATGATAAAGCCTAAATTGCACAATATTTACCTTTGAGGGGGGATTAATGTCATCCTCAGTCTCTGCATCGCTTGCCTCCATATCCTCCCCGCAGGAGCTGTAAGTTTCAAAAAGGGGTGTTATATTTCACACCAAACTCTAGATGGCAGCATAGAGACCTGGGTAAACACGTGGCCCGCTTTACGAGCAAACATGAGGGTTTGGTTCCTTGCCAACTTGATGTAAAAACAGCTTCGGTAGCAAACGGATTTAACAAACAGCATCTGTAGTAAACGGACTTCACGAACATCACTACAACCTGATTACCGCATGCCACCTAGATCAAAGCACGTTGATGTATGTGGGGTTTATCCAGAGCTAAAATACAAAGAACCACCAAAAACTGAAAACATTTCAGATCAGGTTTCAGTCAACATCTTACTCATTCCAGTGTGATCGCTTCCTGTTCCTTTGTTGCGTTGATGACTGGACGACGATTGAGTCAGGTGTGAAAGGGTTAATGTTAACCAGAGGTGTTTGGTTTCTCCTTCCATCGAGACTGGCCTTGCCTTTACAGTCCACATTCTTGAAGAGGGCCACTCTTCTGCTCGTAGAGGCGGACGTCCTCGCTCTCGACAGCAAACTCTGCAAAGAAATGCACCACAACGCAAAATCCTTAGTACTTTCTGGTGTTAACGTCTTGTTTTTAGCATAAAGAGCACACTATTCCCCTGTTGTTTTTTTTTTGTTTTTTTTTTTACAAACTCCAGTCTCACTGCTGGATCAATAGTGTGATTCATTAGAGCTGCAACACATTACGCAACTGTACAGTTGGAAGAGTGTAACTGGGTCATAGAGAGGCGTCCACCTGAACCAAAACATAATTAGCAGGCGTGACATTTTACTAGCCGAAATGTCTGAGTGTTTTCAAAGTGAAAACAAGAAATCTAATTGGTTACACAACTGCCCTATTATTACATATTTACAAAATGGCAGTTAACAGCAAAATTTTCTACTTGCATTATAAGGCTGAAACAACTGATTTCTGACGTTCCATTAAAGGGATAAATAAGGGAGTAATTCCCTCGGCGGTCCTGGGTGCAACAGCCACAGAAGATGTAATGCCAAATACACGCAACGTCTAAGTGATTAAATAAAAATACAAAAAAGATTATACTTTCGTCACTTTCAAGATTTCCGATGTCACAGTCACTAACCTTTGGGGTGTGTGGAGTATCGAACAGACGGAGCTTTCTGAAGGTTTTATGGGGCGGTGTATCAGGACAGTCCGGTACGGGAGAGCTGGATCCCTCCAGATCGTCGTGGATGTACGTCCTCTCGGGTGAACTGTCGTAAGCCCTGGGGCTTTTTCTTGGAGATGGAGAGTTCTTCATGCAGATGCTTGGTTTGAGGTGAGAGGGAGAACCAAAGCCCTCCTCGTCCCATGACTCGGGGTCCTCGTCCTGTCTTGTCCTGTTCAGGGGACTGCTGTTGATCTCCTCAAGTCGCTTCTCTGTGCTGCTCCGGCGCAGGACCGGAGAGTCCAGCTCCGTGAAACCAGACTCAGCTCCGGTGCTGCTGTTGGCCTCCTCTATACTGTCCTCTTCGCCATCACTGTTAGAAAACTGTAGCTTCTGGCGAATGGGCCGGAGGTTTGGGGAAAACTCGGCGTGCCTCCGACAGCCCAAGCTCATTTTCTCAGCTAAATAAACTGTGTTTACAGAGTCTTCGATAGTTAAAAAAACGCAATACGTGGATTTTACACACCAGTCAAGTCGACTGGCAAATCAGGCCCCGAAAAATACAGCAAAACATCTCTCAAGAGATAAATTAGCTCACTTCGGCTAACAGGTTGACTGGCTAAAGCCACCGCGTCTCTTCTAGAACCTAACCACCGTTAGCACGCTAGCCACTCGGCTAGCTGCAAAAAAGTTTCGTGTTTACGAAAAACTTTCAACTCACCAATTAACTGTCCATTCATATAACCTACTGACACCTCCAACCCACACACGAATTACTGAATTAAGCGAAATTCTTACCACAGAAACATTAAAGTGGCCAGATTTTTTTTTTGTTTAAAAATGGCTTCTTCTCGTCTCCGAAGTTCCAGCCAAGAAAGTCAGTCCGCTAAGCGACGCAAAAATAAGACGTCCGAGAAAGAGTGGCAGGTGTATAACAACTGAGAAGAAGAGGAAACCCCAAACAGAAATAGTTAACGTTTCTGAAATTATGTGTATTAAGGAAATTCTGTTTACAAAAGTAGTTTGAATGGGACGCTACTCCTCCCACCTAAGAGCCGCGTGCTCACAACCTTCCCGCGACCGTTGGTCAAATGACTCCGACGCGACCAATCAGAGCGCAGCTCCTAGTTTGAAAGATGGGCGGTGCGATGTGTGACGTCACGGTCGAGGTTTCGACCGGCGCGAAGCCTCGGGACTAGTTGTGTGCCATACTACAAAATTCGGTATCGATCCTATACCAAGTAAATACAGAACCAGTATTGCTGATATTGATACTAATTTTTTAAAACTTTTTAATCATTAAGGTGGATGCATCATCATATTGTTAAATCTGATTTGCCTGTCCTTTAAGTGTTTTTGTGATTATTCCTTTGAATTATTCATTAATTAAAACCCAGGACAAATTTTGAGCAAAGTTATGAATAGAAAAATTCTTTGTTATCATAACTAAGAATAGAGCAATATTTTTTCTTAAATAAAGAAAGAACCCACAATTCTCACTCCAAACTTCAATACAAATAAACAATAAATAAAACTATAATAATTCAAAATAATTTTAAAATAAACAATGAGTGAAAATACAACAAATAATGTGCAATTAAAACAACCCCCAAAGAAATAAAAAATTTAAATGATTATGTCTATAGCACATCTACTTGTTGCTGAAATATAGTAAGCATCACAGTTAACACAAAGGGTAATTGTATTCAATTAAATCTGAGCCATATCACATGCAGTGTGTTTGTTTCAATTCCAGTAAATTTATTCATTTAAGTAACACCTTTCAGTGGGATCAATGTATTGTATCTAGGTAGTAGCATAACTTATACTTTTGAGTTGGCTGAAGTAACAAATGACCAGCTGCACTTTGAAAATTAATATTAATTAATGCCGAGGATGACTAAAATATTACTTTCACCACAATGATCTACCTGGATATTCTCTGCCACACCGAAAGGCTTCTGCCTGTGACCTCTGGCTCTGGGGCGAGGTCTAGGTCTGTGGAGGGGGGGGGTTCTCTCCTTCTCTCGCTTTTTCAGGGTGTTTTCTTTTTTTATGACTTTTCATATGTATAAATAAATGTAAAATGTGTCTCCAGTGTGTTTAACAGCCTTTTTTTTATATAAATGAGACAGCTGGCGGTTGTTTCATTTTCAGGCATCTCTCTCTGTGCGCGTTGCTTGCTCACGTTCGCCCGGGCGCTCTTAAGTCACGTGACAGTACATCAGCAAAACACAGGAGGGGGAGAAAGAGCAGAGTGTGCTCCGTACTGTGACTGGAGAGGTACTCGAAAGTACCGACACTAAAGTATCGATCTTATGATACTGATATTGCTCAATATTAATACCTACTTTGATATCGATATTATCGATATTTGGATCGATCCGCCCACCACTATTCGGGACTCGTCCAGGAATCTGACTCGACCTGATCTCTCTCGGGTGATCACAGAAAAACACTTTATCATGGTAATTTTTGCCATGGTCGGACCGGAGTTTGTACCTCAAGGCACTTTAAGAGACAGCCTTTAGCAAAACGTAAACCTTACACAACAAAGGAAAGCATTCAGTAGACACTACATGGACAAAAGAATTGGGTCGCCGGACTTTAATGACTCAGCATTCATATACTTTAAATTGAGTTGGTCCCACTTTTTCAGTTATAACAGCTTCCCCTGTTCTTAGAAGGTTTTCCACAAGATTTTGGAGTGTGTTTGTGGGGAATTTGTGCCCATTTATATGGTCGTGCACTGATGGGACGAGAAGACCTAGAAGCCCTTCCCTAAACAATTTCTACAATGTTGGCAGCATGGCATTATCCAAAATGTTTTATGCTGAAGCATGAAGATTACTACACTGGAAGTAAGGGGTCTCGTCCAAAGCCAGAAAATAAAACTCTCCCAAGTCTTTTATCCATATAGTGTATCCTCTGGCAAAATGGAAACATTTTCAGTTCAGTCTGGAGTAACATAAGAACTATCATTTAGATGGCACTCATCTTTTATATTCAGC
Organism: Clupeocharax schoutedeni; assembly: GCA_037974565.1. NCBI lineage: Eukaryota > Metazoa > Chordata > Actinopteri > Characiformes > Alestidae > Clupeocharax > Clupeocharax schoutedeni. The sequence continues at coordinate 12,683,223 of JBBPDH010000018.1, forward strand.
ACAATTGTATTCTACGCTGAAAAGGCAGGAAGTTGATATATCAGCCTTATTGAGATCTTTTGAGGACAAACCACCACCCTAAAGTGAAAAACTGTGGACATGAGTTACACTGCTCAGACTTTAATCAAAATCATCGTCGGGAGAACTTTTAGTAGCCTAACAAAACATTTCATTTGAGGAGTGCACTACAATTCGTTCAAGTAATAAGTAGTTTTAAAAATGTATCAAAGACAATGATTTTCATTCAGAAACATTCAGTAAAATTCTGCTTATGAGCAAGCAGTTTGACCAAATTTATTGTGGACAGATGCAGTCTACTGAAGAGCTCTCCCAGGTAAATACCACTCAATACTTCTTCCTTTGGACCATTCATTTATTAAGATCCTAAAAAGTCAGGTATTCAATAGAAGAATCAAATAAATATTTACAGCAGAAAACTCCAGTTTCAAAACAGCTATTTACATTATTCCACACAAAAATATCTTCAGTCCTCTTTAAACAGAGCAATCATGATGCTGGCATTACAAACATTTCCTTTTTTAGTTACTGAAATTCCTCAGTTTATGTTCAACACACACACACACACACACAAGTTGGTAGAACTAATTTGAAGGTTGTGAGTTAATCATCCAGGCCTGGGGTTTCCCCTTGCTGTATTCTTGATGCAATTCTGATTGCTTCTTCCAGTGAAGGTTGATCACTAAGCTACAAAAGTATAAAAACAAAAGGGATTTGTTACATCTTGTGCAATGAACAATGTCTTTTACTGAATGTGTTTTGTGCATTTTAGTAAATATCCACATCCACTGTGATCAAACAAAGCACATGGGGTGGATTAAAAAACGAATAAATGACATCACATTATTGTGTCAAGGGTTCTCACAAAATTTCACCTGCTTATGATAAAAAAAAAACTGTAACCCGTGTCTCCCAGCAATTGTCAGAACACCCTTTAAATTTCCGATAAATAAATACTTGGTAGAAAATATTATACATATATGCTTTAGACTGGAGCAGAGATGACCACACGCTATGTTTTTATAGCCTTTTATTTTAGATTTGGATAAATTAAAAATGAATCTGGCAAAAGGTCCTTTTTTTTGCTTGTCCGGTTTCAGAATATGTGAGTTACTCTACCATGCCACACAATAATTCCTCAAAAATTAACCTGTCACCTTCACGTCAATCAAAGGGTAAAGCTCTCTAATCAGACGTAATTGCCAGGTTGGTGTCAAAAACATCCATGGCTGGATGATTAGATACTAATGACTCAATCAGTCAAGCCAATTGACATTATCAGTGGCAAGTGAATTGATCACAATAGAGAATGTGGATCCTGTTAATTCAGTTGAGGAGAAAGCAAGTTTAAAGCCTACTAAGCATTCGAACACCATACATTAATTGTAGAATATTTCAGAAATTAAGATTGCAGGAACTACTCTGTGACAATGCTACAAATGAAATCCAGATAGGAACACACTATTATCCAAAGACTGCCACAGTATCTCAGTTTAACTTAACGTCCCACACCCTTAAGCCATAAAACACTACTCTCTTTACTACCTAAAACAAAGGATTCCATTCTTTAGCCTACAGATAGATCCGGGTAATCCATTTGCTCCACCCAAACATGAAGATGTGTGTTTTTTTAATAGTACTTGTGTGTGTATGTGTCTGAAAGATACCTGTACAGCTATGTGTGTCCCATTGGATGTAGCCAGCAGAGTAACTGGGTGTGGGCTTGCTACTAAGGACTGCTGCTGCTCCTGCACAAGCTCCCCATCCTCAGTCTGGAAAACAGACAGATCTGGCGTCACAATGGCCACCTAGAAAACAAACAAAAAGTCAGAGGCATAAACAAACGGCGCTCCAACAGTACACATCACATGCTGAGGATTTGGGTCAGTTTAAACAAAGACAGTAGTCACAAAGTCAACAGGAGGGTGGAGGTCGGCCAAACAACTTTTGGGAACATTGAGGGATCTTAGTTAGTGAGTAGGATATGTTTAGAATTAATGGTCTGTTTACTAGCTAATTCACATTTACATTTATGGCATTTATCAGACGCTTTTATCCAAAGCGACTTACATTCCCTACCTACAGGGGGCAGTCTCT
>JBBPDH010000018.1:12685437-12716650 GCA_037974565.1 Clupeocharax schoutedeni
GCTGAAGGTAGGATTCGAACCCATGACCTCTTGGTCCGGAGGCAAGTATCCTACCCACTGAGCTACCGCCACCCACTAATGCATGGAATGTATGCTTGCAAGTTGGCGATCGCTGCAAGGCGATAACCTATTGTAAAACTAACATTTTCATTACATTTTCCGAATGCTATCACAGCTGACAGTGATATTCTTAATACTTTTGAAAGACATGAAGTAGTGAGAGAATACAGATACTGGGGCAGCAGAATGGCCTAGTGGTTAGGGCATTGGCCATGCAATCCCAAGCACTAGTGTCACGTAAAGGTACCCTTGAGCAAAGGAGGGGGCATGTTGAGTATATACAGTAGAAATTATATTATTCCCTTGAATTTAATCAAACACTAAGACATTTGGTGAAGAACAAGCTCACAAAATATGAAGATACAACCCCTTACCTGTCCATCTGTGCCATCTGCAGAAACCATGGTGACAGAGTGGGCTTCTCCTGAGGAAAGCATTGCTTCATGTGCAGGGATGGTTATAGTTGTTCCCTCCTGTGTTACCATAGTAATTGTACCACTCATTGCTTGCACATCTGCCTGAGAGAGAACCTGAAGGAATAAAGGCAGTACGTTGGCTCTTCTAGAAGCCAGTATGTGAATGACACACTAATTGCTAATAACATTAAAGCTGGATTTCTAGGTCTTCTGATTTTGGTTCCCTCCCCTACTTTGTTGAGTCTAAATAGAGATTTTATCCCCACATTTGGGGGGGAGAAATCTACAAACCTGCTGCGTGCCATCCTGAGATATGAGCGCTACATGTTGCTGACTCATAATCTCTGATCCTGCTGAAACATGCTCTGGTCCACTGTCGTCCTCTACCACAGTAGGAGTAAATGTTAAAGCAGGATCATCAATGGACTCTGAACAAAATATTCACACATACATCAATGCAGTCAAATCTGATCGAAAGTCAAACTGTCAAAATGTTTACAACCATCTGGTAGTATTAAAAATGAAACTATTTGCTGACTTGTCATTGTTAGCAATAACCATTGTGACTGTTTTTATAACACAGAGCTTCAAAGGCCCTCTTGTTTTCATTCCTTATGTGCACTGACCTGCAGGTGGCTCAAAGTAGGCCTCCTGGTCCTCCTCAATAGGTTCAGTGTCATTATGGGCTGTGCGTTTGTGCATGGCTAAAGTGGAAATCTGCTTGTAAGTCTTGCCACAATGGTTGCAGTTGTAGGGCTTGCAGGGAGTGTGGACTACATGATGTTTGTAGAGACTGGAATACTCAGTAAAGCGCTTATCACAGCCAGGAACAGTGCAGACGTATGGTTTCTCGCCTACAGGAGTAAACACAGCATATGGGTGGTATTTTTCTCTGAAGTGATCCGAAATTCTGGACAAATCAGCATACCTTTTCATAGCAATCACAATACAATACAATACTTATTTGATAGGACAAGTTATGAATGAGTGGGTACCAGTGTGAATCCTCATGTGATTTTTGTAGTTGGTGGCACTGGCAAAGGCCCTTCCACAGTTGGGCTCAGAACAGTAGTATGGCCGTTCACCAGTGTGTGTTCGGATGTGAACTTTTCGAATATTTGAGGTGGTGAAAGATCTCCCACAACCTTCAAATGGGCATTTGAAAGGTTTTTCCCCTACAAGACAAATAATGTAAGAAACCTAAAACACCTAAACAAAACCAAAACAGCTTAATTACTGTTGTGCAAACTATGTACTGGTAATAGCTTAAAAATATATATAAACATGTCAGAGGTAACAAACCTGTGTGTGTTCGTGTGTGTTTTTGTAGGTCTCCAGATGTCTTAAAAGACTTAAGGCAGTTGAGCTCCTGACAGCGATATGGTTTTTCACCAGTGTGTGTTCGAACATGACTTTTGAGGCCGTACCCTGCAATCAAAATTTCAACAACAAAAGTGTGTGATTTTTTAAATAGCTGTTTTAGAATTACACTATTGTATACCATGATGCAAAACTGTACCTGTTGCAAACTTTTTACCGCATCCCAGATGATCGCATATATAAGGTTTGTCACCAGTATGTGATCTTTCATGTACCTTGGAAGGAAAAAAACCCAGTAAAACATTTACTATGCTTAAAATATATATCTATATTTAAAAAAAAAAAAAAACAAAACAGTCCAGGTGCTGGTGATGGGGTTTTACCTTTAGATGGTGTGCAGTAGTGTATAGTTTTCCACAGCCCTCATGTTCACAACGGAAAGACTTTTCACCAATATGCTGTACTCTAGGAGACCTGCTCTCCTGACCCTGGAGTACAATCTGAAGACAAAAGTCTTGTCAGTTTAAAACACACAAAACATACAGTACAGAACATGTGGTTTAAAGAAACTGTGGTAAATTCCATACTGATCACAAATAAAGAAACTGCACCTGCATGTGCACACTGCCATCAGAGTCGCCTCTACCAAGCAGTCCAGTGCCATTATCTGTACACTCCATCTAAAAGAGCAATTTAGGTATGTTAGAAGGGACTGCCACAAACACAAACTCTTTGTCTCAGATTTTTTAGTGGCATCTCTTTAACATACTTTTTTATTGTGGAATGAGCATGTTACAATTTTTACCTTGGCAGAATATTGCTCCAAGACACTAATGGTCTCAGGATCAATGGTGCCCTCTGTCTGCAGATCAGCCACTGTACCATCAGCCTGGATGGCCAGAATGGTGCTAGACTGGGGCATATGCTGGATGTAGGCAGTTGTACCATCCTCCAGCTGGACCGCCTGTAAACCACCCTGATCATATGTCTCTGTAAACAGAATATGGAACCACACAAAAGGTTGATTTTTGACTGATTACAGTCTTAAAACATTCACAAAGACCAAATCTGATGGCTCTTTCATAACACAGAAACACAACTACTGTCATAGTCATGCCTTTAGGTGTGTGAATGTATGCAGTTGTCCCATCCTCTAGTTGCACAGCTTGGCCATCCTCTAGTCTCAGCCCCTCTCCTGCTGAAAAATAAATGTTTCACATGAAGGACATGCCTCAAATATTTTGAAGATATATATTCTATAGTGCACAGAACAAATAAAAACGTAATTGTATATGAGGTGCAGATAAAACAGTGCATGGCAAAAAATTTAGTCCAATGTGAGGTACCTGATTTAGGCATTGGTACGTGGTGCACATATGCAGCAGACCCATCCTCCAACTGGATGACCTGCCCTTCCATTAGCTTGTTATCTGTAAGAGAAACTACAAAAAAGATTCTGACTGAACAACTAAATATTTGTACCTATTGTAGCCATGGAGACATCCTGAAGTATGCGTGGATAAGCTTGCTTACTTGCAACAAAGTGTTTAAGGTATAAACTGGAACACTTGACAATTACAGGTTAGCAAATATTACTGTTTGTACCTTTAGGGCTGTGCTGTATGTATGCAGTGGAGCCATCCACCAGAGTGACCGCCTGCAAACTGACTGTGTCCATAGTCTCAATGTGGTCAGTGTCTGCAAGTCAAATGCTGTTAGTTACAGGCCTGCATCGAAAGCTCAACAAAAAATGCAGTTTATACTTTCCTCACCTGCAACTGTCACAGCCTCTGCCAGACAAAGGGTAACCTGCTGTGGGTCACCTTCCAAACTTTGGAACTCCATGCTCTGGGTGCCTCGATTCACCTGGGCCAAGAGCATGGTCTACCTGTGAAAATGAACCAGCCAACACCACACTATCCTCATACAACTAGTCATACTGGCACTCAGAGTTCAGAAAGCAGACAATTCTTGGCACGTGTATGTGACAGAACACATCTTGTCTGTAATTGTAGTCTTTCCATTAAATGGGAGGTCAATGACTGATGTCTGTTCTCTCTGAATTATGTCTGCCTGTATAATATGCTCCATTAAAAAAGGTATGATTTCCATTTTGGTGTTTGAATGAAAACATTTTGGATTTTAATTATTTTATTTTTTAACAAAAATACAACAAATAAATAAATAAAACATAAGAAACACTTATTAGACATGATCAAAAGGAGTACTGAACCTAGGGATGTAGCTCTTAACTGTACTAGGCTACTGTACCAAAAAAGTGGTTTGTTGTTTGCACGACTTGAATCAATGCAATGAGATGCAATTTGGACATGATCACAATGCCCGTTTTCAGTAACTATGGTTATAGATCAACTTGTGTAGCTAAGGTGTAACATACTCCAAATTATGAAGGCGCGAGGAGTTCTTTCTCTTAATTTTGAGGAACATCAAGCCCTGAAGGCGTAGCCTTAGTTAAACCCAGTGAGATAAGGGGTCACAGTTGCTACAGTAACAGTCCTAAGCTAACCGGCAAGACCTGCTATTCAAACTACACTTTCTGCTTCGGTTAAGCTCATAAACTGCAGAGCATTGCATCATTAGTGTACCTTTTGTTTTCTAATTAAGATTTGAAACCAGGAACCACAGTTAACGGACAAGTGGCTTCTTTAATCCAGAGCAACACCAGCTAATCTAGCCTGACATTTTAGCAGATAGGCTAAATTCAATTTTTGTGCGTTTACCGTTTACATGGTCGTGTACGAAAGTTTTGTTCACTAAATAAGGGTGCACTTATGTGTTGGCAACCGATTGTTATACCTAAACTACACAGTTAACAAAATACTGGATGTTCTGTCGAGAGTATCACCAGCTAATCTAGCCTGACATGTTAGCAGATAGCTTAAAATAATGTTTCGGGTGTTAAAGGTTTACATAATGCAGGCGAAGGTGGAGGGGAGTGTTGTTCACTATATAAAAGTGCAATTATGTGTTGACAATCGGTTATTAATGCTAAATTATAACCCAAAGTGAGCAGAGAAGTTGCGAGAGAGAGCTAGGATAACTCGAAGGAGGCAAACAGGATCGTTTTAATGTTGTAACCGATACGAGCGCAGCGTCCAAACGGCTCTAATAAATAAAACAGCGCCTCGGGTGCGGTTTAAACTGCTTTATTTAGAGCCTGTTCAGTCCCGGGGCTCCATGAGTCCACAGCCGATGAACTACCCAGCCCCGCAGGTGCTGAGGGAATAAGGCACACTGGGTAAAAACACATTTATATACTAACCTCCCGAAATTTTCCAACAATCCCTTCGTCCGACCACCATGCATCAGGGCAGGAAACACTCTGAGGACCCTGCAGCCCGGGAACATGAATGACTTCGGGGTTCTCTATCAGGGGCTGGACCACGTCTCCCGTTCTCTCCTGTAATTCGCTCATAGATGACAAGCGTTCTCGTCCTCGTTCTCCCATTGGTCAGAACCCCTGCCACTGAGAAACACGGGAGGGTGGATTCACGTTCAGGGGCACCATGAGAACGCCATTCTGGTGTGTGGACGGTGTCGACCAACAGTTATTTAAGAAAAATAACCTGAACAGATCAGAGCAGGGCCGCTCCCCTACACTCCGGAGGACACAGGAGTCTGTCTCTCACTGCCTCTGCGTCAGAAGACGCGATTCTTGCAACTAATGATCACAGAGAGGCAAAACACTGGGTCATGTTTTAAGAGAGCGTCTGCAGCCATTTTGAATCTCCAGACAGAGGAGAAGAGGGGCTGTATGGGCAATGAAGTACAAACACATACACATTCATTCACACACACATATGTATATACATATATATCAAATGTACATATCCTCCTGAGAACCGATAAAAAAGTGTCTTACAATTTCTTTTTTGAAAATTCCAAGTATGCCCACTGTAAAGACAATTGCAGTGTGAAATTAGAACTGAATTTACAAAATGTTGCTTGTTGCTTACAAGGACAACAAAACCTGTATTTTAGTTTAACAGTGAATTATAAGTCATAGAACATCCTCTGCATAGTTTAGTTGTGATAGTCCTGGAGGCATGTTGGTTCTTTTTGGTTATGCAGAAGAACGTCTTGCATTTGGTGCACTTCATGTATGTCTTCCCATCACAGTCCTTGTTCCCAGCATGCAAACCCCTAAGGAAATGAACTGTCAGAAATTCCCACAAATCTCCAAAATCTTGTGGAAAGCATTCCACTAATATTATATATTATATATATAAATGTGTGTGCATATGTGTGTGTGTGTGTGTGTGTGTGTGTGTGTGTGTGTGAGAGAGAGAGAGAGAGAGAGAGAGAGAGAGAGATGGGCGCTCCATGAACAAGACAAGTTTGTCATGTTTTTTGTCATGTTCCTCAGAACATTTCTGAACATTTTAACTGTGTGGAAGGGTTCATTATCCTGTTAAAAGAGGACACTGTCATCAGGGAATACTGTTGCCATGAAGGGATGTATTTGATCTGCAACAATATTTTGGTTGGCGAATTGTTTCTTAGGAACATCCACATAAATACCAGGACCCAGGGGCAGACTTGAACAAAAAAACAGCATTCTGGGGCAGAACGGCCCACCACATACAATTATGCATGAGATTAGAGATTTTAAATAGAGGTAAAAGAGGTAAAAATAGGCAAACTCTTTACCAAGGGGAGACTCCAGACTGTGTGTGTGTGTTGGGGTAGGGGGGTCCCATCATTCTAATTCTGCATACAATGAAAAAATAATAGCCTTTGACATCAGTGACTGTGGTCTAGACCTAGTCTTCAGTTTTACAGAAGATTTCAAATTGATATCAGACCAACAATTGGAAAATTTGAATGGTTATAGCAGCAAGTGGACAGAACAAGAAAATAAAGTAAGAACGGCATAATCAATACAACTATACTATTCAAATCATACAAAAATATGACAAAATGTTATACGCCATACACCTCAGAGCATCAAAAATAACATTTAGTCCTTTGTGCTTAAATCATATTTATGTGACTCAATAGTTCCATCATATGCGTTTTCACTATATGACGAAAAGCAGGGATCGCCTTCTGACCACCCAGCGTGGATTTTTTAAATTTGTTTCATTAACTGAGCTGTACTATTTAAGCTCATTTTCCAATATATTTATCCTTTTACACACACAGTAGCGAAAACGTGTTTGTAAGTGTTTGATGCTCCGATCCGTCCTGACTGATGATCCGTGTGCGACGCGTGTGATGGGTGATGAGCGTTCAGGGACTCCCGCTTGTCTCGAGGTATATAAGAACCCCCAGCGGCTAAAGCTGGAACAGGGTCGAAATGGAGTTGAGAGAGGCGGCGGCTCTCCGGCAGCAGCGCAGGATTAAACAGGCAATCCAGTTTTTACACAAGGACTCGGCCGACCTGCTGCCTTTAGATGGGCTCAAAAAGCTCGGAACTTCTAAAGAAGGGGTGAGCTGTCGATCAAAAATAATTACACCCTGTAAAACTATATTAACATGCAAAACATGTTGCTGTTGTGTTTAAACTGTAACGTGTAGCTGATATTCCTTTTTTATTGTTCTTTTTGAACAGTAATCTGTAAAGCCTAGTTTATCGTGTCTTGTTCAGGGTTTTTCTCTTAGAAATAAGACACGTTTTGTTTTTGTCAAGCTTATGACGTCATGGCTGAATCCGGGGAAACCCTGTGTTGGTCCTGATCAGTGGGAAGCCAGCAGGGAAAATCAGTGGTGATGTGTGTATGGAAAGATGCAGGACTCCTGCGACGTCAGTTGCTCACCAATGAACACAACGTGGACAGGGGTTTTCCATTCATTATTACTAGCGTTAGATTCAGTGCAATACAGTGGAGGTCAGCCAAGGCAGACACATAAGGCTTACATTAGAGGGGCACTCTTAATGGAAAAATATAGTTCACAGTCTTGTGTTAACAATGAAACCCAAGATATGGAGAGTGACCTAATTCAAGTCACTGGTTGGCTGAGTAGAACTGACGTAAACTGATCACTAAAGTACACAACGTGGGCAGTTTTCCACAGATCATTATTAGTGTTAGATTCCACACAAGCTGGCTAACGTCGAATAAAGCCAGACAGCCAGGAAGCCTAGTGTCCCTTTTGTGTTTAGCAGTGACACAACAGCGGGTTTCTTTATCGCCATGATCGAAGGCATTCCAGTCACTGATGGAAAATTAGTGTCTAAAACCATAGATGCAAAATCATAATTCTGTAAAACTGATGAAGCAGGTCACATGACATTTTCAAGTTTATGCCTGAATTTAGCACTATTTGATAGCTGCATTTCATTGAGGTTTGAATTTTTTTTTCTCAACAGCAACCACATAACATTCTCCAGAGAAGACTGCTGGAGGCCAACTTATCACGAAACAGACTGAACAACCGCAACATGAAAAATATAGTTCAGAGCCATGGTGTTAACAGTGAAACTCAGGAGATGGAGACTGACCTCATTCAAGTCATGGGTCAGGTGAGTAGCACTGATGTGATAGTAACAAAGCTAAAAATGGTCTGACTTTTCAATTATACTCAGCCAAAGGTATTTCTTTATTTCATATATAGTGTGCTGGGCGGGAGCTGGTGGTTACAATTGACACTGGCTGTACTCTCAATCTCATATCATCAGTGAGCGTGGAGAAACTTGGGTAAGCTAATGTTTTGTTTATAGTGGCATGCACACAGGAATCCCACACAAGCTACTAATAATTATGTCTCATTGGCCCACAGCTTAAAGGAAAAGACAATCAGTGGCAAAAACGAGGACCTTGTAGGGCCACTCCAGCGCAACCTTCTAGCCACAGGACAGATTGTGCTGAATCTGGCCATTGGACAAACACGGATGGATCTTTTATTTAGTGTTGTGGGTGAGTTCACAATGACAGCATAAAAAATATACCAAGGTTTACACTGTTAATATTTGTAAGTAAATGAAATGTGCTTTATATTGTAGAAATCGACCAGATGTTCATATCCCTTGGAACAAAGGCCCTAAAGTCGCTGAAGGTAAAATCTCTCTAGTCTTGCCAATATAAGAAAACAAACCCTTTTCAGGTGTTTTTTTTAATTAATGTTTTAAATCCCATGTTCCTTTTTTGCAGTGTGTGATTGACACTGAAAAACAGATGCTGGTTCTTGGAAGATCTGTAAGAGAGCAAGTCTATTTTACTGGGAGACATGAAAATGAAGGTTAGAAATACTTGTCATATGATAATAACCATGGTTTCATATCTACTATGCTGTGCTTACACCTTTAGATTTTTGCTGCATTTTTGAACAATTTTCTTCTGCTCAATATTTCAGTCTCCATGGAATAGGAGGAATCTGCACACACTGAAGGAAAGACTTTGTTTGAGGGACAAAGCAAAAGTGATGTGTTAATGGTCCTTACTGGAATCCCTGATGTTCATCACCAAGCCTGTGTGTTATATTTACTGAGTCCCCTTTTCTCCACACATTGCATTTGGCTGCAGAGCTCATTATGAGCCAGCTCTCCAAGCAGGATACTGCTGAATTATAAATAAAGGCCAAGGATCATTTCAGCAGCCAAGCATTAAAAGTATATCATGTGTGCGTGACATAAAACCAATATCAATTTGGGCAATGACTAATATGTACCAGTGGTTGATCATGTGTGGATTTAGATTGTGTTTATTACAATATACCAGTTATTCTTAGAAAACTGTGGCTACACAAATGAGAGAAAAAGTGACACTTCAGGTAAACATCAGGTAAAGTGGGACCAATGAGTAAAGTGCTGAATGGCTCCTTCATCAACATTTCATCTTTGCCCAAGAAAAACTTGACATGAAACGGCAAAACAATTCCTAACTTTGAAGATACGTAAAATGAGAATTAGAAAAAATAGGTGATTTGCCATTACTGGCTTACCATCATTACATTGCTTGGCTGTAATTTAAACTCCTGGTCCGTTTAGGGGCCATGAGTTAGGGGTGCACTGATACCTTTCTTTTCATAGTTAGTGGTTAAATGAAGTAATTTATTTAACAATGATGTTAGCACTATTTGTCCAAACTGCTACCTCCCATTATAATTCTGATGTTGCACAGATAACAGTTAGTGTGTTTTAATACTCAAAGCAGATCTAGTTGTGGCTGTGGCCAGTTCTGTGTGCAGTATGTTTTACACTCTTCCTAGGCCCTTTTTTAATCATTTGTAGTCATTTTGGTACTGGCTTGATGTTCTCTTCTGGAGTAAAGTGTACTCCAGTGTTTCTGAAGTTAGTCCTTAAGGACACGCCTGAAACACTGAAAATCAGTTACTGGTCACTGTCTGTCAGGTGTGGTGGGTCAAGAAGTCGGGCATGAGAAATACTGGTGTATTCTGTAGCATTTGTGTAAGTTCTTCTTTGCACTCTTGTATAAGTGGTTGTTGTTGTATAACATTTATATTAACTAAAGCATTATAACATTGAGATGTTTCTCTGGCCACTTAAAGTCAATATCAATTGGAAATCATAATTTTCCCTTCAGACTGTGACATCTCTGCGTAAGATGGCTGCTACTTATAGTTTAATGTTTGCTTGATTGTAGGTGTGGGTGAGACATTATATAATTGGTTGTTATTACTCCCCACTCACTGGTGTTCAGTGATGTAATCAAAAACCAGAAGATTAACAAAAGTAATTACATTTTGATTGAAGGTTACAGGAGAAAAAGAAAGATTGTCTTTAAATTGTATAAGTATTCTGAATTCTGCTTTATATGACCAGAGACACAAGCTACCAGGGCAAAATTGATTTCAGGTTGACTTTAATTATAGTTCAGTCATGTAGATCAGAACACCAACCTTTGATACATATTAGGCCTGCACCAAAGTAGAAATAACTGTTGGTATTCACTTGTGTTGCCTTTATAGCACAAAGTTTACAATGGTGTTCTGTATGTTTAATATCAGAATACTGAACTAGACAGTTGTATTGATCCTGTCATGTAATGTATTTTTGTCAAATTATGTGTTGATTAAATAAATATTTTACAGTGCTGACGTCCATAGGCTGAGCCTATTATTTTCCAGCAAGCAATCGTGTTTTTATTTTTACTTTGTATCTTTTCACTATTACACATTCACATCTAGTTCATGAATCAAAGGATCCGCACAGTACTCTAAGACAGTGGTCCCTAAACCCCGGGCAGCGGACCGGCACCGGGCCGTGGATCATGTGGTACCAGTCCGCGGGCTGCACAGAAAAAAAAGCGTGGATGTTACCCGTGTTATGGTAATAAAGCTGCGAGTACACATTCTATTTATGTTTATTAGTGTATTTTAAACATACCCCATAATTATATTTAAAAATATCCCAATTTTTATGCGTATCATTTTTTTGTATTGTGACGAGCAGTGGAAGTAGGACAGTCGACACACTGGGAACTGGTCTTTTTTTTGGCTTTTATTTCACACACAGTACACAAAAACAGCACGTCCATACTCACACAAAAACCCCATAATCGGCCACGGGAGCAGCACCGCACCCAGCCCCACGCTGCTCCCGGGCTCTCCTTCTCCCCCTCTCTAGGCACCACCCTTCACTTTTTATACTCCCCACAAAAAGCCCGCGAGTAGCTATGGTGATGGGCACGTGGTGCCCCATCACTCCCTCCCCACACAAAACACACCATCCAGTGTCCCCACATGATCCCTCAAGTTCCTTTAAGGTGCCAGCTCACCACAGTATAAATTAGAGGTGGGCATAGATTAATTTTTTTAATGCCGTTAACGCCGTTATAGACCCAGCTCCCTCTGCCCCCGTGGGTGGGGGGGGGGTGTATTATAAATACATATATGTATATTTATCTGCCACTCCTTAAAGGCTGGGCTATGAAAATAGTTTCTGATATTAAACCGGTCTGTGACGAAATAAAGGTTGGGGAAAGCTTCTCTAAGAAACAAGTAGACAATTCCCAATGTCATTAATCAATGAAAGATCTCTTACATCACTTCTGAAGCCTTGAGCTTCAGTTGCCTCTCTACTAATCACAGTGGGTTTGACACAAGGCCATTGACTTTTGGTTTGTGACTGGGTGCACCACTACACAACATGAAGCCAATTACCTCTATGACAGTATAACCTTTAAATGACAGCCACGATCACGTCTCTAATCAGAGAGAGAACGTTTTGTCTAACTGGGCATTGATTGGTGATCTGTGAGTTTATGCTCAAATGAAGCATTGGTATAGTTGCATAACAATTATGAGGCATCTTGAGTTTTATAATACATCTCGAACTGGATCATAGGCCTGTGTTGCCACAGCAGCACGTATTATTCCATTATACCACTAGGTGGATTCTTTGAAGAGCACTTAATATGTTCACTATGGCAACCCCAGTGCACAACACAGTGACCAGTTGGGAGAGGATATGAGAGCATTAGGGAATTCACAAAGGTAGGCCTTTGGTAGCCTTTCAGTTCTTTCAATGCTTTAATACCGTAAATAATCTTAAAAGAATGTAATTTGCTGAGAAATATTTGCGTAACTTACTGCCATTTGTTGCGGACAGACGATGGCATCAGAATATCCACTCTCTGACAGTCAAAGTGTCATCCCTGTGCTAATGGGGAAGGACAGGAACGTCACCTTCATACTGGACACATCTGAGGCTATGACTGCTATTTTGGGAGCTGTGAAGAATCTGGTTATTCAAACTCTACTTGCAAAGGCTTCACTCAGGAACTCCCTCTTTAACATCATCAGCTTTTCATATAAGGTGTCTTATTGTCTTCAACAAGCTTCCACAGAACTGCTTCCACTATGATTTATAGAGCTACTTTTAAAAGGATAGAACAGATAAAACTAAAATGTCAAAATCTGTTGTGCCTATTAGAAATGAGAAATTAAACTCATTGCTTTGGTGGCAATAGGATTTGTCAGTTCTTGTTTCAAAGATAATACCAGTAACATCATGCTGTCTTTGAATAGACTCCATTGATTAACTCAAAAAATGAGTTTTAGTTCTTGGGTTCTTTTGGAGAGCTAGAAGAACTACTTGGATCCCTAAATTTCCCAGCTTAGTCATTTTCAACCTTATCTCTACCGCGGTATCTGTATTGGCAGGCAAATTGGTTTCTTTTTTGTGTGTTTTCTGGACTTTGCAGGCAAAGTTTAGAAAATACTATCCACAGAAAGTGACCCACTTGCAACATACCATAAAGATTTCTCCTTAAGCTACACCAAGTTACATATGACAAAGCACTGAAGTGCAAACATACCTGAAACACATACAGATTGCACTGTAGTGTCTGCAGTTAAAATGCCATAATATCTATTAGATTGGCAATTTTCAACCAGTCTAAATTGCCCGAAATGGGCTGTACTCAATGGAGCTCAACCGAGACAGGACAACTCTTGTACAGTTACAACTAGCATAACATTGTGGTGGAATGTGGCAGAAATATTCCATCCTGTCCCCCTTTTGGTGGTGCTTCACCCATCAACTACACACATCAAATCCTGTACTATAAGTCAAAAGTCACCAACATCAATTCTTTTCAAATCCATCTTCAGAAACATCTCTTCTCAATTTACTCAAACCAAATCCAGATCTTTACTATTGTAATGCAAACTTGTGGGAGAATCATGTGTCTTTAGCAGTGAAGTTTTGTGGGATGGATTCTGAGGATGGATTGTGACTTCGGGCTATTTGGGTGACTATTGACTTCTAGTGTTTGTTACCAATGTTAGCATCACAACTGCAGTACAAAACTAAAAAAAAAAAACCATTTGGACACCAAACATTTCTTTGCTTTTTGACTATAAACAACAATTTAAGACCATCACATGGGGCAGATTAGTTAACTCCTCCTGTACCTTTGTGACTAGGTATCACCATGGACTGATCACATGATCCCTTGTGCACCTGATACTGTGTATGAGGCCCTGGGTTGGATCCACACACTCAGGACAAGCCCTGGAAATGATCTTCTCACAGCAGTCACCACTGCATTCTCTGACCCTGCCTGCCAGTCTGTCCACCTATTGACCAACTGTCTCCCGGACAACCCAGAGACATGTCTGAATGCACTGTCTGAGTGGGGGACACGTCCTGTGCACATTTTTCACATAAATAATAAACAGGCCTTGGAAAATGACACTTTGGACTTCTTGAAGTGCTTGACCTCTGCCACAAGAGGGAGTTGCTATAGACTGTCTCTAAACTCTGATGGCACAGCAGAGCAGGTAAGACCCTTTGAAGACACTCCATAAGATTGAAAATGTACCAAGAATAAAAAAAAATTGCTTCAAGCAGAAAAAGGATGTACTAGAATAACATAAATGATCTTTTTCATTAATAACAGGTGACTCTGTTGCACTCAGCAGAACATCAGACTCAAGACTCATCAATGGCTGTGGGCAGATGCTGCCAGGCCTTACATTCCTATCCGCTGCATGCAGTCTGCCCCTCACCATACTGGTATCTATATCATAATTAGAGATCATGCGATAAAAAAATGAATGATACCAGTGACAAAGTAAATACAACTTTCAGTTGTCTGATCATTTAAAAAAATACGAAAAACTGTAAATACACATTCAATATTAACTAATACTCATAGAAATCATCTTACCAAAGGTATCATTTTAGTATTACTTTATAAAAAAATATATATATATATATATTAGTGCTGGGCCCTAATATATATTAATTAACGGTGTTAATGTGCGTTAACATGCGAGATTCTTATCGCGCAATAAAAAAAATATCGCCATTAACGCCATTAACTCTTTCACGCACATCTTAAACCTGTCTCAGTCTCTCCCCCGGACAGAGTGAGCTCGTTCACGCACGTTTTCAAACTTTTTAATCCATTTCCACATGAATGAAACATACTACATTACAATCACGCATGTGGAACTAATATGCACATTTGAATTAAATAAATTGAAAGCACTGTTCTTCTGTGTAGACCATTTGTTCACATTCTGAACAGTTACTATAATTGGTATTTACACATCAGTGTATTATTTAAACTGTTTATAAAGAGGACAGGAACAAGGTGACCAAAATAAACAGCAAATATTGGTGGTGAAAACAGGAATGTCTATTTTCAGGTGTCACCATAAAAATCCCTTTAGTGTGATGCCATGTAACTCAGCGAGGATGATGAGAGGGGCCGAGTTCTATCCAGGTTGCCGTGTGTTAGCTAGGAGAGAGACAGACGGGCTCTACTACCTGGGGACAGTCGTCCACCAATTGCAAGTAAGGAAACGAAAATCATTTTGTTTCTCAGAATCAAAGCATTGCAAACTATTTTTGAATGTGTTTAAAGGAAAGAGTCGGCAAAAATCTCTTTACAGCAACAGTTTTTCCGATATAGTTGATCAGCGAAGACATGGTTGGAATCTAAATGTTCCTCTCTTTGGTTCTGTTGGAGCTACAAATCTAACGTTGTCTTCAAACACTAGAGATCTATAACCAGTACCATGGGTTCCATAAAAGCACATGACCAAAACTCTTTACCCTCATTTAGCTGCTTTTCATTAATTTGGCACAGACCTGTTGATGTGATTTAAGACACATGAGTGCAAAGGCCTGATTCTTCTGAATGTAGGAGGAACAGAACTCCTACTCAAGGTGTTTTTGAAAACATGTTTGTAACTCATAGAATTTGATACATTTTCCTAAACCTCATTGATGATTCTTCTGCACCTGCATATGGCTTGAGCAGGTTATAGGGTTTTAGAAGGGCTGTAACAGTACATTCGGAGGAGACGTGATTGAAGTAATACGGAACCACAGAGGGATCAAAAAGCGCAAGTAAATCGTAAATCTGGGTCGTAGTGTGGTGCAGTAGTGCCACCTACTGGCGTAAAATTTCTGCTGCCTTACACATACATAAAAATATAAGCAAGAGTGTGTGTTTACTGGTTAATACACTGCTGTTTAGTTAAAACAAACAAAAGCAAACCAAGCCTCATTCTTTAGAACTTTTTGTTTAGAACTTAACTTTGCTGTATCATGAACCGTACCAAAACGTGACCCCAAAACAGAGGTACGTACCGAACCGAGACATCTGTGTACCATTACACCCCTAGTTTTAGGGATACACTTCTCTTTCTCGTAAGCAAGTTTAGACTTGCAGCTAAAAGTCAAAACAAAAGAATCAAACTTTGAACATCAAACAAGTCTCGGCGGATCAAATGAATGGGGTAAGTGTAAAATGGTCTAAAATATCTTTTTCTGCAGGACAGAGGGGGACTCTTTATGGTGGTGTTTGATAAGCTCCAAGAGGAGAGCCCCTCAGGAATGGCACTACCTCAGCCAACATGCCAGCCTGACATGGTGAATTTAACCAAGGGATATGGGCACAGTATAGTGCCTGGAGACGCTGTATTAGCTCCTTTTGAGCCACAGATGAGGAGATACGGGCCTGGCAGGATAGTTTCAGGCATGGAGTTAAGAGATCCACTGAAGGGTAAGACCTGTTCAAGTAATTTAACTACATTTAAATTCGAATCAGTCATAGATTTGAGGCCTGGGTGGATTGTTTAATCACAGTTTGCTGATTTTTCCTGCTCAAACACACCTGTTTTAGCTGATTAAATAAAATACTTACTTACTTTGAGCATGGAAACCATTAGAGTTGGACTATAGCCCATTTAGGACCGGAACTGAGGACCACTGACCTAAAGCACTCTAACAAATGACTGAAGTCCATTACTTTTTCTCAGGTGGAGAAGGAAATGGACTCATGGTTCTCTTTTGGAATGGAATCAGAATGCATGTACCGAAAAACCTGGCTGTGTGGATACCAGCCTCTCACCATGAGCAGATCATCAGGGAACTACAGGCTCATACATTTAGACCATGCTGCTCAAACCACACACACTGTGACCAAATGAACTGGACACCGACCTGCTGCATGTATCGGTGTCTCTCAGCACCTTCACACTTGTGTCTTTGTCCAGTACAAAGCTGCCCCCTCTTGACTACATCTTACGTCATGAACAACCAGGAAAGGAAATCTGACCAAACGAAGGAGCTGCCAAGCCCTCAGGAGACAAAGACATCTTCACCTTCGCCAGCATACTCAAGCTCAAGTGAGGATGAGGAGGAAGATGAAAGGTTAAACGCCAAAAGGTCAGAGATGGTAAGCTGCTCAGTGAACACAGATATATCATGCCTGAAAAAGCCTCATGCTGAGTCACAAGGTAGGCCTGCTTGGAGGTACTGGAGAAGAGGATCCCCAGAGCCACATCACAAGAAACCAGGTAATCCCTACTCAAAGAGGATAATTCCCAGTCCTTATAAAATACATATATAGACACACCAAATGTCCACCACAATGGATGCACATGCTCCATATGAAAATATTGTTCTGTCACAAACTGTGTGTTACATTTGTTTCATCATTTCTCAGGAAATGTGGCCAAGTCACCAAATGTAAGCTATTCTTGGCCTGGAAAACTCAGAGATCCTGGGTATTCCTCCTCCAGTTCTACAATCAACAATCACGGCTCACTATTTGAACTAGTACCTGTTTCCGCAAGAAAAGGTGCAACAGTAAGAGAGATATTTGATTGGACACAACCTCAACCACCCTCGAAAACTGTGTCACCACTGGCTTTTGCACTGCGCAAAATTTCCCCATAACCATTTGAACTTTCCTAAATTGTAAAGAAGAGCGAACGCTGATGTTTTGTAATGGACTGTAAATCGGAGGAGTTTATGGGCAATAAATTCCAGCAAGAACTATTATGTTATAAAAAAATAATGTACGCGTTTATTTAATCATGGCATAAGTTTAAAATCATATACAGTATTTGCATAAAATAAAAGTACTGTGTCACAGAATGTATCGCCTTATCTCGTGATAGGACTCCTGATATCTCCTGATAGAAAATTCAACACTGATTCTATAAATCCTGAGTAGTACAAATACATGTAAACAGTACATTAAGGCACAATTTAAAAGTGCACCAAAGAGCTTACACACAACTGTGCTCCTTTTTAATTCAATTTTAGTGCAATTTAAAAAAAGGTGAGTCCCTTCACTCTCCAGGAATAAACTGCAATGAAACTGGGCCAAACACTGATGCTGCCCAGAAGGTCAGAGGTTAAATGTGAGTCTCTTGCTCTCTCCTGCGTTGACGCGCACCACTCTGGTCTGTGGACCAACCTCCTGTATTGCTGCTGTAATTGCGTAAGTGCCTGGAGACACTTCAATCAAGAAATCCTCTGGCTCAGTCAAACCCTTTAAAACATTAAGGAACTGTGAGCAACTTTAATTGTAGTTAATCCTTAATTATTGTAATTTTAGCTGGAAATAAATGAGTCATTATGGGCAATACTCACAGTATAATGTGCCCTCTTGGAGGCCACAGTTGAAGTCTGTGGACGCTGCTGAGAGTGAAAGCGACAAACATGGGCTTTCTCACGTCTGCTTGACTTTGCTGCTCCTGCAGACTTGTAAAACATCTGTAGATGAAATGCAGGGTGAGAACTTTGAGTGCAGAAGTGAATAAAGCATCATATGATCATGTCTATCGTACCTCACACTGATGGGTAGTTTCTGCCATCTGCTCAACGATTTTGGCAAAAGCATTTTCCAGGCTCTCACTGACAGGAGGATCTTCCTGGACCTTTAAGTGAACATACACAGTGAACATCTGGATAAAGGAGGCTTATTGTATCTACAAACTGTACAGAATACAATTTCAACACTTCACCAGACTGTACCTCGTGGTGTTTCTGGCTCGACTGTTTTGCAGTTGACCAGTCTACAGACCGTCTTTTAGCTCTTTCCAGGACTTCAAGGCCAAGTTTGGAGGAGCGCTGAAGTGAGGACTCCATCCAAGACTGGCCCGCCATGTACTCTTGCCGCCGCTTCATCAGTGCCTTCATATATTGTGGTTAAAATGGTCATATATTATAGTTAATATGGTCATATATATATATATATATATATATATATGAACGTGTGGTTATATTAATATGATCGTATTTTATGGTTAACACAGTCCTGCAAATGACTAATAACCTTGTTTATGGCATCACAACACAGAGACGTAATAAAACCACAAAACTGCAGCCCTGTAACTTCAACCCATAGAAATCCCACAAGCACACTTCCAGCAATTCAGTCAAACTGATTATACTGATAAGACCTTAACACAACAATCGACAGAAATACCCAATCTGCCCTTTAGAGTACTTACAGGTGCAAAACTTGACTGTAAAGATCTGTTCTTGTGTCTTCAACTGCATAATAACAATGCGGATAACAGAAACTGGGCGTGTGAAATATAAAAGTGAAGGGAAGATAGTTTCTTCCTCTCCTAAGCGCTTCTGGGAAATGTAGTACTTCTGTCGAGTACAAGCCAGTCGGATGTGAACATGTGTCTCCCCCTGCTGCCGTCTCGATTTATCGACTTGAAGGACCCATGTGTTAGTCTTTTATGTTACTATTAACCCGTTAAATCCTCATGCATTCAAGCATCTGGCAGCCATAAGAATCAGTCTCTGAGGAGCTCAGGGTTGAAGTGCCATGTCCAGTCTTTCATACACACATTTAAAACCAACGACTAGCTTGTTAATTGCATCTGGTATGATGGGACAAGAGAAAAATATAGTGGTCAGTGACAGGTTCTATAAAGAACCTTTTAGTAGGTGGTTCTTAAATGAGATGTGTGAGTCCAAAGAATCATTTTAAAGTTTAAGGAACCACAACATAATATTTATATCTTGGAAGAACTCTTAAGTTGGCAACAAACCTGCATACACATCATATGAAGTCATTTATTCACAAAATGGTTCCTTAGGGAGCAAAAATGGCTCTTCTATGGTAAGTCTTAAGTAATGTTTAGCAATATTTAGCATTTCAGCAATTCTTTATTTGTCACACACACAGTTATACAAGTACAATACTAGTGAACTGTGCCCCTGAAGCATCCTTGAGAAAAATCAAAGAGAATATTATAGGCGGAAACTATAGTAATGTAATAAAATACATTCAAACAAACACTACAAGCATAAACAAGCTCTGAAGTGTGCAAATGTAATAAATGTAAAGTTCTAGCTGCTGTTGATGTAAACAGACATAAATAACAGACGGCATGTGAGATAAAGTGAGATAGAGACAGATGAGATACAGTGAGGTAGTGAGGTAGAGAGGCAGGTGAGAGGAAGGCATGCGTCAAGACTCTTCTGAGTCTTTGCCCCCCAGTGGTGGAATGAACTCCCTCTTCCAGTCAGACCTACGAAGTCCCTCGCTGTGTTCATGCGTCATCTGAAGACCCTCCTCTTCAAGGAGCTTTACAGCTTTAAGGAACAGATGTGGACTACCTGAGCACTGTACGTTGCTCTGGATAAGAGTGTCAGCTACGTGCTGTAAATGTAAATGAGATACACAGGTAGGTGAGGTAGAGAGGCAGATGAGATACAGTAAAGAAGTGAGGTAGAAAGGCAGGTGAAGTAGTGAGGTAGAGAGGCAGGTGAGATACAGTGAGGGAGTTAGGTATAGGTAGCTGAGGTAGAGATACGAGATGATGCTGGTATATCTAGTACTGGTATATATAAATACTGCATCTATAAATGTCCTGAAGAGACAGTAGAGCTGATCTGGTGCAGTGTTCAGTTTCCTCTCTGTAGTCCCTTACAGTCCTGTACAGAGCTGTTCCCTAACCGGGAGGTGATGTTCTGAGGTACTTTCTACAGCGCCAGAGTAAAAAATTCTTTAGGATCTTTAGGATCTCTGGACAAACCCGAGACTCATGTGTTAATTTTTTTTTGGAAGGAGTTTTCATATCACCTTTTCAATGAAGAAAAGCTTCCATATAGAATGTGTGTGTTTGTCCAGTCTTTTCTCTACCGTAGACATGCTAGGGATGTGCGTATCTTCAAAAGCCAAAGCAGATCCTTCGGTCTGCCTAAGCCTCTTTACAGAATGTGATCCAGCTGAGCAGTACTTAAACAGCACACACTTTAATGTATGAGTGTGAGTGTTTAAGAGGATTGTGCCAGGTTAAGAGGTTTACTAAACTGATCACCATGCGATTGTTTGACATTCCTGCCACTATGGATATTGCACACAGATCCTGTACGAATTCAGATGTAAGACAGTAAGAGACTAATTTAGGCTGAATATGACTGAAAGTGGGTGGTGATTCATTGATGCGTGTAGCGCTGTGATTGCCTTTCATCAGAAATGTTTTTTAGATTTTTGTTCTGCTGTACATCATTAGAAACACCCAAAATGATTTGCTGCAGTCTTGTAGGTTTTCACAGCATTGCATGTTGCTGTTGTTGTTTTTGACTGCGTCAGACTAAGCGTGCCTGCCTCATGGCGTTGCTATGAGTCATGAAAGATGCATGGGGCACTCAGCAGCAGCAATAATAGTCAGATTAGGGAGCAGCACCAGTGGACTGCAGGCTTATCTTTACTTACTGAGAACGCCACACACACTGATTTAAAAATAGTGCCGCTCTTATTGTGGCTTCAGTGCAGCCCTCCCACACACACACACACACACACACACAGTTTGTTTCAAACACACTGTGCTCATCCAAGTGAACTGAGTTCATAGTGGTGTTTGATCCACGTGCCATCTAGAGAAGCCATCTGCTGCTGCATGTAAATACACACACACACACACACACACACACACACACACACACACACACACACACACACACACACACCCACACACACACACACACACACACAATTCTAATCTGCTGCAGGGTGTACAAGCAAGTGTAGTGTACACTCGTGTTACTGATGTGACAGAGTATGTAATAGGCAGCACAAACACACAACTTTCCTAATGCATCCCCTTCTCTTCTCACTGTCCCACTCTATCACATACATACACACACACACTCAAAATTTCCATCTGCATCTCTCTCTTGTCCCTACACATTCAAAACCTTTCTTTCATGTCTTCCTCCTCATCAGTTTTCTCTCTTTCCCAGATGTATTGTCTCCCCCTCACACCACACACACTCACTCTTACACAACACCTCCCACCCACCGCTCATGTCTCTCTCACTTTCATTTACTCTCCAGCACACAAACCTTCCACCCTCATCCCTCTCCTTCTGTCTCTCTCTCACACACAACCTCCTTCCCTTGTCTCTCATCCATGTCTCCCACTCTTTTTTCCACACCTCTCTCTCCTCTCTTACTGTTCGTCCCCTTCACAAACAATCCTGCATCCTTGCTTTGTCTCACCCCCGCCCCAACACAAGCACAACTTTCCTCCCAGTCCCTTTCTTTTGTATCAGATGTGTCTGTCTCTCTTTACCTCCTTCTCTCTCACGCACAGACACACACACAACCGTTCTCCCTCGCTGCCCCCCGCAACCACACACTCACTCACCACACGCGCACGCACTCGCGCACCCCTCTCTGCCCCCCGAGGGATGGAGAGAGCGCTCGGATGACTGGAGAGATGAGATCAGGGATTTAGCAACGCGCACAATTACATCCACACGTGCAGCTCAGCGTTACGTAATACCCCTGCTGCTACCCCGCGCGCAGCGTGGAGCTGCAGACACTCATCAGAACTCTCCAGCACGAAGAGACCAAAACAACACCACCCGGGGCCATGGACACTCAATCGCACCTTCTAATGAATACCGGGGAGTTTTAACCTGCCCAGCAAAAGAAGATACATCATCACCATCATCCCTCCTGACTCTCCTGCCTGCCTGGACCCTAACGCCCGTATCTCTGGGATGCTAATGCTAACGCACAGCCATGTCTAGCCTGCTGTATATATCATTATAACTGCTAAAGGACACATCTGACACAAGAGGCCGTGTCTGCGCCGCCACCCCCCGGGGCTCAGGATGAGGTCAACGTGGCCGCTGCTGTGGGCAGTGTGTGGGCTGAACGTGGGGGCTCCCTCTACCCACGGCGCGTCACTCAGCCCCATCCTGCTCCTGAGCACAGCGGACACGCCCACCGAGGAGCAGCACACGCCCACAGAACCTCCCAGAGGCAACGAGACAGGTGAGGAGACCCTCAGTCACACCTCACAGGTCCCACTTACATCTGTCTGTCTGCCAAATTTTCGTCTATCTGTCTGTCTCTCTGTGTGTATATTTATCCATCTGTCTACCTGTCTGTCCATCCCTCTGTATATTGTATATCGTATATCTGTTTGTCTGTCTGTCTGTCTGTCTGTGTGTCCAGCCATCTGTATATCTGTCTTTATAATATGTGTATCTGTCTAAGGCAACTGGTGGTAAGGGGGTTGTTCCTGCAGTCAGAAGGCAGTGGGTTTGAATCCCAGGACTGCTAGCACACCACTGAGGTACCCTTTAGCAAGGTACCGTCCCCAAACACTGCTCACCACCCACTGCTTCACTTGGTGAACGGGTTAAATGTAGAAAAGAATTTCATGCTTTTCACACTGCGTGTTGTGATGGATTCACATATGACAAATCACTTTACATCTACAATATCTGTCTGTCCATCCATCTGTATATCTGTCTGTCTGTATATCAATATGTCTGTCTGTCCATCCATCTGTATATCTGTCTGTCTGTATATCAATCTGTCAATCTATTTATCTATCTATCTATCTTTCTGTTTACATCGGTAATAATGTAAAAGGTACTGAAGATATTTGTTTTTTGTACAGTAACATTATGTGTAAAGTTAATATATCATTTTATAAGGGGCTGGTCATATAATTAAAATATATATATTTAAAAAGTTTATTTAGATTTAGAGCTGGCCAAGATTTCTTTGTATTGGTCTTAAGTAATATTCTAATTTTCTGAGATACTGAAGTGGGGTTTTCATTAGTTGTCAGTTATAATCATCAACATTAAAAGAAATAAACACTTGAAATATATCAGTCTGTGTGGAATGAATGTATACATTATACAAGTTTCACTTCTTGAATGGAATTAGTGAAATAAATCAACTTTTCGAAGATATTCTAATTATATGACCAGCACCTGTACTTTTTCATAATGACAGTCTGGGATATGTAACAGTACGTTGTACATTTGATTTATAGCACACTTGAGTTGATTCTTCAATATGAAACACTTTACATCACTGATTTTCACAGCACTACACAAAACTGTTCTATCCTAGGTTACTATGTCATTTAAACAAGCCATTTAGAGCATGCTTTTAACATCTGCCTTTTAACTGCTGGGTTTTTATTCATGGCTTTGTTTGTGGAATTTCTTTAAAGGCAGTATGCGTCCTGTCATTGTTCTTTTCGGTCTGAATGATGCTGAAACCTTCCTTCAGTACGGCCTGTCTGATGTTCTTTTGTGTTTTCATGACGGTGGTTTGATCCCTTGGGCCTTTGCAATAGTCATTTATCTAATAATCAAAAGAGATTCCAAGTGTTTCACGTTTCAATGGCTCTTAAAAGTCTGAGGTTACATTTGACTGCGAATGATTAGCATACACAATTACCATACACACTCACAAATCCTGGTGGGTGAGGTCACATGTGACAGACTGTAGTGTGTTGGTAGAGAAACATAGGACATAATTTCATTTATTTAGTTTTTTTTTCAATTGATTTCCCATTTTAGCTTATTGGAGTCATGGTTGGCTATAATTACATAAGGCACTGTAGTTCGATATCATGCGGTTTCCAATGTTGTTTGTGTAAGTACTCTATGCACTTTCAGCAGTATTTTTAGTAGCAATCTCCTCTTCACCTGTGTTCGGAAAGCCTTGATGGGACATGTCTGTGGGTCAGCCTGAATATGTTCTCGCGGTGCCTGTTTATAATAGGGGCTCTCGGTGGAATAGATGAATATTTGATGAAGCTGCTCATATTTATTTCATCAAGTGCTATTCCCAGAGTGGGGACCATTCTTTGCTGAAAAGGAGATAGATTGAACAAAACTGAAGTTATATAAGCAACAGTGGTAGGAGCTACTACAAATATTCATATAAAACACACTGTAGGTAAGCAATGTAAATTGTAATTGGTTAATTGCATTCTTTGTTTAGAGATGCTCAAGAGAGCCTGTAAATAACAAGTGATAGAATACTGCCACTGACTCCTTCTCTGTCCATTTGTCTCTTACAATATTTGTCTCTTATTATTTATAAATAAAAAGCACTGTGTTTGTATCTTTTAAATGGTATTTATTCCAGCTTGTTTGCAAGCGTCAAAATACAAATCATCATGATATATACTGCATATTGTGTAGGGCAGGCCCAAATAAATTTACTGAATGAAGAGTCAAGTTTCTGTTCCATAGATAATGTAGTGTTGCACCATTTAAGAGAAATTTGGATGAAATTTAAGACAGAATGAAAATAATGAGCCTACTTCAGCTTGATCAATTCAGTTGCTAATGCAGTAACCTTGGTAGGCAAGCGGCTCAGCAATATATTTGAATGTTTTATACTAAATTTGTATTGATTTAGTGGATTGCTGGGCTGCTGTTTCTGTTTATCTTCGTCTCGTGGCTCTGCAGCGTTTAAACAAGTGATTGAACTCAACTTCTTCAGTCAAATATGAATTGTTTACTGTCAAATTTAGTGCCAAACTAATAACATGAAATTGGCTCTGTGCCTTTGTTTAAACAGTGTTAGCCATTTTTATATATTTTATGCAGGGTGGTGGTGGCCTAGTGGACCAAGAGGTCATGGGTTCGAATCCTACCTTCAGCACCACCACTGAGCAAGACCCTTAACCCCAAGCTGCTCCAGGGAGACTGTCCTCTGTAGATAGAGAATGGAAGTTGCTTTGGATAAAAGCGTCTGATAAATGCCGTAAATGTAAATGTAAATGTATTCAACTCTTGTCCTTTAACTTGTGCATGTTGTATAATTCTGTTGGGGCCTTAAGGGTTCAAATGATTTTGTCCAGCTTCGGTATCACAAGAATCAACAATCACAATATTATTGTTAGGCCATATCACCCACAAGTACAGGCCAAGTTGCTAGTTGAAGATCATTTAACCATGAGGGCATATTAGTCAGCAGATCACATTAACACGAGTCATATTATTAAACAATAGGGAATATTTTAATTGTTTATAATTACAGTCACCATGAATAGAAGTGTCTTGTTGCCTCAGTAAGGTTTATTGCAATGTTTATGTTTATTCCATGTTTACAGCAAAAGCAAAAATTAGGAAACGGGAACATGCTTCAGCCATTTTCTTCTTGCAAATCAAATAAGCATGCTTTAAATACAGGTCGGTCGTGTTCTTTCTGCAAATTAAATCAGACACAAGAGAGTCATTTTCTTCTAGAAAATGAAATAAACACAGGTTCATGGCAAGGTGGGAGTTACAGCCATTAGTCAAGCAGTAACTGCTGTGGCACACTTCCCAATCACTGTAATTAGTTTCAGTATGATTTGATATACCACTAGTTTGAATGGCACAAGTCCAGACCATAAAGCAGAAGTGAAGAATACCCAGACAAACTATAGAGAACATAAATGTCTACATCTACCTCTCCCTACTCGTGACAGTCCATGTCAGATCTTAACAGATGCTGTAATTAGTGGTCTTGAATGCCAACCTCAATAAGCAATTCTATATGGAAGATTGGATTCCACTTGACATGATTTATTTTGCATTGCAAAAGGCTGACATGTGGCGTTAGTCACGAGAAGAGTTGTGGGTCTGTCAACTGCTGACTCACAGCTTGATCGCATTTTACACAAGCACACACACAGACACATAATATGAAGCTTCCCAAGCTGTTGCTGGCTAAATATGAACAGTAGCGTCAGATTTCAAATCAGTTTGAGACGTAAGAACAAGTGACAACCTACTAAATTCATTTGGGAAACATTAATGCGTGGAAGACCTACTTTACCTTTGGTTTACTACACACAACAGTACACCTTTAACAGATGTGGGCAAGGCTTCTAGGGCCCCTTCAGAAAAATCACTGTTGGCTAAAGAATGTTTTAACAGATGCGAGTGTGATCACAGCCTGTAACAAATCTAGTCTGAAATAGCTCCCACTCTCACTTTGAGATCTCATGTTGTTAGCTGTGAATCTTGTCATTTAGTTCAGTAAAGCTTTTGAATAGTTTTAGAATGGCAGCCCACTTATATGCTCATTAAAGTGATTCCATTAAAAGCAGCTCATTTGAGTTTTTATTAAATTAATATTGGACTTGGTATTGGTCAATACGTTCAACATTGGTATAAGTACTGGAAATAAAAACATGGGAACATGTTCAAGCCAAGAACCATTTAGTAGAGATTGACTGTAATAAATCATTCTCTAAAGTGAATTCATTATCATATCTGTATTTGTCCATATGTTTGTTGTTTCTGCATCTTGGTCTGTTTGCCCCTCTCTCTGAATCTCGCCTGTTCGTTTGACCACAGGTGACATAAGCTGCATGTCTTTGCTTCCTCCACGGAGAGGATCCTACTATGTTGAGCAGGGCACTGGCGTGTCTGTCGGCTCGATCCTGGTGTTCTGGTGCCGAGAGGGCTACCAGCTGGTGGGCAGTGAGAAGATCACATGCATCATGCGTGCAGGTGTCCCCCGTTGGAGCAACTACCTGCCTGTCTGTGAGAGTAAGTCAGTTTCAGTCTAGAGCACATGTACATTTTGTTTTTGCCTTACATGAGGACTGATAATTTCATTTTCAGCTTATAGCAGCTTTGCCTTGTCTATTCACACTGATATAATAAAGAGTGTTTAAATTCAAACTGCATAAAACAGGGTAACCAGAAAAGAGGTCATATATCAAAGGCCCAAAAGAGCCCATTTAATTCTAAGGGGTAATGAGATGTCATATAATGTTCATGTATAAAGAACAGTCTGTAAGTGGACCTCAGGGATAAATAATATGCAGGGAAAATGTGGGACACAGACCCTAAAAAAGTAGCTTTAAAACTTGAATGTCTGCATGATTTCCCCCTCAGGCATCCCAAAGCCAGATGACCAAGGTCTGCGCATGGCCCTGCTGGTGTCTGTGGTCAGTGGAGTGGTCATCCTGGTCATGACTGTGTCCTTCATTGTTTGCTGCATCCAGGAGCGCATGAGCAAAAAGAAGGAGAAACGTCGGGCTGGCAGAAGCAGGTTAGAGTTTTATTATTCCAGATTAATTCTGTTACAGTCATTCTGATCCATTCACAATTAAAGGAATATAATCCAAGCAAAGGTCACCAGCCCAGTGGTTTCTATTACAAGTGTGCTTTGTGGCAGTTGATTTTTTTCCTGTTCTAAATCCGCCTCTGTTGTCCTCACTGATGCACAGGAGAAGAGAAAAACGGCATTCAAGATCCCAGAGGAGCCCTTCTTGGTTAGTCAGGGAGGAGCTGGATTGGGAAGCTTTCCCACCTCCAAAAATCTTCAATGTATCGCAACGTTTTGAGCGAACAGCGGCCCCCGGTAGCCCTGTTTACCCAGGAGCCACCAGAGGCTACGAGAACCAAGGGTACGAGAGGTGAGGAGGTTGTTTCATAGAGAAACTCCTCACCTAGATACTGCAGATGAAAACTCACTTGTGTTGTTTTTTATGTTTTGAAATAATGTGCAGTTCTAATGGCCATTTATACAGAGTCCTTTCTGTATGGTTCCAAATCTCATTTCCTTTTTCCTTAACCACAGGAGCCAGGAGAGCCTGTTGAGGAGTCCACATCCTGGTGTTTATCACACAGACAGCCAGGTCTACCCTCACCTGGTGCTCCAGAGGGTCCAAACGGCTCCAAACCC
This sequence comes from Clupeocharax schoutedeni, assembly GCA_037974565.1. Classification (NCBI taxonomy): domain Eukaryota; kingdom Metazoa; phylum Chordata; class Actinopteri; order Characiformes; family Alestidae; genus Clupeocharax; species Clupeocharax schoutedeni. The sequence goes on from JBBPDH010000018.1 coordinate 12,713,894, forward strand.
CCAGGCTAGCCCCACAACTCCAGTCTACCTGCATGTCTCTACTCCTCCCAATGCCAAGGCTAAGCGCCGCCCCCCTGTCACGCGTCCATAGATGGATAATGATGGCACCACAAACAAATTGTCCCAAATACTGACCACGCTGGATGTGGCCATGGCAACTGTACTTCAATATTCATGAATTGGAGGAATTTTCGGACCCAAATGGGCATGGAGACTAAAATGGTCCTTGTGGCCAATGGAGAAGCACTTTGTTTTTTTTCTATGTAAAAGAAATCAAAAGTCTTTTAAATTATTTTCACTTACAAATATATAATGTATATATTATTGATCCCACTTGCGGGGTGCCTGTTTAATGTTGATTTCGTGATGGAACATTTCAATGCAATATCTTTTAGCTATCAATTGTAAATACAAAATCTGAGGATGTTCTTAACTTAGAAAAGCTTTAGATTCAAAGATGTTTGTAGGTTAAATACTTACCTGCCTGTCTTTGGTTGGTGTTTAGTCTCCATTGTGGTGGGACACTTAAATCGTTTTCATGACTCACTCATTGTTAAAGATGAAAGTGTATGTTGTGAGCAGCTGCTTTTTACTTCAAAATTGACCTACTAAAAAATGAAGCTTTGCATTTTTAGTGGTATGATTACTTTAGTGTTAATTTGTTATATTGCTGCAATTATCTACCTGAATGAAACTAAAAATTACTGTCACATACTTTCACATGTCTTTAGAGCCCACCTCAGTTTCATATAGCTGCATTATGGGTTTAACCCCCTCAATGTTTCCAATGACATTTATAAATTAATATATATTTTTAAATATTTGTATGAACGAAGTGTCACCCACATGGCATGAGCAGCTCCGTAGTGTGTGTCTAATTGGAACAGGAGGCACCTGGTGATTTATGTAGATTCGTGGTTAGCATTTGCTATGGAAGTGTGTTCAGTGGTCTATCACCAACATTCAAATGCTTCATGTAGAAACTACTTTATAAGACTCATATGTTGAATTCCAGTCAACTGTCAGAGACACAGTGCTGCAGATCTGCCTCACATCCCAATCAACTGATCAGCAAATGAGCAGGGCCTTCGTGAACTGAATTCAGGTGATGAAGGAAAGCTCTCTTCTCCACAGAGCCACAATCAGAAGGAGGCCACTTTGATGTGCCTGCTGTAAGGACATAAAGACAGAGAAACATTGTTAAGCTTGAAAAAGAAGACAAAAGGAGATTAATCTTTGTAATTTTGTACACCGGAAGAAAAGGTCAGTATTTAGAGCCTAATGTTGTTTTCAGTGTTGTTCTGCTTTTGTTCTGCCCTTCAAATTGCACAGTGGAAAAAAAACAGAATAAATAATCTGTAAATATTTGTATTCAAGCATTTCTTGCATTTAATGCCTCTAAAAATGTTTCCTGTTGTTAGATGTTGAGCTAAACTTTCTTTCTACATACAGAAGAGCTACTCGCCATGCTTAATAACACCAATCAAACAAGCACCATATCTGGATATCAAGATTCCTTCCCAACCAACTTATCAGGGCCCGCACACACCGGGTCCTCTTTATCTGAGATTATAGCTGAATGTAACAAACATGGTACTCCTTCTTCCCGTTTACCCCTTCAGATTCTTCTACTTCTACTTGCCCTTCCATTAAACGTTGCGTTGCTGTGGTTGCTCCTGAAGAACAGGAGGGCTTTGTCGCCCTCTGAGGTTTTAGGCCTCAACCTTGCTGTACTCGGTATCCTCTATTGCCTCAGCATACCCCTAGACATCTACAGTACGATAAGGTCACGCTCTGGGCTGCTTCTTCGACTCTCGCACACCTTCTCCATCCTCTGTTACTTCGGCTGCCCCCTCCTTCTGTCCAGCATGTGCATCGAGCGCTATGTGGCTGCCTCCCACCCTGTGGTCTTCATGCGGCTAGGGAAGTGGGAGTACCGAGCTGCTTGCTCAGCCCTCATCTGGTTGCTCACCATCATCATGGCTGTGGCTACCTACATCTACACCCTCGCCATCATGGCTCTGGCCTTGTCCCTTATCCTTAATATTCTCTTTTTCCTAATGCTGGCCTGTCTACTGGGCATTGTGTGGGTGCTGTGCAAAAAGGGCCCAGGTGCAGAAATACCTGGGGATCAGCGACATGATTCATCTATGAAGAAGAGAGCTTTAAAGAACATTCTAGCTGTAATAGTGCCCTCCACTATAACCTATCTGCCTGTACTGGCCTTAACACCTTTTCTCTTGATGCTCCAGTCAATCGGGTACCAAGGCCTGAATGGGCTCCTCTGCAACATGCTGGAGATATTTGGGGTTCTCCCCAATTTCGGACTCTGTATTGGGCCAGTGTTCTACGTGTCCCGGGCCGCCCAGCTGCTCTGCTGCAAGAATAATGACGCAGGAGACTTGAGAGGGACCAGAGCAGGAAATGGGAGAAACTAGACTAACTATATTTCCTCAGTGGTCACACTCTAATCATGTCTCTAATCATGAAGTCACCTTCAACACGGGATAAACAACCTGAGGACTGTGTTCTAAAGTCAGTTACTTCATGTTAATGTTCATGCAGAATTACTTATTTAATTACATCAATAGTGTACTAAAAACCATATAACACATACACTATGGGTCAAAAGTTTTAGAACACCCCATTTTTTCTGTTTTTTTGTATTGAAATCCATGTATTGCTTTGCTTTCACTCTTCTGTCCAGTTCATCCTAAAGCAGCTCAATGGGGTTTAAGTCTAGATACTTCTGATACC